>OX453070.1:19904843-20371559 GCA_949699795.1 Spicauda simplicius | reverse complement strand
GGTCAGCCGCCACTTGCGACCACTCGCGACCACTATACCGCTTGCGACAATCGCTTGAGACATGTTTTGTTGGCACCCATAGCGTCGCTTGCGTAAATACTTCGCAAATTTCATTTTATGGCTGTAAAACATACAATGGTTCAGTGGTAGTGCAGAGTAATTATCGGTAGGTGGTCTAAAGGCATCGAATTATCGAATTAGACACACTCAAGCAAATTGGATTAGGTTATGCATGAGCTATATAGGTTGAGACGAACTTTGATTATGCTATTTTGATATATGCTCAAATTGTATACATGTTGAAAATATTTATATATGATGCATTGTGTAAATATTCTATCCATCTATCCATCAGTACTTAAAAGTGTCGTTCAGGTCATATGCCTCCCGTAATTTGCGTCTCTTCGACCGATCTTGAGCCATCTGAATCCAGCAGATTCCCGCCGTCTTCTTCAGGTTGTCAGTCCACCTCGTCGGAGGGAGTGTGGCTAATATGTAAATATAAAATATGGTTAATGATAATTTGACATTTTCTTTTTTCTTAAATTAACAAGAAATATATTGTGATTTCCATTTATGATATCTAATGTAACGAAACCTGAATACGTTATGGTACTAATTAACATATTTGAGGTCGTGTCCTTCTGTTATACTTATTAGTAATGCTTTTTACTATAATCGGTAATCTGAGTAAAGTCACGAATATTTCTGTAACTCAATATTGGAGGTGTTCGAACGTTTATTCTGCCTAAAAAGTATATTAATCCAATAACGTTAATGTTCAAATAACTACTTAGCTAGTATAATATTATCGGTTTATTTTTACGAGCGGACGCCCACAGTTTTCATACATAATAGGTGTTAAATTTAAGGGATGAACATACGTTATATACTGAAAACAACAAATATATCTTTGATAAATAAAGTTTCCGTCTCTTCACATAAAAGTAATTTAAAATGAAGAGATATATCATAGACGTACACAATTTGACTACCTCACTTGAAATGAGTAATCAGTTTTGGAAATTAATTCAAAGCATTAATAAAGCAATTATTAATAGAATCTCTATTCACAAATAGAGAGAAAATCTATTCACGTAGTTAAAATCAATAATACGTATCAATGGAACATTGATTCATTGCGAAGACCAGTAGGAGACTTGTCAGTCCATATTTCACTGCATTGTAATGTCAATGGATTAAAAATTCATATCAGCAAAAATAATTGGAAAACACTACGTATCTTGAGTACCCTTGAGTCATTTTTTTAAATACGCGTGGCGAAGCAGTTACCATACCCGGTTCGATTCCCGGCCAGACAGGTATCTGAATGATGAGTTTAGATTAATGTTCTGGGTCTGGGTGTTTGTGTATTCGTCTTGTGTGTATCCATGGTATCCATGACAAAGGAGAAAATCCTAGTGTGGGGCTATGAGAGTAGAAAGCGTATTTTTTTAAGTATTACATTTAATATTTCTTTTATATTTTAATAAACATACTATTTTTTAAACTTGTCGCAGCCCTAGTAAAGCACGTGGAAGTCACGAACGTGAGCGGGACACGTGAAAATCCAATTATATGGCTCACTGGTGAATAGTAGACTCGCGAGGGTCGTCTGCGCTGACTGGGGCGACTCTTCAATGTTAACAAATTGCAACTGTGACTATCGGGGTTGATCATTTTAAACATGAAAATATTAAGTAAATATATTATTTTAAAAATAATGAAGAACCGCGTTTCAAACTAAGTACAACTAATGGCTAACTCAATCGTAAAGTTACTTTGGTATGGTCACCGATGTAGCGGGTCCTACATAAAGAAAACCTAGAATTTTCTTTTCTCAACTCTTGAGATAATGATTGAACTTGATCACTTTTATGATTTATACTAATATATTATTATTGTGTTGCTAACGTGAGACATGCCAACTTCTTATACAGTTCTCAGGAAAAAAAAGTGTCTGTAATAAAGTTTTTGTAGAGCACCTGTACATGAAGTTTTAGAGTTAGCTGAAAGCAATGACCGTAAGCGACATATTTTTTTGATTCTTAAACGATTCTTAAACATAGTTAAATTTCAATGTAATATGAAATTTAACTATGTTTAAGAATCGTTTGGTAAAAAAACAGTTACTTTTAACATTTTTTTTTACCAAACGATATCGAACGTTATCAGTAGACTTTAAAAGTTTGTTTGTATTGTTTGTATTGCCGATGCTCCCATCTCACCTAATGATTGGCCACAACGGTGACGGATGACAGACAGTTGCATCTGTCAAGTACGGACGTACGTCCTGACTTGGATGACCGAACGGAGGTGCGCGCTGCTAATCAAAACAAATTTCGAATTTCAACTTCGGTCAGTCCCAGGAGAGAGATTGAAGCCGTCCACTCATTGGTGTGTTGGTCGTGTCCCACAATCCCTATCATCAAAGGTAGCGTTGGTATGCCTCTGCTAAAACTCCGAATAAAAATTACCGCCATCACTAACATAAGATAGAATTTACAACTAACAAATTTATCTACGAACAGTGATGACCCGCGTGGCGCAGCGGTTACCATACCGATCTGACATGCAGTGGGTTCCGGGTTCGATTCCCGGCTAGACAGGTATGTGAATGATGAGTTTAGATTCGTGTTCTGGGTCTGGGTGTTTGTGTATTCGTCTTGTGTCTGTCAATCGTACCCACGACACAGGAGAAAATCCTACTGTGGGGCTAAAAAGAAATAAAAAAAAAAAAATAAAAAATCTACGAACAGTAATTCGATTAGAAAATAATTGAGAGAAAGAAGCGATTCCGTGCAATAGATACAAAACGGTTTCGGCACAGAACTGTTATTACGATTGATTACTGTGCATCGCGATCGATCGATTCGAAACACTATTATTTAGTGTTAAGTGTACGAAATGGATTTTGTGTTGCCTACAGTTGAAATTGAAACGAGATCAAATAAATTATTTGCTTTAAAGTAAACTTTACACAATTTTTCGAGACTAGGATATTCCTGTGGGTTTTGCTCGCTTCTCTCACGTTTCTGTAATAAATTCAATTCAATTTATTTTTATTGCAGGAAAAAGTTACATAAAATTTTCAGAGCATAATTACATAAGTACCTACGTAACTACATAAGTATCCCATGTGGTTATCCAGGTCATAAAAAGGTTATATTTTAACTGAAACAAGCAGATATTTCAGCAAAATCAGAGTACTTTTTGTGTGAAAGACTAACAAATACGCACATCATGACTAACATTTACATTGTTAATATTAAATAGAGTATTACAGTAAGACTGTTTTGTCTGTTCTATAAAATTAGTTTTAATCCTGCACGTGATTAGTAATTTTATATGATCACACCGCGTAGATCAGTGGCGGACTTAAACATTTGCCGCCAGTAGGTTACACAAATACCGTCCCTGTGTTTCCGGGATCAGAATAGGGCTGCGGGATCCCCTGCCTGTCGTAAGAGGCGACTAAAAGGGGCTTCTGGGGTTGCGGGCGGCTAGAGTGGGAGCTCGAACCGCTCGGTCAGGCGATCCCCGAAAGGATGGCGGTATGTGTGGTCGCATACCGTCGTAAAGACTAGACGGGACGGAGCCATCTGGAAGGAGCCAGATGGGGCAATGCGCTCAGAGGATTACAGTTGCGTTTCTTTAGAGATGCCGGAGTCATCTTTATAGCGCCGAGGACGGCCGCAGTGGGGAGTTTTAGTCCGGTAAATCCCACATAACACCGCGTCGCTCCCACGGCGTCGGGTACCTTTTGAAGGTTTTCCCCTCGAGAACAAGGCTCATAGCAACGCACCGGTGGTCGATGTTGGACTCCAATCATTTAGGAATTGTAGATATATATACCTATACAAGATCGGTACAGGCCATTTATCATTAGGTGGATTCCATGCTCGTTTGCTACTTCGATAAAAAAAAATAGATAAATATATTTATTAATCCCTCTTTCTCGAAATTCTATCACCGACTAAAGATTGCGACTTAATCATGTTTTTCTATTGATTGGCCAAACTGAACTGTGTCGTACACAAAATTGTGTTGAACTTTTACTAGATGGCGCCACACGTTTCCTAAAACACTTCTAATCTGAGTGTAATCAGTGTACGTAACTTATATCAAATCATGACTCAATTCATGATAAAATCAAACGTTGCTATAAATATAATAATTAATTATAAATAGGAGACGTGCACAACCTCCAAGCATTACTCATATAAATCGTTACATTGAATATATACTACCTACTACTTTTACAACTTCTCTTATAAGGAAATAATGACACAATTTATTTAAAGCAAAGACAAACAAAATGAAAAGAAACTTACATTACATTATTTATTATACCAATCCACCAATTCGCACTTGGCCAGCGTGGTGGTCTATGGCCTAAGAACTCTCTCATTCTGAGAGAAGACCCCTGCCCAACAGTGGAACAATAATGAGATGACGAGATTATTTATTACGTAAATTATTATATTAGGGTACGGTTACGTTACAATGCTTATTACAAATTAAGGTTTTAATTGTAGCGATATGAAATTGTGGTAAAACTACACCGAAATACAAATCACTACATGGTATAAAACAAAGTCGCTTCCTGCTGTCTGTTCCTATGTATGCTTATCTTTATTAAAACTACGCTATGGATTTTAATGCAGCAGTTTTTTAAAAGAGTGGTTCAAAAGGAAGGTTTCTATGTACAATACATGCATAATGTAGTAGACAAACACTGATAATTTTTGATTTTTAACTTTTAGGCGGAACAAAATTGGCGGATCAAATTTATAAACAAACATAATACAAAAGTTTAAGAAAATTTAACAATAATTTGAAGGAATCAAATATTTTTTTTTTAATTTTATTTAACATTTTTATCACAGGTATATAATGCTCTTTCGTATTCCCAATTTAAATTTTTCTTTCTATTTAATTACTCTCTGTTCGATAACGGTTTAAAACGTGGTCATACAAACATATAAATGTTTAGCCCTCCACACCACGTGCGCTGAAAGTGAAAACAATAGGACACGTCGTCCGTACGTTTGGATGACATCGATTCTATATGGTAAGTTTATTGTCATGATAAATTTCGTGTTATAGCCTGCGATAAATATTATAGCTCCATACACTGTTGTTTTAATAAAGCTGAAACTAGCAAGCTGGTTTTATAGATATTTTATGGAATAATAATATAGAAGCCATCTGATGTGCCATGAATATGCTGTACCTACCTAATCATGTTATATTACATGTGCATACTATGTCGTCGTCAACCCATTACCGTCCCACTGCTGGGCACGGGTCTTCTCTCGGAATGAGAGAGCTTAGGCCATAGTCCACCGCGCTGGCCAAGTGCGAATTGGTGGACTTCACACACCTTCGAGAACTTTTTTTTTTAAAGAACTCTCGGGTGTGTAGGTTTCCTCACGATGTTTTCCTTCACCGAAAAGTAGTGATAATTAAAGTATAATACGCACATAAATCAGTGGTGCGTGCCTGGGTTTGAACCTCGGACCTCCCGATCGAGAGGGCAAGTTTTAACCATTAGGCTATCACTGCTCCTATGTATACTATGTATCGACGATGAATGACTATTTTAATAGACCTCACACATATATAAAATATAGTACATTAAACTTAAGGTCTAGAATATTAAATTATATGATAAAAATTCAAAGTAAATGGTAGGTATATCCAATTAACAAATACAATAAAATCACAGATTTTGACTTCCAGAGATAAGTTAATTTAGATAATCAATCTTTTCAGCTTTATAATATTTGTATAGATTTAATGCTGTTAGGTATATACAAATAGAAAACCCAGATTTGCAGTCGCAGGTCCACGGGCGCGGGCACGGTAAGGGCTCTTCCATCACATTGTACCCTTCACATTGCCATTAAATTCATAATTAATCATAATCATAATTTTTAGAAGGTGGTAGAACCAGTGTAGTTCAACCGGGAAAGTCCCATCGCCACACCTATTTCTAGCGTGAAGCATTTCTTGCGTTTCGATAGAAGGGTGTGGGTGCCGGCACACGTTTATATGAGGCGACCATCATACTCCTCGAGAGTAGCAGCGCATCTGTGATTGACTTCAGATAGAACCCATGTTCTATATGAAGTTTCTTACAGATGTCCATGGGTGGCAGTGACCACTTAACATCAGGTGGACTGCATGCTGGTTTGCTACTTCAATCAGATATAAAAACAGCATAAAATAATATCTGAGAGATCTGGATCAAGTACAAAATATATGTTGTATAGTTCAACGTGTATTAAAAACGAAACCACGTGCGAATAGGAAAACAATGGTTGGTAAGTACACAGCTTGTATGTACCCTTTTGCACGTACGCGGTTGAAGCCGGAACATGATATCCCTTTATTATTATTGCCTGCCGTAAACATACATACATTATTGTTGCCTTTAACAGTACAACTTGGTATGTGGAAGTGGCATATAAAATTGGGCAGCTTGGGCGTCTTTGTAGTAAGTAAAATGTCAACGAATGCCACCACCTACTTCTAACACCTACTTACTCTAATTGTTTAAAAGAAGAGCTCATTTATCACTTATTATTAACAACGTCATAGTTATCAGTGATCAGCTTCCATTGCTTGGCATAAATCTTAATTTAGAATGGCTTAGGTCATACACTACCACTGTGACCTATTGCAGATTTTCCAAAGATCACCTTTGGAAAATTTTTCAGCATGCAAGTTTCTCTAACATATTTTCCTAGATTTCTTTCAAAGTCAAGTGGTAATTAATTAATTAAACGTATAAATTCGATAAATCAGTGATCTGACTTGAAATTTGCGACCCAACATGGGAGAGTTTTTAATCTAGATTGTCACTGTTTAGGCCCAACAGGGCTTAAGAATACAATGCACCCAAATGAATGAATTGTACTATCATTTGCATTCCAGTGAAACCAGTTCGCAAACAAAACAGCCATAGTTTTGACATCGAAATAATACCAAATTACAGTAATTACGTGTAAGCGAAAGTTTAGTTACAGTTGTTATTAACAGAAGCCTATTATTATGTGAAGCAACGTCCGGGGACCGCCGGATCAGCGGCCTCATATGTGTATCTGCCCGTGAATGCAACCTTAAAATGGTTTTGATTGAAGGGTTATTACGATGGAAGGAAGTTGCGGTTGATGTGTGAGGTTATTAAGACAAAGCAAATAGCCTTCGGTTTTAAAATCCGTTGTGAACATCCCGCTACGCGTTTTTTGCATTCGTTTTATATTTACTTTTGCTGGCGATCTCGTGCTGATAAACGGCCCGTGATGCCAACCATGGGCGATAGTTTTCGGAGACAAATTTCGGAGCGTTTTCATGATAACTGATGTGTGTCGAGTTCTGCTTTTGTATATTTTTTGACAAGCTCTGTGTCATTAGCGATTTAGGATTACCGAGAATTGAGAGCATTATTATGTCTACAACTGTTGAACCATAAATATCATGCGGTCGCAGCAGTACAACCGCGCAATATACGGCGACTACACTGCTCTTACTGTAACGGTACTGTAAACATCACACGCATTCCATTTCTAACACCACCAACCACATATGAACAGACCCACTTTTTGTACATTTCTAGCCCTAAACGCCCCAAAAAGATGTAAGCAAACTTCCTTATCTCGAGTAAAGAGAGCGAGCGGTCGCGTGACTGAACTTTTAACTTTGCCTAAAGACATTTTTGTAAGCTTGTCGTACTGCTAGTAGATAAGCGATGTACGCTGTATCCTTAAAAAAACCTTGTAATTGCTAATGGTATACCTGTAATAATTATTGTTAAAATAAATATGTTGAAATGGAATGCCAGTAGATATGTGTAACAGCAGAATGAATATCTAACATTTTAACTAAACGTTTCTTGTTTTGTATTTATAGCTAGTCAGTACATGAATAAAAATATTTGTTTTTCGGTGTCAACGAAAACGTAGGCATTTTTATATTTCTTTTTTTTTCAAGTAGAACATGGGTTCTATCTGAATCACAAATGCGTTGCTACTCCCGAGGACTAAGATAGTCGCCTCATATAAAAGTGTGCCGAATTTTTAACACGCACAACTTAAATAATGATTATTTTGAAGCTGGAATTAATTGGAAGCTACTTAGGGCATTGCTCCAAGCTAAAAAAATGTGTAGGGGGTGCTGCCTCCCTTGTCGAACTGCACTCGTTCTACTATCTTATTGTACTCGTATGTTACATAACATAGACAATATAGCATTGGAAATACTTGGCGTTAGTAAGACACGTCCTTTATTGTGTGCAGTGCGTTAACTATAATGTGTTACATTATGTTTTTAAATCACACGTAATGTAACAATTTGGGAGCAATATTTTGGAAAGTGACGAGCTGTAACAAATGCGCGCTTACACAACACACGCCACGAATTATGGCCAGGGTTCCCAACTTAGGAGTTTTTCCCCCAAATGTAGGAGATAAATAAGTAGGATGGGGATTTTTAGGGGTGTAATATTTTTAGAGGTATTTTTAGGAGTTTTTATTACTTAAACATATAGGTGTTTTTAAAGGGAAATCTTCCCGCCAAGCTATACGATCAGGTCTCACGCCGAAAAAAAAATGCACTACACCCGAACACCTCTTTTTTTTGTCGTCAGGTCAGGTTGCCACGACGATTTCTAATTCATAATTCATTGTGGGGGATTTCAGGGGTTTTTAATGAAGGCTTTAGGGGAATACATTTTTGAGACTTGGTAACCCTGATTATGGCAGTGGAGCAGATAGTTTTGCGCGTATTACAGCTTATTGCATTATGCGAATATCACAGCTTTCGTTTGTTGCTTTGAGAAAAAACTTTGAATAACACATTATATTACGTTGAACGTTTCTTAATATGTTTTATATGATGGAATAATGGATTAGAGAGGCTCTTGTATCTACGTTCTCAGAGAAATTATGTATACTTTGTCTGTAAAAATACCTAATGTTTTGGTGTTTCCTGCGGATTTCAGATATAGAAAAAGGTTAAAGGTTATAACTTTCTATTTCGTAGTTTATTTGTGTTATAGTAGTCGCAAACACTTTTAATTAAAATCTTTTGAAACTTATCTGTTTAGAGAAAAGGGTCCTTTATGATGAGTGTCTTAACATTTTGACGATGGTGGCCATATTGCACAAAGTTTTTTGACATTTTTGTAAATGGGTGTATTTAAAAACATGGTGCAGTCACATATTTTATGTGCAGTTATATATGTTATGATTGAGTAGGTATTGCTTCCCTTTTCCGATATCAGTATTGATCCAGCAAACAAGTATCAGTAATTGTCTCCAGTAGATAACAAATCTCCCATACCATTTACTAGCACAATACGTGCAACAATTACAGAAAAAAATAGTCCGACATACTGTTTTATATTTGGAAATCTATATATATATATACGTGAAGCAAAAACTCGTAAAGAATTTTTAAGTAATATGCCGCGAACGGATTAGTATTAAATTTTGCACGGTTATAGTGGACGTAGAGAAGGAGTGCAGAATGTTAATATTTTTTTCAATTAATGCATATATCATACATGAAATCAACTAAAAACACATTACACACACTACCGTGCATTTGTTACTAACACATACATTGTAAACGAAATAGAACATTCAATGTCTTACTATGAAAACAAGTTACAAAAATGTCAGATGTGTTTGTCAAAATACCCGCTATTGCTTTTTAATGCGGCTTAGATAATTAAGCTCTTTTTATATTTAACGGGCGCGTCCAAAATTACTTAAAAATTATTACATTTTATTTGAATTTGAGTTTGAGAAATATTTGCATTACATTGGACAATATGAAGTTTAGTTTTTTAATTTAAATTACGGTCGAATTTCGACCGATGCGACGGGTGAATAGTATATACATATAAATATTTGTGTAGATAGCATTGCTTATAATATTGTGTATACCATTTTAAAGTAGTTAGTGTTAGTCTAGTAATGTAGTATATCGCAGTCTAAAGTTATAAAGGCTCATGTTAACTGTGCAGACTCCGTTCAGATCAGTCGTAATCTCTCACCTCGCGCCCGTAAAATTGCGGAACCAACCGCATACATGTCACATGTATATGAACTGCATGTTATGCACATAAACAGTCAGAAACATTTACTAGCTTTTACACGTGGACTCGCTCACAGTAAACGAATGAAAACACTACAATAAACATGTATCTACTAGGCAGTAGATATAAAAGTCGATCGCAGGTATAAAATATATTTGTCTATCCCTCGGGAATCAGTGCCATTTTCGGTATGAAATTTACCCTATATCCATTTTTGGACTCTTAACAATGTGTGTGCAAAATGAGCGATGAAGTACTTGATTTGTGAAGACGAGGCAAACAAAAAAAAAAAATTCACATTTCACAAATTCACATAAAGAGTAAGTCATGTAGAACTCCAGATATTTTATGTCCAACAACAACAGCAATGTTAAGCGCTGCTGTGGTCTGGTCTACTAAGAACTCTACTACTAAGTGTATTTCTCTTACGATTCTTCAGGTTAGAACATAGAAGGATTAAACACTGTTCTTGGGAGAGAAAAATAGGGCAGATGTACAGCCAAGATAGATTCTATCAAACTAATAATATATACTACAAAAGTACGATGGCTATAATCTGCTTTCAGTCTTTCCCTGGCTTAGTTTTGGCCCTGGCTGCTTCTGATAACAGGGAAACAGCCGCGTTCGATAGTAAGATATTAATGGTTTTCCAGTTATCCCTTGGAGGTATTATGTTAAGATTACCTTACGAGGGCTGCTGTTAAGTCGAGCGAGTCCAATCACCGACCGCTGGATAGAATAATAAACTGCCGCAGTTTTTTTTTGTTGTTCACAAATACTTGTCAACTAAAAATAAAGGTAGCAGAACCCTTTGTGGTTTTACTCCAGAGGTACCATTGTCACACTTATTCCAGTCAGCAATGTAGGAGGAGCTCTTGTTTTCTAGTTTAAATGTTAGTAAAAAAGTTTTAAGGTAATAATAAAATAAAATAAAAAAGCTCTTTATTACTGAGAAAAAAAATACAATAAATATTAAATAAACAGTTTCGATATTTCCGATAAAGTATAAAATTCGATGAAAATGTAGAAAAATAGATACTTTTTGTGCACATAAACTAGGTCTCTTATCTCAGTTTGCCTCGTGGCAAAGGCCTCCTCTAACTCTCTCCAATGAGACCTGTCCTATGTATGTCCTTCTCCAGTATGTTCCTGCTGTCTTCTTAATTTCGTCTTCCCATCTATAATTTTGTCTACCTCTACTTCTTTTGGAGTCTCTAGGCAACCAATTTGTCAGCTCTTTACTCCATCTATCATCTTTAAAGCGCATCATATGCCCTATCCTATATATTAAGACGGTCCACTCTTTCCAGAATATCAATAAATTTGGTTTTTTCCCTAATATCCATATTACTTATAAGGTTATAAGGGCAATATATTTATAGGCATTCCAACTTAATTTTCAGTTTACCCTTGACTAATCTTACCTGGGTTTAATTATAGATGTCCATGGGCCGCAGTAGCTACTTACCATCTGAAGAACTGCATGCCTGTTTATAACTTGATATTAAAAAAGTTAAATCTTCTAAGCTTTCAAAGTATAAAGGACTAAGCTGTAGTACCTCAACATTAACAAGTAAAAGATAGTATCTATTTACACGGAGCAGAATAAACAAGTAACAGTCAAACATTACATCACAACGCGTAATGTTTGATGACGAGCGGTCGTTCACTCGCGGAGCGGGAATATAAAGCAGCGATGCTCTATGGCTCGCATTTACTTTACAATACAACAGCTTTATTTGAGCCTTTACACGCCGTTTACAAATTCCATGGTAGGTTTTTGGACGAGTTAGGACCCGTGCCCAGCAGCAGGACAACAATGGGTTGACGATGAGAAATAGGTGTAAGCGTGAATAATTGGGTCAAACCATATCTGTTCTACTAACTTGCTATGTTTATTATTGCTATATCTAAAATGTGTAAAATGTTCTAATATTTCAAACAAAGCATATTGCTCTAAATAGATCTAGTTCTGTTGCTCAAAGCGTCCAGACCGCATTGTTATCAGTTACGAAACTCGCAGCATTCCTCCACAAGCCACTTAGAACCAAAGGACAAACGTTTACTTGTGTTGCACTAATGGTATTGTATAGAAATGTTGTAAATAAGTACGGTAAATAATAGTACTTTATGGCAAAGTCAGCTTACTATAACTTGGGAAGTAGATTTTAAATACGTTCCTACCACTTTAAGGTCTAATAATAAGTAAGAAAATAGGATAGTTTCTATTTAATTTAATTCTTCTATTTATGAGAAATAAACTATTTTTCTATTTTTTTCTATTTTTCTAATAATAAATATAGGTTCCCTAGGTTCTGCTTTGAAGGCTATCAGGGTGACCTGCTTACACAAGGCTATCGGAATTAGTCGTCCGGGCTTAAACACATGTGTGGCCAAACACCGCTAGAATTCCGATCTTATACGGGGTATAACCAATGTCTATAGGTCACAGTGGCCGTAATGGTAAATCACACCATTATGGTGTGATTCTTTACGACAGATTCTCTCCAATATCACTTCAACCTGCTTCTGTATTACAGCTACTGGTTTCTGTTGCTGTATTCTGGTTTAAAAGATATGAAGCAAACCATATGGTGACAACTCATTATTGTCCCACTGCTGGGAACGAGTCTTCTCTCAGAATGAGAGAGTTTTAGGCCGTAGTCCACCGCGCTGGCCAAGTGTGACTTGGTGGAAAAACCTACCTACAATATGTTAAAGTAGTCCTAAAAATAGTGATAAGGGTAGGGCGCATATAATATGACTTAAATATGAATATTGTTCCATTTGGTTTTCGTTCCGTGTGCCTCAGCAATCACCCAAGTGTTTTGACACTCACAAAGATAACTTTCAAATTAGAAGCTACATATCATTACATATTGAAGTCTTTACTAATGAGATTCTATAAATTTCAAAAGACACAAACATATAAAGACATGTTTTCAAATTTGTAATCAGAAATCACTTTGTCAAACATGACTATAAAATATTGGCATCGACTATCTATCTAAACGTTTTCGCGAACGAACACCGTTCCATATAATATGTATTTATTTACGTATATACAAATTGAATTGTACATAGCGAAGTGGCAAATCCATACTAATATAATAAATGTGAAAGTGTGTTTGTTTGTTCCTCTTTCACGTCGCCACATAGCTATAATACGATATGGTTTATATGCTGGGGATAGCTCGAAGGGCGGAAAGTGACGTAGACTACTTTTTACACGAGAATATCGATGTTTTGTTAGTTGATACATATTTAATAGTTCCAGAGATTGTTGATAGATGGCGTTAGTAAAATTCATTTGCAAGTTCTGAATCACGCTATCAAATGCTAATGTTAATTCCCTTAGACCGTGCGGGCGAAGCCGCGGGGAAGAGCTAGTAAAGAATATAAAGATGAAAAAACGCTGCACACAGTCATTCATATAGATACGCTAAGTGACTTATCGAGCTCAGAGTGTTGAACTTCCTGCCAATGTGAGCGTCACTCGTTTAAATTGATCCACTCAGTTACAGCGAACGTCTGTAAAAGCTCTAGGTAATAGCACAGTACTAGTATCTACAGTATTCTAACTTCTTACAAACGCACGAAACGCAAGTTATACCTACGCGCCACGATTTCGGTATGCACTCGGTACCCAACAGCTAGCGAATGTGCCGTAGTGGTGAGCGGGCGATGTGACGTTTTTTAAGCTGTGGATCTTTTTATTTAAATAATAATGTAGCGAAGAGCAGTTGTAAACTATATTCGGCTGTTTTTGTTTGCTTTAATTGTGCATAAAGAGTGTTAATATTTTTTTATTTTGGTTGGTAAAATATTATTCAGTGTGAAATTTATAACTATTATTTGTGTACGATTTGTTATTAAGTCTCTCAAATATTAAAAGAACGCGTTGTTTAATACCTTAATCTACTGAATAAAATACATAATAAGTAAGAAAGAAAGCCAAGTATACAGATGTATTAAAATACTTTAGGCTGATAGCCTTAACGCGAACTCTCGTCCAGCGCGTCTGGTATAAAATTCAAAGATACGGCAGAGTTAGACTACTGTATGATATTAATACTGTGGTAATAGTTTGCTATTATATTTGAAGGGTATATGCAGTATCTCTTGCTCGATCTTGAAACTTAATTGATAGGATTGGAGTGTATTTATAATTTGGCCGCTACAACAAATACAAATAGGATTAGGAATAAAGATGAGAACATAGTGATGCCTATACGAAAAACCGTATTAATGTTTAAAGTTAAAAAAAAAAAACAAAAAAACACGCTTTTTAAAAACCGTAACATATTTTAATGTTTAAAGTTAAAAAAAAAACACGCTTTTTACCCGCTTTCTACACCCATAGCCCCACACCAGGATTTTTTCCTGTGTCGTGGGATACCATGGACACACACAAGATGAATACACAAACACCCAGACCCAGAACATGAATATAAACTCATCATTCAGATACCTGTCTGGCCGGGAATCGAACCCGTAACCCATTGCGCGACAGACCGGTATGGTAACTACTCCGCCACGCGGGTCGTCAAATCCGTCGTATTTTGTTAGTTAAACCGTAATAGGGTAACTTTAAATGTTTACAGTAAATGAATTTTTATAGCAGCTATAACAATAAATACAATAAATAAAATGTTAAAAACTTTAACCGACACACAGTATACAACTTTGAGTCGCACTTGGTCAATAATATAACGTGAATTTCACAACGTAACCGCAACCCGAATGGTTACCATTAGCGTTTTATCGTACAGCTACTACAACACTAAGTAATAATTTTTTATAAAGTCGTCAACCCATTATTGTCCCACTGCTGGGCACGGGTCTTCTCTAAGAATGAGAGAGTTATAGGCCATAGTCCACCGCGCTGGCCAAACTTCACACACCTCTGAGAACTTTTTTTTAAAGAACCCTTTGGTTTGTAGGTTTCCTCACGATGTGTCCTTTATCATTTAGCAGTGATAATTAATTTTATAAAAAATAAAAGAAAATAATCTATTGCAATGTCATCGTTAAAAATACCTTTGTACATACAATCAATTAGATGTGTTTCTATGATTCACCTGCTATGAACAAAAATTCTGCAAATGGTAGAATTATCAGTAACTTCACGCGTCGACTTCATATCAAAGTAAAAAGATAAGTAGGTCCATCCGCTAAGTTAAAATTACATATGTATAATTAGTATACTATAATTGTAACACCTGATATATAATAAAACATTAAAAATGAAGTTAATCTAAATTTGAAAATAAGTTAAACTTCGAAAGAGTTCCCAAAACGCTAACGTCATTGGTAACTTTCATTGCCTCAACAAAAACTCTGAGCACTTCAGTTATACGTTATAACATGAAATAAATCATATACGTCTCTGATATTAATAAGGGTTCTGGTCTTACAGTCCTTTTGGCCAGGAGTTTCCAACTAGCTAGGCGCCTTCAAAGGGGATCATGGAAGAATCTCAAGGGGAGCGGAAAACTTTAGAATTTCGAGTGAAAACATAATAACCTTATAAATACATAATGTAAGTTTTTATTGAAAAATCAACAAAAAAAAAAATTGGGAAATCCTGCTTTAGACCAAAACCGTGCTATATTACAGACTAGCTGACCCGGCGAACTTCGTTCCGCCTAAAATTAAAAAAATCTTAAATTATCAGTGTTTCTCCACCATATTATGCAAGTATCATACATAAAAACCTTCCTTTTGAATCACTCTATGTGTTAAAAAACTGCACTGAAATCCGTAGTTTTAAAGATCTAAGCATGCATAGGGACAGACAGCGGGAAGCGACTTTGTTTTATACTATTGTTAACGGATCTCCCTTAGAGTACCAATAATATACGTTCTCACATCACAATTATTTATTTATCAGAATCTTAGTTTACAACTATCTTTATTATTTTTCGCACGACCGACCATTGGCAACCTATGACAACTTATATCTTCTTTTTTGTAATGTTTTTATTATTGTAATACTTTAAATAAGTTTTCATATAAAAATATCGTAAATGTATATTATATTATTATCGGTATTTTGAGAACGCTAACACTATGTAGTGATATAGGGACGATGGTAACGCCGAGTCAAACTGCAGAGTTCTACTACCATTAAGGAATAATTGTAGATAAGTAAGATACGTATATTTCTATTGTTTCCCAATAACTATTACTATTGCAATAGTTACATCCTTCTTGCTTATTATCACAACCGTCGCCGATCGGACGCCTTTAATCAAATATTACATCGATTAGTCATTCAAAGTACATGATACTATCAGTTTATATGATGCTTTTAGTTTTTAATGATAACTAAATTAATAGCCTGCACAGGTAATAATTTAGCTAAACAAAGAAATAAGGTTATGATAAATATGATGAATAATATTGCAACACAACTGTTTAGTATTGGACTGGCCAAAATACTAAAGAAAATGTCGAAATTTTATATACACTGATTAACGTTTCAGCAATATTTTGTACTTATTGGCTATTATTACCACTAGTACAGAAGGATTGCGGTTATTTTTGCGAATACCAGCGACCTAAAATCATACAACATTTTTTTAATATGACTAAAGTAGCAAACGAGCATGCAGTCCACCTGGTAACTTGTAACTGCCATCCTGCGACACCTGTGAGCAACTTCGAATAGAACATGGGTTCTATCTGAAGTCAATCACAGACGCGTTGCTACTCCGGAGGATTATTATGGCCGCCTCATATAATAGTGTGCTGGCAACCACACCCGTCCATCGAAACACAAGAAGTGCTTCATGCTAGAAATAGGTTTGGCGGTAGTACTTCCCCGGTCGAAATACACTGGTTCTACCACCTCTGGGTTTTTCATTTACTCCACTCATAGATATCTGGACAGGTTCTACCTGGAGTCAATTACAGATGCGTTGTCATGCCTGTATATGTAAGTCAGCAGACATTCACATTATTTCACCGAACCTCAAAAATGCTGCAAACTACAAAGAGGTGTGGCGGAGGTACCTTTGGCAAATCATAATCACATATTACTTAAATATAATGAGTTAAAACCGGTGCGCCAACACATAACATTTTCTCTGTAAAATAGCTGTGTAATTAAGAAAGTTTTTTTAATTGTCTAAGGTAATAGACCAAACCTAGATATTACGTCATATCAATACAAAACTTGGACCGATTGCAGTGGCCACGGAGTTCACGGCACAGAAATGTTAGCTTATCACATTTGCATATCGAATGAAAAATAAGCGCGTATAAGTATAACGTTAGCGCTAATAAAATAGCTCAAAAACATTGAATGTGGTTTTGAACTACATTCATAACATACTGATACAAGGCTGGCATACAACTAGAAACTATTATGGAAACAAAAAACCTGACTGCTAATATTTCCAGTTGGGTATTTTTTTTTTTTTTTTTTTATCTGACTGAAGTAGCAAACGAGCATGCAGTCCACCTGAAGGTAAGTGGTCAATGCCGCCCTGCGACATTTGTGATCAACTTCATACAGAACATGGGTTCTATCTGAAATCAATCACAGGTGCGTTGCTGCTCCCGAGGACTATGATAGTCGCGTCATGTGAAAGTGTGCCGGCAGCCACACCCTTCCATCGAAGCGCAAGAAATGCTTCACGCTAGAAATAGGTGCGGCGGTGGTACTTCCCCGGTCGAACACTACACTGGTTCTACCACCTTCAAAATATTATTTTAATAATTTCAGAATTTGTGTCAGAATAGTAACATAAAAGTGTTATAATACTTTTACAATGACCTATTTACTAGTTTTCATTTGATACCCATGTTGTTAGGACAATAAAGAAATTGATCACTCCCTTTTTCCCTAGTTCACAGATGCCTTATTTAAAATGTATTTAGGCTATGTCACTTTGCAAACTGAGTCTTTTCCAATGTTCCGATTGGGCTGTAGTGGACACAAAAAAAATGACATACATACAAACATACAAATCGTTAGTGGAAAGGATATAATGCTAAAAAGCAAGCAAGCAAGCTAGTCAAAATAGCAATTGTGGAAAAATAGGATTAAAGTTTTTTTAAAAGGAAATAAATCATCTCACCTTTATTTTTGGTGAGATCTTGTGATTGGGAGTTCATACTTCAACATGATCACACCAAAAATAAAGGTGACGTGATTTTTTTTCTGTAAAAAGCTACTTCAAAAAAACTATTTTTACGACTTCAACTTCGACTTTCAACTCATTTCTCACAAATGCTTTTTTGGCACTTTAGCATTTTTTCCTTTCCACTGACGATATCCAAACACATACATACGCTCGATACGTGTACATACATAACTCTTCTTATACATAACTTCTTCTGATACAGTCGGGTATAACTATAAAGTAAGCGCAAATAAAATAGCTCACAAACATTGAATGTGTAAAACTACACTCATAACATACTGATACAAGGCTGGCATACAAAAAGTTTTCTAGAACTTAGTATGGAGCTTTATTTTTATGATAAGGTCATTTGGGTAATACGGCGAGGAAATTGGGTCGCAAAAGGGCTCGGCAAAGGGCGCACCGCTCCCACTCGCCGGCCCATTTCGCTACCGTCGACCTCACTGCGACACCATACCGCCATTACTTTGTATATCATACATATTATGTATGTGTTACATTTGTATGTGTTACATACATAATATTCATCGCCGGCTCACTTTTGAGGCGACCATCTCAATCCTCGGGAGTAGTAAGGCGCCTGTGTTTGACTTAAGCTGGAACCTCTGTTATGTGATAAGTTACTGCATATGTCAATGGGCGAAAGTTGTCACTTCCAACCAGGTGAACTGTTACGGGTCATATAACAAATTAACACAATCAATATCGTACTAATTTCATATCTGAGTATTTTACCGGTTTCAAATATTTTTCTATTCATCTATTCAAATTCAAGATGAAATTTAAAAGAAATCTATAAAGTATTTTAATTTCTTTCGTTAACTAATTGTCTTTATTACTGTGTGGATATAAATAAGAAAAAAAGACAAACCCTCTGAGGTTCTTGCTGGATCTTCTCAGTTGAGGTCGTATTCCGATCCGGTGGTAGTGTAAGAAAAAAATGTAACTGACAATTTGTAAGTGCCCCCGCAGGCCTATACAAGATAAAGATATTTCATTTCATTTCACTGCTATACCTCGATATGGAGATTACATAAATACACTTTGCTAAACATTATCCATGTAATAAAGTGTTAATATAGTAATACCTAGAATATCAGGTAACTCGATGTCTGGTTGGATTGGTCTCCAATAATGATATGAGGTCATTGTCCCAACAATCGCGGGATTATTATACTCAAATGTTATATATACTCACATATTTAGCGTATGTTCGTTTATGCCGTTTTCTTTGTGTCGTAAACAAAACATGTAGCTACAACTAGTTTACAAATACAGATACCTATCTAGGTGTGGATTATGCAATGTAATTGTAAATTTGTTGCTATGACAAAAAGTTGTTTTGCAATACGTTTCGAAATATTTTGCACTTATTATTAAACAAAAACAACTTATATTAATTTTGTAACAGTATGTAGAATTTAAACAGGTAGGTATGGGTAAAAAAGGCGAAACATATAATATTTTCGAAGATGGTAGAAAAAGTGTAGTGCGACCGGAGAAGTACCACCGCCACACTTACCTCTAGCGTGTGAAGCATTTCTTGCGTTTCGATGGAAGGGTGTGGTTGCCGGCATACTTTTATATGAGGCGACCATCATAGCCCTCGGGAATTGCAACGCATCTGTGATTGACTTTAGATAGAACCTATGTTCTTTATGAAAAATGGCAAATTATTCTCCAGATAATCAATTGCATACTAATGAATGTGCTAAATAGATATTACACTCGTATATCGTAATGTTCTAATCAACCTATGCTACTTCTACATATATTTTGGTTGCTACTGTTGAATGATCAATACCAAACAAATACCTTTTCATAAACTGTACAAAACTTTTATAACCAAAAACGTTTATTAGGTAATAATTGTTTAAAATAAATTAAAAATAATGTTTGCAACAATGGATACTATCATTTAGTTTGCAAAATACGCAAACATGTTTTATGTTGCTTGCAAATATGTTTTATGGGTGTTTGATTAATAAAAATACCTATGAGTATCGAAAGACAGATAGTCCGCACGATAGAGACATATTGCCATGCTATCTGATAAGCACGATGACTCAATATCACACATTATTGCTACAATTTTACCTTGCTTATTATACCTGTATATTAATATCGTGTAATATTATAAGTACGTGACTTGTGAAAGTAAACATATTTTGACAAATAAAACAAATGTAGATATATATTACATAGCCCGACGCTTTATGCTTGCACTTGCATGATCATAATAAACAAAAAATGAAAATTAATAAGTCTGTTTCTGTCTTACAGAATAAGTTATTTTACAATGAGTTTGATTGTAAAATCTAGCAGTTAAAGAACTTTGTTTCATTATGACCTGGGTGTAACGCATGCTAAATAAATGGGCATAAATGTGTATGTACACATATATGTACGTCAGCGTTGCCAGTTTTTTTTACTAAGTCGGGATTTGTGAACGTTTTGGGTGAAAAAAGCGGGACTATAGTCCTAAGCGGGACAACAGACCTCGCGCTACAAAGGGCCCTGCGCCTCTCCTGAGTGTAGGAGGGCTGGAGGATTTGTCGACCTTTTTTTGGTCAACAAACTTAAGTGAAAATTATATTTGCAATTGGCGACATTGTTTTTTGCAAAAGTCCGGTCCTTCCCGAAAAGCGGGTCTAAGTCTGTCCCACGCGGGATATACTTTTTGGTGAATAAATCGGGACGTCCCGCCAAAATCGGGACGTCTGGCAACCCTGATGTACGTGTACAAACGTTCGAAAAACATTAGCTTCTAACGCAGTCAAGTAAAAATAAAATAGCCTTTCCTAGGTAGTTACTAGGGAGGCTATTGAAATATATGGTATGTCGTTTCTGTCAGACTTTACATAAAATATGGTGTTCTATCGGCTTACGTTTACCGTTGAAGATAGTGCCTGTTTGCTAAGGAATTGCGGCAAACACAATATTTGATTTAGAGCACGCGTTATTGCTAGTTAGCTCTTATCGCACAGTTATTCAGTCAAGTGTTATCGTATGGTCTTGAAGGTCGTGTTTTACTGCAGCAGATAGTGAGAGCCTTGACCGACCTCGCTAAGATATGTTTTGGTTACATTTTTTGTTGTAAAGTTAGTGGACGGTACTTTCTTACATTTTATTTATTGTATTGTATATTTAGTTTTTTTTTATCTGATTAAAGTAGCTAACGAGCATGCAGTCCACCTGATGGTAAGTGGTCACTACCGCTCATTGACATCTGTAATCAACTTCATACAGAACATAGGTTCCATCTGAAGTCAATCACAGATGCGTTGCTAATCATGAGGACTATGATTGTCGCCTCATATAAAAGTGTGCCGCAACCAAACCCTTCCATCGAAACGCAAGAATTGCTTCACGCTAGAAATAGGTGTCGCGGTGGTACTTCCCCGGTCGAACTACACTGGTTCTACCACATTCTGGATCTAGAGTGTTAAAACAATACCGCTATGGTTTTTTATGAATATTAACAGAGAATTGATTGAAAATTGACGAACATTTAGTTCACCTGGAGATAAGAAATATGTTAGCAACTTCATCACTACATAGTTTAAAACAAAGTGGTTCTCGCTGTCTGTCCCTATGTATGCTTACATCTTTAGAACTACGCTACGGATTTTTAATAGATAGAGTGATTCAAAAGGAAGGTTTTCATGTATAATACATGTATGATATAGTAGAGAAACACTGATAAATTTAGATTTTTGTCTTTTAGGCAGCACGAATTTCGCCGGGGCAACTAGTGTTCGATGTAGTTACTTTTTATGAAAGTGAATCGGCAATCACACCCTCGTATGAAACGTTAGAACTGCTATACGCTAAAAAAAGGTGTAGCAGTCCTTTTTTTGTTTTCGAGGGGGAAACCTTCAAAAGGTACCCGACGCCGTGGGGGCGACGCAGGGTATGTGGGATTTTTACCGCACTAAAACCCCCCCGGTGGCCGTCCTCGGCGCCGAAAAGGAGGACTCCGGGATCTCGAAACGACTTCAACCGGAATCCTCCGAGCGCGTTGCCCCATCGGGCTCCTCCCAGATGGGCGGCTGGGCCCACCGCTCCGTCTAGTCTTTACGACGGTAGGTGTAGCAGTCCTACCAGGTATCTTGAAAAACTTCTTATAATCTCAACCGTAAATAAGTTATTTAATTTGTAACATGTAACTGTACTTGTATAACTACTGTATAGCTACATAGGTACATTCTCCGGAATAAATAAAACAGATATCTATTAAAAATTTATTGCAATAAACTACATAAGGACAAATGTTATTTAATGCATTAACATTTTTCCATTGCTGGGCATTAATACAGGCTGTTATAATTAGATAACAAAGTAATATTTTCTAGAACTTATGATGTTATCAATTTAAAAATAAGTATTACGGATAATGTCATCAAAATCTTTTGATAAATGTGTAAGGCCTAAATCTACAAGCAGATTAATTCCTAATATACATACTTATAATTGTCTGTTTTACATTAGTAGTAAAGGTTCGAAAGATGGTAGTGTAGTTCAGGCAGGGAGAAACCACTATCGTGCTTATTTCTAGTGAAAAGCAGTTCTAGCCTTCGGTGGAATGGTTTGGCTGCCGGCTGACTATTTTAAAACAGCAAACGAGCATGCAGAACACTGCCGCTCATGGACATCTGAAAGCAACTTCTTACAGAATAAGGGTTTTATTTGAAGTAGGTACATCAATATGCGTTGTAACTCCTAAGGACCAAGATTGTCGGTCGCCTCATGTGTAAATAGGCCGTTACTTACATTGTAGTCGACAATCTTAACCTCAAGATTGCCAACGAATCTGTGGTCAGATTTGGATAGGACCCCTGTTCTATATATAAGCCATTTTTATCAGCGACATTGACCACATGCCATCAGGTTGACTGAATTTTTTTGTTACTATACTATATAAAAAGTATTTGCCGTATCGGTGCGATCAGCTGACGCCTCACACCTGTGCTATCGAGATATCATTATCACATACTTATACAGATTAACGCTATGATGTTCCTTATATTTTTTATGCATCTTGATTCATTTCATTTTTATTTATTTATTTGAGAAGACAAACAGTAACAAAATACAATATTACAGAAATATTACATCCCACATTATTATTTAATTCTGCTACCATCACCGTCTTCTCCATTTTACTGAGTCTTAATTAGTGGTGTAACAAAAAGAAGGTTCTTAAAACTGAGTCTATTTTTATATATACACTTATTGTGATTTTTTTACAGTAAAAAATATATATTCAATATTTAATTAATGTTCAAAAGATATTAATGCAGTGACATTTATTATTATTTCTGTGATGCGTTGCTAGCTTTGTACTATTAGCTCATGTTATAATGTATCTTACCATGCTAGATGACGAAATCGCTAAATATAGAAGTCAAGTAATAGGCTTATAAAATATAAGGAAGGAAGGTAGGTGTGTAGGTATCAGATTTGCGACAGTATCCTTTGCGTTTCGACTTCAAAGGTAGGTACGATTATCAAACTTTTCAAAAAATCCTTTCAAATATCAACAGCTTTACACGGATTCGAAGGGTGTGGATATAAATATCTGGTAAGATATGTCTCATAATCTAATCTGGGGTTGATCACCATGATGTCACCATGATTACACAGATGTCCATGGATAGCAGTGGTCACTTACCACTGGGTGGATTACATATGAACATGTAGGTACTTTTATACTTACTATTATATTTGAGTTTACTTATTATTATATTTTGAAGAACTGCCACCACAAGAAGTGCCACCTATTTTATTCATATATAAAATTTAAAAATAAATTTGTTTTACATAAATTTTAATAATGTTGATCTAATTGCAGTGTGGGAAGTAGCTATTATATTTGTATAGTACTGGTGATAAAAATCTATATGCTAATTCAAAATTTGAAAAATAAGAGTAGGTAAGTATAAATATTATTATATATCATTATGAATTTTATATTTACTTTATACTGGTCGATCTATTTAGTTGGATTTTACTAAGTAGTAAGAAATCAATCCATCATTCGGAAATCAAGTGAACGTTCTGATTGATTAGTGGGAAGTCCCTTATACCCAGTAAGCATAAAACCCAAGACCAGTTCGTTTTTTCCTTCTATTCTTCTCATTACGAACATACTTGTTTCTGTGACTTACCTTAGTGATTAAGCTATATAGCTATAAAATGATTCCATCGGTCGTTAATATCTTTTTTTTTAGTTTTTAGGGGAATTCCTTCAAATCTTACCCGTTGTCGTAAGAGCGATGTCAAGTTATGTGGGGTTTTAACCCTCTAAAATCCCCCCGATAGCAGTCATCGGCGCTACGAAGACGACTCCGGGATCTCCTAAGAAAAGCAACTAGAGTCCATATTCTCCCCATTCAATAACCCAAAACAATAATCTTCTTTTTAATGTCAAAATAATAGTATTCTAAATTCGTATATAAAGTTATAAAATCAAAATAGTTTTATAAAGAGTAAAAAGTATATACAAAATGAGTTCGCTACAATTCCCTCGCGCTCCGCCCAGGTGGACATTATCCACCACATCATGAGATGTTGTCTTCTCTGGGGTCACTTACTGGACGACACGAGCTCCCACTTTTGCCACCCGTAACCTTGTCTAACATGTATTACTAATACCTGTAAATGAGTTCAAATTTAGAGTAGACATTTATAACTTTACTCAAATCCAGTTTGATGCAAAACATCTAGCTTTGTTGTTAGTTCTCCATAAAGTCCTAGATGGGTGCAGTCCACTAATCAGTTGTTTTACCTAACTTGAAACATATCAGTGTTGAGCCCAGCTTCTGTTTAAGTGCATGGGTGTATGCCGTCCTGCCAGATTCCTTGTTATTTGTAGCGCACGAGACATGAACAAGTAACCAAACAGACGCCTAACAAAAAACAACTAACTATTAAAACACACATGTAGAATGTAAAAAAAAAAGTCCTGTGATTGTTATTGATGATGTTGCGATGAGCTTACTAATTTTCAATTATCCTACTATTATCGGAGACTATTACATAACATATTATTCATATAGAAAGTTATTAACTTCATTATTTACTTTAGACTATATCAACTTCAAGTTTTCAACTTGAAGTTAACTTCTTTTATTTAGTTTATTAGATTAAGGGGTAAGATTAAATTAACGGGTAAGATTTGAAGGAATCCCCCTAGAAACTAAAAAAAAAAACTTTTTCAAGTTTCAATATGAATTGTAACGTCGGGGCTTATTTTTTTCTTTATTGATATTGGGAGCCTATAGTATAGTAAGTCTATGGAGAAATTGAATGAATTTCACATCGAGTAAGGAGGCGGTCATCTCCTTTCTCGAGCGGGTTTACTCTCGAAGGAATGCGTGGCGGCGAGCGGTTTCGAAAACGAACGGTTTTGGCATAACTCGCCGAGGAACTGTGTCCACGTGTCACGCTCATACGACTTTTAGCTCCACTTTCTAGATTTTTTACGATAAGATTGAAGTCCATGGGCGGCAGTGACCACTTACCATCAGACTGCATTCTCGTTTGCTGCATCAATGTAATAAAAAATAGTAGTCCTCCTGATAATTTGTCACTGCCGCCCATGGACAACTGTAAGTTCTTATAATACAACACAACGCTCAACGTTGCGTTGTTCTGCTCTGAAGGATTTAGTGAGTAAAACATATGTACTTGTCAAAGGCGTTACAACTTACCTGGCAGTAGCAACGGTGTTGGGTGTGGTAAACATACATAGTCATCTGAAGCATTGTAAACAAGTCCCCAGGAGTAGCAAAGCATTCGTGGACAAGCTCAGGTAATACTAATCTTACCTTGTTTACATGTGACCATGGGTAGTAGAAAAAATATTTATTTTAAATTCGATCGATCGTCAACCCATTATTGTCCCACTGCTGGGCACGGGTCTTACCTCGGAATAAGACAGTTTTAGGCCATAGTCAACCGCGCTGGCTAAGTGCGAATTGGTGGACTTCACACACCTCCGAGTTTTTTTTTAAAGAACTCTCGGGTGTGTAAGTTTCCTCACGATGTTTACCTTCGCCGAAAAGCAGTGATAAGTAATTTCTAATACGCACATAAATCAGTGGTGCGTGCCTGGGTTTGAACTTCGGACATCCCGATTGAGAGGACAAGTTTCAACCATTAGGCTATCACTGCATATATTTTAAATTATTGGTTAAATCCTGTCGTCTCTGGCGACTTACAACTCGCAAGTCAAAACCCGTGAGCAATATAACCATGGAACTACATACAAATCCGTACAGTAGTTCCACTTGTCCAAACATACATACCTAATTATACATAGTGTTCCGCGGCTTTAGACCGGAGTTGAGAACACTGTTTACCTACTGTTTGTTTACTTCGTTAGTTCTTTATTGTCTGATGAGGAGTTAAAAGGGTCACGTAAGACGCATCTGCGTAAACTCGTCGCCACAATGAATGGAGGAATGTTGGTCTACACTCTACTCGTAATTTTTAAGTAATAAATACCGACAGACTATTGGTAGAAACTTCCCTCTCAATCGGGACGTCCGAGGTTAAAATCCCAGTGATTTTTGTAAAATTATGTGCGTATTAGAAATTAATTATCCCTGCTTTAAGGTGAAGGAAAACATCGTGAGGAAACCTACACACCCGAGAGCTCTTAAACTAAAGTATATCTTGAAGATGTGTGAAGTCTACGAATTTGCACTTGGCCAACGTGGTGGACTGTGGCCTAAAACTCTCATTCTGAGAGAAGATCCGTGCCGAGCAGTGACAAGGCAGGTAACCTGGCAGAACAATAATGAGTTGACGAAGAAATATACTAGATTCTTCGCTACAAGCTAACTCTTCCTAAACACAGATTCTCTACGATGTTATGGAAACACCTATACATAATACAAAAACATAAACAACTGAAACAATATAGAGAAATCTGCGTCGGTCAACTCCATAACTTCATTAAGAACTTGTAAATTGCAACTGGCCAACTTGTTGAATTAAGGTTTTCACTGTTCTTTATTTAAAATAATAAAAAAGATAACTGTCGTCAAGTCTTTCTTAAACCTCATTTATTACAGACGAGGTTTTAAAAATCCTTTTCTTTTCTTTGGCTTACTATAAGTATATACGTATACCTACAAGAAATAAAATCATTACAAGCAACATAATACTTCATTCGGGTATTTGAATATTTCAAAGAAGTTCTTCAATCAACCAGAACTCAATATTAGGTTTGTATATATTTTTTACGTAATTATTACTCATTACGTGTATAATAAGCACAGTTTATTTATAGAGCGATATGGAATAAAATTAAACTTACTGCGATATGAAACTATATCATATATTTACTTACACGTTAATTGTGTCTCGTAACAAATAATTACATATTACATAAGGTTTATGAGCAGGTAATAAACACATTTTTATTTTTAAATAGTGACATAAGGTGAAATCTCTCTCTTATATATAAAATTCTCGTGTCACAATTTTAGTCTCCATACTCCTCCGAAACGGCTTGACCGATTCCTCTGAAATTTGGTAAGCATATTGGGTAGGTCTGAGAATCGGCTAACATCTATTTTTCACACCCCTTAAGAGTTGTCCACCCTTAATTTTTTTTTATTTTTTATATGGCAAAACAACGTTTGTCGGGACAGCTAGTGATTTTATAAATGTTTGAATTAAGCATGTCCGGATTAAGTAAGACAATCGTGTTTTCCTGCGCGGTAATGTTTTTGGGGACATACATTAATTACATACGTAAGACGCTTTGTTCAGCTTAATATCACGTTTTTTAAAGAAACCATAAACATTGCAAGAATAATAAAATAAATTGCGTAAGACATGATTCACTCCTAATTTAAAAAAAATCTCTAGGGCGAATAATTGAACTGAGATAAACTCTGAGTATATATCTCCATTGGGGAGTGGGTAGTCACATATCGCCAATCACTTCGCGTAATTTACATGGCCATAAAGAAGCTGCTGCTCATGTAATGATCTGAACATTTTCAATATCTATATATTAATTCGTGAAGCATAAACTTGTCACCCGTTTTTAAGATACTTGCCGCAGACGGAGGAGTGTGAAATTACGAAAGGTTATAGTTGATGTAGAGAAGGATTACGCAATGCTAATATTTTTTTCAAATAATGCATAAAACATACATAAAATCGACTAAAAACACATTACACACACTACTTTGCAATTGACACAAACACATACATAATAAACGAAATAGAACTTTCAATGTCTTACTATGAAAACACATAACGTCAGAAATGTCAATGTCTTTGTCAAATACCCGCTATTGCTTTTAAATGCGGTTTAGTAATTAAACTTTTTTACTCTTTATATTTAACAGGTGCGTTCAAAATTACTTGAAAATTATTAAATTTTATTTGAATTTGAAATATTCGTACTACTTTGGACAATATGAAGTTTAGTTTTTAAATTTAATATACGGTCGAATTTCGACCGATGCGACGGGTGACTAGTGTTTTGTAATTTTCCATGCTAAAAATTTTCTAAAGTAAACAACAACAAAGTTAATAATGCAGTAACCGTCGTGTCCAAGTGTCGTCCTTGAGCGGCAGCTTGCCCCAGATACGAGGACGGCACTTTGAATACTTAACACGCGGTAAGTGGGGCGAATGATTTGCTCCAGGCTTATCTGCGACGAGCGAATACTTATAGCGAATACCTTATTTCTACAAAAAATATAATGCAAAAATCCAGTGGTGTAAGTTTCTATATTATTTCTTTAAGATGGGCATGCCTGCTGATGGTAAGTGGTCATGGCAGTCACATGGATATCTGTAAGGAACTTCATATAGTAACCCTCATATAATATGCTTCAGTCCACCAATTCGCACTTGGCCAGCGCGGTGGACTACGGCCTAATACTCTCTCATTCTGAGAGAAGACCCGTGCCCAGCAGTGGGACAATAATGGGTTGACAACAATATGCTTCATATAGCAGTGATACAGAACCTTCAATATGTTTGAATTGTACGTAATGATTATGTCACAAAATTAAATAGTACCTTATTCTTATTAGCATGATTAAATTTGTTATGGTTTAAGATTCTTTATTTCCCAAAAAGATTAAAAATCACTTACTGAGAAATTAATTTTACAATGATATTATTTTTATGAGCATTAGAGTGGGTAGGCGGACAATTTTGCATGCAAATTGCAAATTGAATTTGTTCCTTGTCTTATCATGATATTCTAAACACTAAGATAGCGTGCAATAACTAAAATGGCGTTATAAATATAATATGAGAAAGTAATACCATTTCTCTATTATGTCACAAAGCAGATGTTGCATTTCACTGAGTTATCGATTTTATGTTTGTTTAGTATCGCTTCAGTTCGAAAGCGGGTGATAGGCGCATGTAGCAACTACATACTTCAATGTACTCAGAGCGGCAGTGTGTCTGTAGCAAACTCGCACGAAGTTCATCCATTGCCAAGCTTCGACCTGAATTCCTGGAGCGCTATGGCATGGGGCTCTTCAAGAAATGTGTAAAAAGAGCTCTCCTTCAAAGCCGGCGATGCACGACTCCTCTGGTGCGAATATCCATAGGTGACGGTGAATATTTTCTATCGGATGGCCCTAATCGTTGGCCCTAATCGTATGCCTAATTGTTAGGTATAACTATAAAAAAATACTGAAGCTAACTATCAATATAAAAACAAGAAAACTGGAGAGAGGACCCCAAAAATCACAAACCGCTAAGTTTCTTGACGACTCTGCTCAGATGAAATCGTGTCCCGATCCGGTGGTATTGTAAGAAAAAGCTTTTGTAACTGGCAATTTGTAAGTGCCCTCGTAAGCCTAAACAAAATAAAAGACATTGCAATTCATCTATTGAAGCTGCTGTCTCCCATAGATCTCTATCTCTAACCTATTCCATACACGAAGAGTTCTTTCATCTTTCTTTTATTTTAGTTTTATTTAAATTTAAGAAAGAAATGTAGGAAATACTTCTACAAATTAAGAATGGAAAAATTTTGAATAGCAAGATTACTTATTCCGGCCGCTGGCGGCCTTGCATAGAATAAGTAAGTAATAGAAAAGAACAATGCTGAAAGATAGTAGTAGATCAGCTCGTTGAAAATTTTGTTTGTCTTGGAATAAACATTTCAATAATATGTATATATTTGTTGTTGTTGTATATATTAGTCCACCAATTCGCACTTGGCCAGCGCGGTGGACTATGGCCTAGAACTCTCTCATTCGGAGAGAAGACCCGTGCCCAGCAATGGGCCAATAATGGATTGTACATACATTTGAAATATAAGACTTACGATGTATTTATCAATAAATACTTATGTTGTAAATAAACACAGTTTTTACTTTTATGTTTGGACAGTTTGTTTCATATGTTTTTTATTTATGTGAACCCGCTTGGTAGCTTTAGTAGCGGTCGCAAAGGTTCTCATGTTGTATTGTGGACGAAGTCCATCCATCCATCCATCCATCAGCCTTTGAAAGTCCACTGCTGGACATAGGCCTCCCCTAATCTGCGCCACTTCGACCGGTCCTGGGCCATCTGAATCCAGCGGTTACCCGCCGTCTTCTTCAGGTCATCAGTCCACCTGGTCGGGGGGCGGCCTGCACTCCTTTTGCCCAGACGTGGTCTCCATTCGAGGACTCTTCTACCCCATCGGTTGTCTGTCCTACGAACGATGTGGCCTGCCCATTGCCACTTCAGCTTACTAATTTTGAGAGCTATGTCGGTAACTTTCGTTCTCCTACGGATTTCATCGTTACGAATTCTGTCACGCAGGGAAATACCAAGCATAGCTCTCTCCATAGCTCGCTGAGCGACCTTGAGCTTACGCACGAGGCTCACAGTAAGGGACCACGTCTCGGCGCCATATGTCATCACTGGCAACACACACTGCTCGAACATCTTCGTCTTCAGGCTCTGAGGTATATCGGATGAGAAGATATGGCGCAGTTTCCCGAACGCTGCCCAGCCGAGTTGGATTCTACGAGTGACCTCTTTCTCGAAGTTGGACTTACCCATCTGCACCGCCTGCCCTAGGTAAATGTATTCGTCAACAACTTCGAGGGTGGTGCCGTCAACAACAACCGGTACGGGTGTGACATGGACGTTAGACATGATCTTCGTCTTGTCCATGTTCATCTTAAGACCCACCCGTTGAGAGGCACCAGAGAGGTCGCTGAGCATGGTGTTGAGGTGCTCCATCGACTCCGCCATGATGACTATGTCGTCTGCGAATCGAAGGTGAGTGATATATTCACCATCGATGTTGATGCCGAATCCTTTCCACTCCATCAGTTTGAACACGTCTTCCAATGCAGCGGTAAACAGTTTCGGAGATAACACATCCCCCTGTCTCACACCGCGCTGCAATTGGATCGGGTTCGTACTTCCGTCGTGTAATCGGATCGACATTGAGGCTGCCTTATATATACACTTCAACACTTCGATGTACCGATAGTCAATCTGGCACCGCTGAAGCGACTCCAACACCGCCCATGTCTCGATAGAATCAAAGGCTTTCTCATAGTCCACATAAGCCACACACAACGGCAGATTGTACTCCTCGGCCTTCTCTATTATCTGCCGCAGTGTGTGTATGTGGTCCATGGTACTAAAGCCTTTTCGGAATCCGGCTTGTTCGGGAGGCTGAAAGTCGTCGAGCCTGCGAGCTATTCGATTATTGATGACCCTCGAAAACACCTTGTAGATGTGGCTCAGAAGCGCGATGGGCCTGTAATTCTTCAGCAAGGATCTGTCGCCTTTTTTGAAGAACAGTATCACCACGCTTCTGCTCCACGCCTCCGGTGCTATACCCTGGCTTATGACGGAATCGAACAACTGTTGGAGCGCTTTTAAAATTGGTCTCCCACCTGCTTTTAGCAATTCAGTTGTGATTCCGTCTTCACCGGGCGCTCGGTTGTTCTTGAGCTGTTTGAGGGCCAATCGGATCTCGTACAGGCTGACGTCCGGGATATCTTCGGTATAGTGTCGGGTTAGCGTGGCTCGCTTGTCGTTGACAGGCGGCAGAGGGCCACGCGAAGCGGTATATAACTGCCCATAGAAGCGCTCAATTTCTCTCAGAACTTCAGGCCTCGCGGCAACTGTGGTGCCTCCATCCGTCTTCAGCTTCGTTAATAAGCTTTGCCCAACACGCAAATCCCTTGCGAAGACCTTGGAGCCCTTGTTTCGCTCAATTTGCTCTTTAATGCGATTTGCATTAAAGAGACGAAGGTCGCGTCGCATCCTGTTAGAGATTTGCGCGTTGAGCCGCCTGAACTTCGACAACGAAGCTGGAGACTGCACACACATTGCCCGCCGTTGTGCCATGAGTTCCAGAGTTTGGACCGACAGTCTTTGAGTACTTCTATTGGAGGGGGTCTCATAGTACTTCGACCCTACCTCATGGGCAGTTTCTACCAACTTGGTGTTTATTTCGTCAACATCAACGCAATTGTCTAGGCATTCCAGGCGATTGCGTAGCTCGAGTTGAAAGTCTTCAGAGCCCTGGATTTGACAAGATCTTGGACGGAGTATTGACCTCATAAGGCGGGACCGTTCCAGCTTGATCTTGATATTTAACGTGCCCCTAACCATCCGGTGATCACTTCCGGTCTTGAACCTGTTGATCACAGAGACATCGTTAAATATGTGCCGCTTGTCTGCCAGTATGAAGTCAATCTCGTTTTTGGTAGTACCATCGGGACTCATCCAGGTCCATTTCCTTTGAGGCTTCTTCTTGAAGAAGGAGTTCATCATGTAGAATCCCTCCTTTTCCAAGAAGTTAGCCAGCAAATGGCCTCGATGGTTCCGATTACCAATGCCAAAGGGCCCTACCTTCAACTCATCGCCACATTGAACGCCCAGCTTTGCGTTGAAATCCCCCATCACAACTGTGAAGTACGATTTTGAGGTATGTATGGCTTTGGATATATCCTCATACATAACCTCAACCTCGTCGTCGGAGTGTGTCGATGTCGGCGCATATACCTGTATGACCTTCAACGAGTACCTCTTGGATACTCTGAGTATAAGGTATGCTACCCTGGACGACACACTCTTGATCTCCACGACGTTGTTGACAAGGGACCTGTTGACGAAGAACCCGACACCACCTTGGGACAGATGTTCGCCCTCCCGGTGGTAGAACAAGTTACCAGATTTAAGGATCATCGTGTCCTCCCCCTGTCTTCGGACTTCAGACAATCCTATAATACTCCAGTTTAGCTTGTCTACCTCTTCTTCCAGCTCATATATCTTCTCATCACTTCTCAGAGTCCTGGTGTTATATGTTGCCAGGTGCAGAAGTCGTCGGTTTTGGTAGCTCGATCTCTGCCGGAGATTCTTAGCACCCCCTGCCCCGCCGTAACCGTGACCGCTACCATAGCCAGGAATAGCGGGGCTGCCGGGGACTGGGGGCCGTGGTTTTATTGGAGCTTCCATTAAGGGGTTTTGCCATAGTCACCGCGCTTGGCTGTGCGTGTTGGTGACCGCAGTATATTTAAAAGTTCTCAGAGTGATGCTGCTGCCCATCATCTGGTTTAATGTCCCTTAGTCGCCTCCTACGACATCCACGGGAAGAGAGGGAGTGGTGCTATTCAAGAGACCGACACCACACGGCCGAACACGTGGACGAAGTAGGTATATCTAAATAGCGTACCAATATATAAACCGACATAGTCCTCGGGAGTGGCAACGCATCTATGATTGACATTAGATAGAACTCCTGAATATGAATACATTACTTTCTCTGAAGTCGTCTTTAGAGGAGACGGTAACTTGTTAGCTTTAACATCTAAGTTGAAACGAAACGCCTTGTATTTCTTCTTTTGGAAGAATGGGTCCAGGGCCAGGGCACAAAAGCACTAAACACTGCTGTTTTAAGGCAGGAATAGTTACAGCAGTGATGCCTTAGGATTCCTCAAAGAATTCTACCACCAGTAAGTGCAGATATTACGGTAAATAAATGCAAATATGCGATAGAAATGTACGTACTATGAGTATGTGGGTTACACGTACTGTGTACATTTCTATAGCATATTAGCTCTATAATAGGCTTCGCCCACAGACAATGCGCTATTACGGCGGCTGGAGCTCCTCGTACGCTACCAGTGCCATTGTTTTGCATAAGCGCCTTGCATTGACTTTCAATTAAACTATTAGTCAAATGTCTATTTATCTTTGTTTAAAGTGAGTGGTTTATTTTTATAATGTTATTAAAATCGTTACAATTTGATTGACTTACAGTTTTCTCCTTTATGTGTAAATGGTAGAAAATACTTCTAACGATAAGTTACTTCTTAAGTTATTATTATAATTATTTTAATCTGTAAATACTTGTATCATAGTTACATAAACATATTTCATCTTTTTACCTATAAATATATAAAACTTATAGATTTACTCAATTTAACAATCTTAGTAGGTTAATTAGGAAGTAGTGTTAAGATGTCGAAAAGAAGTCATACCTATTAAGCGTCTTCTCCCTCACACACAGAGAGCCTTACTCTTTCTCTCTCGCTTACACCATAAAAGCTATTAAAACGAGGATCAAGGAAGGAAATCATAACTTTCAAGATAAGCGAATCGTTAGAAGTCTGTTTGGTTCCAAGCGACCTTACGACGGCCGCGGCGCGCGCGCCGTCACGCCTGACATTACAGCGCTCTTGAGACTGTTATTGTAATATTGGAGCGATTGTAATTATAATAATCACTTGAACACACTATTTGTAATCCTCAAATACCTCAGTGTTATGATTTGTGGCCTATGGCCTTGCGTTAAGGAGCTAGAGTTATATAATTACCGACCAATGCGAGTCTAACTTACGCACTTAAAGTGCCACAATCTATCACATATAGTATTCGAATTAGGTAAGGTATATGTCTTATTATTGATCTGTACTTATAAAAACTTATAAATTATACCTAAAGGTTTTAAATCGATTGCGAATAACCATATTAAGGACTAATGCTTTATAACCTTTGAGGACTAAGTCAAAATATTTGATATATTTATGAGGTAGGAGTTAAATTTCTTTGTGTCGCGCTAATATTAAGGTAAATAGGACTAATAAGGACTTAATATTAGGCACTAATAGTCAATTCGGTCGTTAAATTAACGAAACACTAAGAAGCGCTTAAGCTATAAAATAATGTTGTAATAAAAGATATTATATATAAGATCTATTTATACCCATTTATCCATCCATTAGCCCTTTGAGGTCCACTGCTAGACATAGGCGTCCCCTAAATGATGCCACTCCAACCGGTCCTATGCCCTCTGAATCCAACGGTTTCGCGCTATCGCCTACCAAAATGTGTGTAAAAGTATATGGAATGTATGTAATGTAATGTAATTTGTAAGCATCCTTACGCAACATGTGCTGTCGGAATCATCTAAATCCGTTGAGGCGCAGTCAAATAACTTATTAACAAACCATGCCGGAGAGCGGACATCCTCTTTAGTTGTTTGAAGTCGGTAAAGTACGAGTACTTCCTGGAAATTTAGATACTTATACAATATATTTGTACACACATGCTCACCATAACTCTCTAAATCGTGCTTCTCATTCCTTTCTATTGTTGGATTTAAAAGATCAGGTATAAAATTTACTTTCATTTTACAAGTGTTAATAGAAGCCGCAAATCTTGGTTCCGAAACATGCGACAGTGGACAGAAGTCGCGAGTACGACCGAATTATTTATCCTCGCGGGAGACAAACAGCACTTTGCTGAGCTGGCTGCCTTTAATGATTGAAGTGGTACAAGAAGAAAAAGATAGTATTAACAAAAATCTGACAATTGAGTATGATCCGAATATATATCTATTTCAAAGCTTATCAATCAACCTGTGTCAACTGTTCATAGCAAACTTTTCACGGCATGAAGAATTCCAAGTTACTCTCCAGTCATCATGTTACTCGAGGTAGAGACGTTTTATGGTTGACCGTATAAAGATTAGCATTAAGCATTTAATCGTGGCATGTTTGTCATGCCGCAAAGGACTAGCTGAACCCCGCAGCTTCGCCCTCGCCTCGTTGGAATAAGATATTTTCCCACAGTAAAAAGTAGCCTATATGTTAATCCAGAGTGTCAGCTAACTCCTTACAAAATTTTATGAAAATCATTCCAGCCGTTTAGACGTGAAAAAGTAACAAACATACACACTCACAAACTTTCGCGTTTATAATACTAGTACCTATGGTAACACAAATACCCGCAGATTGATTGCAAAACTGCAAAGACCGCACACATCCGGGACATCCAAAATCAACGCCAATAACCGAAGCTGTCACTACAAGGTACGTGTCACCTGGTGGCCGGCGGCCAATCAGCAGTAATTAATCAATCGGAACCGTTCTTTCGGCATCGACCGTTCACCGCACTTTCTCCGATACATGATCTACAACAGCCGAATTGCAGAAACAATGGCCGCCCGTAATACCTTTTACTTCATCTCGTCACTTACGGAAGTGAGATCTAAGATCAAAACAAGGTCGTACCTGCAATTCGCTCTGAATTTATTTAGGTCGCCACATGAATGACTTATGCACTTGCTTGTTGGCGAAAATTAAAGGCTTTTATTTAGTATACATTCTTTGTACAACTACGTTTTATCGTGGAAAGGTTATCGCTTTATCGCTGTTGGAGCAAAAATTATGCCAGAATCCCTGTAAAGCTGGCAGAAATTAACTATGTTTAACAACAAAACGAGTGATAACTTAAAGCTATGAGATAGATAAAATGATCGTATTTGTTGACATAAATATTAGTACCGCTAGTAGTATAATACGATTTTTTTTTTAACACGCTTTCTACACTAATAGCCCCACATTAGGATTTTCTCCTGTAACGTGGGTACCATGGACACACACAAGACGAATACACAAACACCCAGACCCAGAACAGGAATCTGAACTTATTCAGATGATTGAATCTGAGCCTATTTATTAAATCATTACATTAGTCATTAGCAAAGTATAACGACGACGACCCGCTGCGCCACGCGGGTCGACTTATATATGTAATCTTGTATATATTTAAATTTATTAATTGCCTTTTTTGTTTGGCTACTGCATTCCTTAGAATACAGGCCGTACGGAATAACAGCTGTTACAGGCCGTACTCTATAACAGGCTGTTTTCGAAATTAAATAATACAAGAGTCGTCTGTAGTTTATGCAAATGCTTTGTAACCTCTGAGGACTAAGCCAAATTTTTGATATATTTATGTGGTAGGAGTTAAATTTCTTAGTGCCCCTTCGTATCCGTGAAGACAACATCCAGAAGATGGCCAGCAGTAGCTTGTGTAGCGTCAAGATATCACTGCTGTCCACGACACGTATACCAAGCGTAGTGACTATCACCATACAACCCAATGAAGAAGGATTTTTTTTATCTGACTGAAGTAGCAAACGAGCATGCAGTCCACCTAATGGTAATTGTCACTGCAGCCCATTGTCATCTGTAATGAACTTCATACAGAACATGGGTTCTATCTGAAGTCAATTACAAACGCGTTGCTACTCCCGAGGTCTATGATGTTCGATATGATATGATAAAAGTGTTCCGGCAACCAAGCCCATCGAAACGCAAGAACTGGTTCACGCTAGAAATAGGTATGGCGGTGGTACTTCCCCGGTCGAACTACACTGGTTCTACCACCTTCAATATATGTCCAGCAGTGGATCTCAAGAGGCTGATAACATTGAAGGCGTGATAAAATTTCTCTAATATTGGTAAAACCATTCTTAGTAAATGTATTGCGCAATTAAATTAGACTAAGGAAGTAGAGTATTAGAATAACAGTGAATTTGGTCCCCTGACCTTGTGAAAGACCAAACAAACGCCAAGGCCAGTGTACCGCGTTTGGCGGAATTAATGGTATCCATATTGGCTTCTGTTTACAATATTCCTCACGTATATGTTACAAATGTTATATGTGTGCCATTTCGTATAAACGCTTATAAACAGAGACCTACGAATTATTTTTTTATATTGGAGATCGAGATTCGAAATTGATTCGATCTTACAATGATTCCATTGTTAACTGTTCAAGCAGTGAAGAAAAATATCTGAAGTTCTGCAGATAATTTTCAAAGGGGAGTGAACACTTCGCGAATACGATAATTCTGGGATTCAAGTTGTCCCGGGGAGAGGATTCTTTATAGGTATCATATCATCATTTATACAAATTATCACTTGTAATGAGTAATAATTAAGATAATATCGAAGAATACAAATAAACTCGCTGAGTTTTTGGATATTTTCAGCTGAGGCCGTGTTCCGATCCGGTGTTATGAAAAAATGCTATAACTGACAATTGATAAATGGCCGATGAACCTAAAAACGGAAATATATATTCCATTTGAATATTTACTCCTATTCGTACTGATATCCTTGAGAAAAACCTCCATTATTTCGCATATTTAGTGTATAATTGCCTTCATTATTGCTATCTCTATCATCTATACCGTGCAGCCAGCACGTGACTCTACTTTGATATTGCATTCAAATTTCGCACCAGAATACCTCTAATTTGCAGTGACCTTAAAGGTGTTATTTCATAAAATAATTGTCGCTATTGACATTTGTCACCTGTCATACATCAAACATATGGAGGTCTCTAGTACCAGTCGTACCTATCGAGTAATTATAGTAAATATACGAGACGTTAAACATCCCTACTAATATTATAAATGTGAATGTTAGTTTGTTTGTTTCGCTTTCAAGCAAAAAATACTCAACCTATTATCATGAAACTTTGTACATATATTCTTAGAGAAATAAGTAAAAAACATAGGATACCTTTTATACAAATAATATTTTTTAGCAGACATAATTGTTTGTGAAATAAATTGAAATAGGCTCCATCGTGAGCAAAGCAGCGGGTAAAGCTAGTTTAAAGGATAAGAACTTAGACTTAGACGCATATTACTTTAAAAGTAAAATATGTGTGTTATAAAAGCAATTTAAGTCCCAAAAATCGCCAGTCATTGTGAAAGTAGATCACCACCTAGTACGCTTTACGTTTTGAGACGTGCAAAATCAATAAACAAATATTATAACTATAGCAAATTCTTGTATGATAATTTAATAAAACATATACAAAAATAACTTAAATACAATTTGTGTTGCACTATAATTGTACGACTTTTTACCTACTTAAATTGTTGGCCATACATATTTGAAACGCCTGAATCAGCATTTTAGTTTTAGGAGTGCTATTGAATATTTTCGGTTTTTATACCTAGTTTACAAAAATTCAAAGGACTGTACAAGCCTAAGTGTGCTCTTGTTATTAATGTGAATTAATAACAAGAGAATAATTGACTTTCTATGTGTGTCTTTAAAATAGGTACGCCTCTGAAAATAAATATAATTCACTTAGCATTAATATTACTTATCCACTATCTGCCTCACGCATTATTTTACTATCAGTAATAAAAAAAATAGTAGCAGAAGAGAATGCAGTCTACCTGATTATACCAACTAACCGCTAATTCACCCCCACTCATGGATTTCGAAAGTTAATTATCATTTTTTTTTATCTGACTGAAGTAGCAAGCGAGCATGCAGTCCACCTGATGGTAAGTGGTAAGTGGTGCCCTGCGACATCTGTAATCAACTACATACAGAACATGGGTTTCATCTGAAGTCAATCACAGATGCGTTGTTACTCTCGAGGACTATGATGGTCGCCTCATGTGAAAGTGTGCCGGCAACCACACCCTTCTATCGAAACGCAAGAAATGCTTCACGTTGGAAATAGGTGTGGCGGTGGTATTTCCCCGGTCGTACTACACTGGTTCTAGCTTAAACACAATTCTGATAACACATTAGGATGTTATTTGAAAATGATATCCATTTTCATTTAATAGCGCCCAGGTTCTCTTATATCAAATGTGTATATGTATCATTTTGTTCAAAAACAGGCGGAAGAATAAATAGATAACATGTTTTGGTTTCACATAACTTATGATAATTACACATTTATGCTTAGTGTTTACGGGTCATGGATTTTATGTTAATTATAGGAGTAAATGCATATTCATTGATTCACATTTCATACAGCAATAGAAATACTACCATTTCTTAGTAAAAAGCTGTTGCTTTCCATTGTCCTTTCCGTTTCAAAGCCGAGAGCAATTTATCATTAATCCAATGAGCACGATCAACGGTATTTTTCCTCGATGCTCGGTCATTAAATCATTACATTAGTCATTAGCAAAGTATAACATCATTAGCGGCTCCTATTGCATACTATAAATAGGCACTTCTCCGGAGGCCTCATTAATAAAAATCTTGCACGATGTAAAGCTTTCATTTTTTTTTGGTTATGTTTTATGTAACATAAATACTTATTGTCGGTGTTACGTGATTGGTCATTGAGGCCTATGGATAGGTATATATACCTTTAAACATAATGGTAGTCCTACTTGAAGTTGTTACTCTGTAGAATACATTATTTTAGCACATACGGTATTAAGTAATGTAAGGCAAGATACTGGATCTAACTCTCATTACCATGTAAAAAAAACATGATTGTCAATATATTTAAAAAAATGATATAAATGACAAAAAAGACAAACCCTGAGTGTCTTGCCGGATCTTCTCAGTTGAGGTCGTGGTCCAATCCGGTGGTAGTGTAAGAAAAAAATGTAACTGACTATTTGTAAGTGCCCCCGTAGGCCATTACAATAAATAAATACATTTCATTAGGTTACGTACTAGTCTATCCAGTCTATCTATCTGTATCTGCACTATATAAGGCTACTCCAGCACACGTGGCATTTTCTACCCCCTTGAACATGCAACCACGCCTCCATGGCGACCAAACGGTCGCGTTTTTATATTTCATTTTGAATTATTAAAGAAAAATACTTTTACCCAAAAAATATAATACTACGTGCATATGATATAAAATCTTTTATAAAAGAATGTTGCTGCAATTCTAAGCCAAAAATAACCTAAAGACTACAATTCTGAAGAATTCGTCTCTCTGGACGGCAGTCATTAAGAAGATCAAGTTTACGAAATGCAGTATTTATGCGAGCAAACGCAAGGTCTCAGTCCATTTAGGACCTGAAGCCATTATCCTCGTTTCGTCACAGCCTTGCGATGATCTAGATATAATAAGAAATGAGTGGGCGATTGCGTAAGAATCGTGAACAAAATATTTTACAAGTTCTACAGCTGATTTTGAGTACAATTTGTTATCGATTCTTTGGTATTTTAATCAACTATATTCGATATCATATTCCATATCCGGTGCGATAACATATTTATAAATATTACTATAATATTACTATATTATCACACCTTAATGAAACCTTCCAGAAAGTTCTTTAAGGTGGATATTTTTATATCTTAGATTGATACACGCTTTCTACACCCCCACAGTAGGATTTTCTCCTGTGTCATGGGTACCATGGACACACGAACACACGAACACCCAGACCCAGAACAGGAATCTAAACTCATCATTCAGATACCTGTCTGGCCGAGAATCGAACCCGGGACCCATTGCGCGTCAGACCGGTATGGTAACCGCTGCGCCACGCGGGTTGTCAAACTTCCATGATGTGACGTTATACTTGTATGAGCATGCAAACTTTATGTTAAGTAGCAACTACCGGTCATGATCGTTACTATAGGCCTAGAATTAGACCTGTGTTACACTTCAGATGCATTGTTTCCCTTGAGGACTAAGATGTAATATGCAAGTATGTCCTCCTTACTACTTACTGTTTCGAGCAGAACACAATAGTATACAATACTGTTGTTTTTAGTCGAAAATAAGTATGGCGGAGGTGTCTTAGGTGTAAAACCATGATTGACAGCGACAAAACTTGTAAATTTGTTAAAAAACACAGTGCTCATGTGTTACTTCTATTAAATGAAAATTATTTATTTATTTATTGTATCCAAATTTAAACCTAACATTACAGGAAACCCTAATGTGTTAGATATGTACATAACTTAAAATACTATTTATATTGTAAATCTGTTACTAAGTTTTTATAATATTATAAGTAGCCTTCGTGAACTCATGCAGTGAGCAACTGAATAAATCAAGAAGGGTTAATGACAGAAGGGTTAATTTAAAATGGCAAAGGTAATTGTGAAATTCTAACAAAGTAGAATAATTACCTATTGTTTTACTTATTAGAAACTTGACGTCAATTATGTTTTGATTCGCATTGTTATTCAGCGGATCTGGCGTTTTGTAATAGATACATCGTTCTAATCGGTTCAATGACTTGCCACTAGCTATTGCTACCAGGTTTGCTTACACGATTCCTGAAATAGACAAATTACTTGAGTGTATTAAAATGTCAGTATAAGCAGTATACGACTGGTTAATATTTTTGGAACGAACAGGTAGTAAATAAATAAACAAAGTAACATTTACACATTCCTAAGATTAATTGAAGACCACCTTTATTTAGAAATCGATTAATCATAAACATAATAACGAGACATAATGATCAATAAGCAAAATCATATTTTACGATATATGTGAATGTGCATTTTTACAAGATTTATGTATTTAACGAGCAAGCAGTCCACTTGACGTTAATCAATAGAAGTTGATCACGACTGTTGCAACTATTGTGGACCAAAATGTAACTCAGAGAGTGTTAATAATTACTCTAAATGCAAATTTAACATCAGAGCCAGAAACAGTTTAAATAATGCGCTTTTAATTCATATTTTTTAAAATAATCAGGTTAAAATAAAATTAAAAAAATAGATAATGACCATTGTGTCGTTATAGCACCAAGTTTTAGCCATTTTTAAAAGAAAGTCTTTAAAAATTATTAAAATTGGTTCATGCGACAGGGCGACATATCTCAATCAACCATATTAGTATACGCTCAAGAATGTGGAGTTACGAAAGTATATGTACATTAAAATAGACAAGAGCTATAACAAGCATATTTATAGTGTAATCAATCAAGACCGTTACAAGTGTTACGGAATTCCAATGTATTTGTACAGGTAGCACCTATCTGTGGAGTGCGACACAGCCGAGCAACAAGTGATCGATAGATATGTATGATTTTCCAGTACTGTTGATTGATAGTATGTAATGAAAATGTCAGAATACTCCGATTTTGAAAGTAGAGCCATCGTTGAGCTGTTTATGCCTTAAACCGGCAGTGCTGAGCGCTGTTGTATGCAGGTTTAAAGAGTTGTGTTAAGAGGGGACACTTGTCAGATTTTTTTTTAATTTAAAGGTTGAAGTAGCAAATGAGCATGCAGTCCACCTGATGGTAAGTGGCCACTGCCGCCCTGCAACATCTACGCTACTTCTAAGCTACTTCATACAGAACATGGAGTTCTATCTGAAATCAATCACAGATGCGTCGCTTCTTCCGAGAACTAAGATGTTCGCCTCATATAAAAGAGTGCCGGCCACCACACCCTTCCATCGAAATGCAAAAACTGCTCCACACTGAAAATAGGTGTGGTGGTGGTACTTCCCTGGGCGAAATACACTGGTTATACCACCACTTATTGTAATTTAGTCTTCAGGGCAAGTAGGGTTAGTAGCAACGCATCTGTGAATAGCCTTGATAAGACTAATCTCATCTGAGGTGATAACAAATGTCCACGGATGGCTAGACGCTCGTCCTTGAAATAAAAAAATAACTACAAATTGAATGTTGTGGTGCTACCACTGCATCTATTTCTGCTTTATTTGGGTACCTTCTGATTTGAAAGTAACAACACGTGTTCGACCGCCCGCAGATAAAATCCGAATAAAATGTGTTTGATCATAGATGTCAATGTACTCCTGGCTAGTTCTGATACTAATTCTATTACAGAAACCAACATTTTTCATACACATAATGAATGCATGTTAGGAATGTTAGGTCATAATGAGCAGATACGTATGCACCCCACCGTCTGCTGCCGAGCGTGACCAGCTCTTACTCTTCACGGCAAGGGACTGCGCTGCTCCAGCAAGCGGGAGGATAACATATTAAATAAAACATTCAATGCACTCGAATGTTTAATTGAAGAAAGAGGATTAAATCAGATATAGGTATTTATGTCGTTTAACAAAAGTATTTGGAAGGTGGTACGAGTATGGGAAGTACCGCCACACTTATTTCTATCGTACGGTTCTTGCGATTCGGTGGAATGGTGTGGTCGGGCCATTATCTTAGTCCTTATGAAAAGCAACGAATTTATGATTGCTTTCAGACAAAACTCCTGTTATTATGAAGTTGATTACTGATTTCCATGGGCAGCTGTGACAGTTCACCATCAGATGAACTTCCCGCATGTTTGTTACTTAAATTGTATAAAAAAATGATACATATAATGTACCGCAGCATCTTCCATCGTAGAACTGAAGTAAAGTTCAAGTCTGATCTAAAGTTTTGCTCTTAAATCACTACTTGCCTATCCTAGGCTCTTCAAAACAAAACACAGTTTTTTACTATTTTAACATAAAATAATATAATGAAAATTTTAAAATTCTACGATATTTCCAGTAGGTAGGTATTCTTTTGATATATCAAATAACTCGTATAATTAATGAAATGAAATGAAATGTCTTTATTCTGTATAGGCCTGCGGGGGCACTTACAAATTGTCAGTTACATTTTTTTTCTTACACTACCACCGGATCGGAATACGACCTCAACTAAGAAGATCCGGCAAGAAACTCAGCGGGTTTGTCTTTTTTGCTTATTTATATTCATTTTTTTAATATTATTACAATCATAATCGCTTTATAAATATAAAAAATACCTTCTACAAACACAATATATTACGTCTTACTATGTTTACCTGCTAATTGAGAGACGAGAAGTAAAAGAGAAGTAAAAAAAAACAGAACAGATTAATGCGTGGTGGAGTTTGAAACTCCCGGGCGATGCGCAAAAACGCTTACCTTGCGCACTTCCGAGGACACCGTCAAAAACCTATTTCTATTTACCCACTGCAGGAACAAATTAACTACTTTTTGTTACGAATAATCGTTTCATCCTCTACTTTTTATTTCTGGCTGCGGTTTAAACATCATAATCTGTTTGTCTGCAAGTATAAATAAAATTTAAGTCTGAGGAATCTTATTGTATCTACTTTCTTAGTATATTTATTGGTGCCAATTGGAAAGTCGAATTCAAATTCGAACTCTACAAAACAACTTTGACTTAGCTTAACATAAGAAACTAATAGTACGGTAATAGTATCTATGATATGATCTATGATACTACTTTTTTTTTTTTTGTTTTCGAGGGGGAAACCTTCAAAAGGTACCCGACGCCGTGGGAGCGACGCAGGGTTATGTGGGATTTTTACCGCACTAAAACCCCCCCGGTGGCCGTCCTCGGCGCTGAAAAGGAGGACTCCGGGATCTCGAAACGACTTCAACCGGAATCCTCCGAGCGCGTTGCCCCATCGGGCTCCTCCCAGATGGGCGGCTGGGCCCACCGCTCCGTCTAGTCTTTACGACGGTATGCGACCACACATACCGCCGTCCTTCCCGGGATTGCCTGACCGAACGGTTCGAGCTCCCACTCTAGCCGTCTGCAACCCCGGAAGCCCCTTTTAGTCGCCTCTTACGACAGGCAGGGGATGCCGTAGCCCTATTCTGATCCCGGAACTACATGGCGTATCTATGATACTACTACTGTGCTAATAGATTTCCAGTCGCGACCTCTGCAGTAAAAACATACCATGACTACATAACAATATAATTTCTTCCATATCTCTATGCGTTCTTGAAACATTTTTCTTTTTTTTTCCTATACATAAACTCTACATCTACAAGTAAGTACATTACATTTTTATCCATATATTTTTTACAAAAATATTTCATTTAATTGTCGTACCGTACATAAATATAAAAAGTAAAACTTCATTAATGATAGCTTGCTTCAGTAGAAGATCAATAAAAAGAGTAGTTTAGGGGATTTGTTGGTATGCCAGGAGGTTGATTTTTAATAACAGTTGTCTTTAAATTACAAACTTATCTGTTTTACTTATGATTCAACACGTAAACCGGAGACAAATAGTGTAGTCAGCAGTGGACAACATTTATTAATTATATAACATTTATTAATTCATTGCATTATTCATTTAATGCACATTGCACGACTGAAGTGTCGGCGGCGGCGACACAAGGTTATGAAATGATAAGTGTGATATATTGGTGATATGTACCGATACTGCGAAACAATTACACTACTATCAGGTTTATGTAATATTAATTATAAACCTGTATTTAGTTTGTCTGACATTGTTCAGACGCTAAGAAGGTACCTGCTATGATTAAAAAGTCGTAAACAATAAGTTCGTAGGACAGATAACCGATGGGGTTGAACAGTCCTCGAATGGAGACCACGTTTGGGCAAAAGGAGTGCAGGCCGCCCTTCGACCAGGTGGACTGAAGACCTGAAGCAGAATGACCTGAAGAAGACGGCAGATAACCGCTGGATTCAGATGGCTCAGGACCGGTCGAAGTGGCGCAGATTATTGGAGGCCAATGTCCAGCAGTGGACTTTCAAAGGCTGATGGATGGATGGATGAAACAATAAATTATAATACCACATATAAATAAGTCTTTTTACTTTCTTCTAACAAAGCAAAAAAATATTTGACATTAGAGCTGAAACGATATTTTAGTCATCATTATTAACTATATGGTTTAAAATTTAGTTATGAAATACTTTTATTTGAGCATAGATACTAAATTTGTTACGTGAGCGCGAATTTTCCCCGTGGTAACTCCTATTCAGATTGATGAATTAACACAGAATCATGCAACATGACGAAATGTTGCATCAAATTACCACGCAGTCGAAAAATATGATATACAAGTTATTACTATTATAACACTGAAGTAACAAACTAGCATGCCGTACGATGATAAGTGGTCTCTGTCGCCCATGGACAGCTTTTAAATCCATATTAAACAGAGGCTCTATCTGAAATCAATTACAGATGCGTTTCTTCTTCTAAAGATTAAGTAAGTCGCCTTGTATGAGTAAGCCGGCAACTACTAAGTACTTTAATCGGTTCACGAGAAAAATTAAATTATAAGACTAGGTTATTTCCATGGCTGTGGTTGCTTCGGTTACGCCTACCACTGCAATGAGTTAATGTAGCTCATAAAATAATTATCTGCGTGCAAAATTTCAGCGAGACCCAATCTTCGTTTTACGTGAAATAGTAACAAACATACCTTACAAATATAATATATATAGTATTAATAACATAAATACTTGTTATAAGAACATAAGTCACACAAGACTGTCACACATACACATTCAAAACCAGCACACTAACGCAGTGGAGCGCGGGCTGCGGGTCGGCGGGCCAAGGCGAGCGGGCGATTTGAACTTGACATTAGCGTACATGGGGAAATTTCATCAAGATACCTTTTATGGTGTTTTTATGGCTCTCTTTATTATGAAAGATAATGTATATGGCCGAGAAATTACTACATTTTTTCTAGAAAAAATGTGGTACGTAATTTTTGACAGTCGTCAATGTCTGTATTTATCCAATTATTAATACACACACACTCACATTTTCTGCACCCGAAGCCTCACACTAGGATTTTTCTTGGGTCGTGGATGCCATGAGAGTGAGATAGAGCAGTGATAGCCTAATAATGGTTGAAACTTGCTCTAATAATAGTAATAGCATAATGGTTGAAACTTGCCCTCTCGATCGGGAAGTCCGAGGTCCAAACCCAGGCACCCAACCCAACCACTGATTTTTCTGAAATTATATGCGTATTATTAATTAAATATACTGCTTTTTGGTAAAGGAAAACATCGTGCGTAAACCTACACAACCGAGAGTACTTAAAAAAAATAAAGTTCTCGGAGGTGTGTGAAGTCCACCAATTCGTACTTGGCCAGCGCGGTGGACTATGGCCTAAACTCTCTCATTCTGAAAGAAGACCCGTGCCCAGCAGTGGGACAATAATGGGTTAACGACAAATCATATTTTTATGAATCTAACAAATTAATGTATAATATCTAATCCTATATCTTTTCCTTATAAAGTAGGAATTGGACAAAGTTGTTATCTTTTGTCTTACGCTTTGGACTTTAAATAATTTTATCACACACTTTTTACGTGCCCTATGTGTATCGTAACATAGTAAACTGTATTGGTCTCCATCCATCCGTGGATCGGACTTTTGAGTTACGCAACAAGAACCAGTTCTCTCCATAACAGGATATTTGTCAACAGTCACCCCGCCTGGCAGGCGTGTTGGTGACCGCAGTGGGTGTTGATGTTACATATGAAGACGCTGCTGCCGATCTTCCGAAGTTTGGCGTTAGTCGCGTTATATCTAGGTGGTAGAACCAGCGTAGTTCAACCGGGGAAGTATCACCGCCACACCTATTTCTAGAGTAAAGCATTTCTTGCATTTCAACCAAAGGGTGTGGTTCCGGCACACTTACACATGAGGCGACCATCGTAGTCTTCGGGAGTAGCAACGCGTCTGTGATTGACTTCAGATGGAACCCATGTTACGTATGAAGTTGATTATAGATGTCCATGGGCGGCAGTGACCACCTACTATCGGGTGGACTGCATGCTCGTTTGCTACATACGTTTGTACATTATTTTTTCTTTATTGCGATAACAATCTCTAATAGTAATAATAGTAGAAAAACCGCCTGTGGTAATGAAAGACGCTATTCTACTTAAACTGGCTTATAAAAATTGATGGACGGCAATGACCACTAAATGGGGCTGCAAGTCATTTTTGCAAAAAAATCGTACGATCGGATCTTCAATCCGAACATAACCGAACATAATGGCAGCCATGAAGATCGTGAATTCTGTTGTCGTAAAATCTTTTACGCTGTTTTTGTGTATTATTTGCTCTCATCGATTGACGCTCGCAAACAAAAAGCGGGTAGCAAAAAATTTGATGATTATGTACCTATCTGCCATATTGCTTTTTACGGATTAATTGTTTTGAATGTTAAATCTGAGTTACGTAAAGCGGATCTTAAGGTAATAGGTAAGAGGAAATCGTTGTAGGAATAGAAATCTGTACCAATAAAGAAAATAGAACTTTCGTGTTTTTAAAAAGAAGTCAATTTAAAAGTTGACAGTTTCTTAGTTTACCTTATTTTAAGAATGGTAAAAGAGTGTCAAAAATGCGAAATATTACGCGAAAGCTAATTTTGACTTTGTCTATTAATAAAAAAAACATGCGTGCGTACAAAGTACACATGTCAGAAGTGAAACTTCTTTGGCGAACTAATTTATAAATCTTGTTTATATTTATACAAATCGAAAACTGTAAATTTCCAAGATTAAGAGGAAGGGAAAAAGGCGTGATACGACGTTCGCTCTGTCTCACTTTTTCTCTCAATCTTTCTCACTCGCTTGCTCCCTACTCTCACTCCACGGCTAGTTGCTCATGCTACGTTCGCCCTGTCTTACTCTCTCTCAATCGGTCTCGATCACTCTCTCTCTCTTTTCCGTCACTTCCGTTGCATACCGGCGTGACGTTTCATCTGTAAAAATTTTACCCTCATGCGCCTAAAGAAGTTTCACTTCAAAAATATAAAATGACTTTTATAAGCGATGTAATCATAGCCATCGATAGCACCAGTGAGGCTTAATTCAAAACAAAAGGTAAAAATCAAGAACCAGGTTTATAGGAGCCTAGATATCTTATAATATCTCGTATATTATGGGATCATATCATAATTGACCCTCATGTGCCTTTAGATCATAATTGACCCTCATGTGCCTTTAATATGCAATGAGACGGGACACTGCGAGCGAAGTCGGCGCCGTGTGCCATAATACTATTAATCTAATTCCATTACCGACAACGCACGAGCCGGTTACACCAACTGTACTTCCACCAGGTATTCTAGATTGAATGAAATATAAATCATTAAATTTTTAGCCTCTATTAAGGTTTTACAGGTGATAGGACTAGTGCAGTTCGACCGGGGAAGTAATAGCGCCACACCTAATCTAGTGTTTTTTTATACTATAACCTAACGATAAGGCAAACGGGCTACCTGATGGAAAGTAGTCACCGTCGCCTATGGACATTCGCAACACCAGAGGAGTCGCCAATGCATCGCCGGCTTGTAGGAGAGCTTTTTTCGCACCTTTCTTCAAGAACCCCATGTCATAGCGCTCCGGGAATACCTCAGGAGGAAGCTCATTCCACAACTTGCACGTCCGTGGCAAAAACGAGCGTGCAAACCGAACCGAGGAGGACCGCCACGAGTCCAGTTGGTGTGGATGGAACTTCATCACCTAATCTAGTGTGATGCATTTATTGCATTTCGATGGAAGGGCGTGAGTGCCGGTACAGTTTTATATGACGCGACCATCTTAGCCCTTGGGAGCGGCAGCGCATATGTGATTCACTTCAGATAGAACCCATGTTCTATATGAAGTTGTTTACAGATGTCCATGAGCAGCAGTGATCGCTTGCCATCAGGTGAACTACAACCTGCTCGGTTGCTACTTTAATTAAATAAAGAAAAGGTAACAATGTGTCTAATTTCTTGTGAAGAGCAACAATTAAAGTTTACTTAAATCGCTACCACTATCATAGCAAGCGACCAAAGATATAATTAAAGAAATTAACAGTAGTGTTTTCCTGTATATCATCAAAACCCAGCGCGGTCACCAACATTTACCCCAGGCGGGATGACTGTTAGCAAAAACCCCAGTCAGGGAAGGCCCTATGTCCAATAGAAAGTCATGGACGAACATACTACTACCACGTCAAGTGTTTAATTATTTTAAAAATGGTTTCTACAACTGATCTGGTATGGAGGGTAGAATGCAGACGTATAATTTAAGGTGTCTCTATTTGTCTATGCATTTTTTAGTTCTCAGGACTTGCGTATGAGCTGCGCTTGATCTCAAGTAGTGTTTAGGGTGTTTATACATTTATATGAATGCGGTGATTTCAAGTAGGCTACATTTACTTTTAACTGCTTTAAGTATATAGGTGAATCTTGAAGTATTGCGTATTAAGTATCCATCAATTAATTAAATCTGACATGCAGTTGAACGCTTCCTGCATCGCTACAACGTATATAAACGTCTCAAACAATCCAATTCTTGTAACGACTCACAAAAAACAATTATAATTTGGAACACGGTATTTTGCGTAAGCATTTTTATCGCTCGCAGCGCGATCGCGGCGATACGGGGCCGACGCGGGGCCGATAACGGTGGTTGCCGGCAGTTGCCATCAACCGACATGGAGATTTCTGGTAATGATAACTCCCAATTAAAGCCTACATGGTGGAAGGGTTGAAGTATAAAAGAGAAAGTTATGTTCATATCTATATCAAATGTTATTAACCAGCATGCAGACTACCTTATGGTAAGTGGTTACTGCCGCTTATGGGCTTCTGTAACGTATATAACAGGGGTTTAATGTAAAGTCAATCTTAGATGTGATGTTACTTTCGAGGACAATAGTCGACTCATATAAGACAGATAGCCAGCTAACAAATTGAAGTAGCAAACGAGTATGCAGCCAACCGGATGGTAAGTGATCACTGCCGCCCATAGACAATAAGAAACTGCATGGATTCTATCTGAAGTCAATTACAAATGCGTTGCTACTCTCGGGGACTATGAAGGTCGCCTCATATAAAAGTGTGTCAACCACACCCCTCCATCAAAATGCAAAAATACTTCACGCTAGAAATAAGTATGGCGGTGGTACTTCCCCGGTCGAACTACACTACCACCTGGAAAAGCGTACGAAAAACCTTACCTCACTGACGCAGTCGGGTTTATAAGAATATTAGAGGTAAGATTCTCTGCAGCAATTTCTCACGGGCATTCTTGGAAAAAGTAATGGACAGTAATGGGGCTATTTAGTACTTACCCTCTCCGGTGGACCAGTGCAGAGCCTTCATAACGGTACCTTACCCTACAGAAAGACAAATCATTGTTTATTTTTATGTGGGAAAGTGTTAGTTGATAGTCATTTCAGGCTCTCACGATAACTGACCTAGTTCTAATTAATGATACGAGTAGATATTGCGTTATAGTGCGTTGGACGGGCTTACATAGGTCTTGGTTTTGACTGGCGGAGGGGGAGGGGGCCCAGCTAAGACCAGTTCATGTAAACCAATCCAAACCACATATACTACCACATAGTTTAATGTATCATTCGTATTTTAATACAATGAATGTTAACTATTCGGGAGAGGGAAACCCTCCCTCTGGCTATGCGCATGCTGTGTTGGATATTTCGAAATCATTATTATTGTCTCGCTTGGCTACGGGACTCTTCTCAGAGTGAAAGCCTTAGTCTACCGCGCTGGCCCAGTGCGAAGTGGTAGATTTCACAAATCTTTGAGAACTTTTTAATAAAGAGCTCCAGATATACTTACAATGGTTTCCGTCGACGTTTTAGATAGTGGTAATTTATTTCTAAATTTCTTTCTAACATACGTAATAAATACTTAATCTAAGCGAAGTCAATTGCATGTTTTTTCGATAAAACGAACACTCTTTGAATAGTGGAATCCTTCGTGGTGCGACTCCTGAGGCATCAGTGCCGCACCAATTTTTGGCTAATAAGAAGTGTTAAGCGCTATGCTGTTTTGATCTACAGGGTGTAAACAGGAAAACATACTTATTCAAGAGGCTTCAATTGAATCCTTAGGGATAGCAAGGCATCCGTGGTCAACCCCAAGGCGGTTTAATTTGTGACCCACGTGAGGCACATACAAATTGTCAGTTGCAATTTTTTTGCTTACTCTACCACCGGATCTGAACATGACCTCTGCCCTGCAACTACGCGCTAGTTACTTACTTCCATGTTAAAAAATAAACATTTTATTCAAAAATATTGTATGTACAAACGTTTTAGAAATATTTATTGTTACGGACATGTAACTACAAAAACTATTCCGTACAGAATAAAAAGATCAACTGTAGCTGTTCAGATCATGCAAGCGTCTTGTTATTTCATAATTATCCATTTAATAATTGGCATAGTACGATTCACGGCTAGATCTATAGCCAGGTATTAGGTAATACGGCTATTGTTCGCATTAATATAATCCTTTGTTAGTTAGATTTCAATTGGTCGCGGAAAATAGCCGAACAATGACGGTCGTGCGAGTTCTGATGGTTCGTGTAATGAATCGCTTTTTGTCGCTGTCGACGCTAATATGACAAATAGAAACGTATTCTCATGGATTAATTAAAGCTTTAAATGTATTTGTTATATGGATAAGATATTTTAGTTTAAGGCTTGATACTCAACAGAATTTTCGAATTGATACGATGTATTGGATCTAACGTTATGTGGTATTATATTAGATATAATAAAAATTTAACTGCTGCAATTTTATACACAGCATATATTAGCAATATAATAATAGAATAGTTTTTTTTTTAAGTTTTGTCTGTTTCTGTGTTATCTCAAATCGCATTAAACCAAACTTATCTTGATAACACTTAGTCTTTATCTGTCATGAAAATCTGTCTTTCTCTCAGAGAAAACCGCATGACACTGCTAGTTACAAATATAACTGACTATTTTAATGCATCGAATGAGGGAGATTAAATATTTAAGGCCATTTATAATTGAACATCTATCATTGGAGCGCGCTACAGATAAAGTCCCGGTTATCAATGATAGTCGTAAATCTTAAAGAAATATTACAACATGAGCATAATAGTATCAAAGTCCGGCCACTAACCTCTGCTGCAATTAACCGTACAAAATATAAAAAAGGAAATGGTGTGCAAAGCGGTGGAACTATATTATTACGAATATGGGTTGTAATCTCTACATAGTTTTACAGCTTATATCAATGTCAAAAAATGTATATCTGTTCGATTTCGGCAGCATTTTCAAGTCTAGATAACTGTCACATTTCTCTATAGTCTCAATACAAGAATACATTATACCCTGCCTGTGGTAAAAGGAGATAAAAAAGAGGCATCCGAGGTTGCGGGTGCCAGGAATAGGAGCTCGAATTGTCCGGCCAGCTATCCTGTAACGGACGACGGTATGTGTAGCCACACACCGTCGTAAACATCAGATAGAGTAGTCAATATTCACCAGGCACCGTGCTCAGAATACTTCGATTTTGTTTTGTTGGGGATCTCGGAGACACTTTAGGAAAAACGTAAACGGCTACCGTGGACTTTTAGTTGATAAAAGTCCCACATATCCCAACGTAACTCCCACGACGATGCAAACCTTTTAAACTTTTCCACTTGGAATAAATTAAACAAATAAGAGGTAACATATCTTGCGGCATACTATCATAAGCACCCGAAGGTCTGGGAGGTGATCATTATTCTCCCGGGTAGTGTCCTACAGGGGCGACGTTCTCAAAACACGTTAATGGAAACAATTTAATGGAATTATAAATTCTATCTCAAATTTTTACTCATATGATTGTAATAATATATCAAAATCAGGAAGCTAGTTGAATGCTGTCATTTAGTGAATAGGCTAGGCTGTAACTTACTCGGCTAATTAAGCTACTTGCCCGATACATAAACATAACGTTTAATACAACATACTAATTGATTGCATTTGCGTAGTCGTCATGACGCGAAAGTTACCACGCCATCAACAATCTTATCAGAACATTCTACAAATACGTACCTATTATTGATGTAACGAATATTCGCAGTCGCATTCGCATTCGCAAGAATTAGTGCGAATGTTTTGCGGATATTTAATTGCAATACTTTGCAAATAAAGGTCGCCAAATTTATCACAATTGAGTTATGTTGGTGGCGGCCGGAGGTCGCAGAGAAACGCAAAACCATACTTAACATTTATTTTAAGCTAAAAATTACAACTACATTTTGTCTTAAAACTAAAGGTGTGAAACCGAGTCGATGTTAGATCTCGGAATGCCATGTATTCCCACGATATGTGGGAACGTTGTAGGTGCTGCGTCAGCTCCTCGGGTTGCTGGCTGGGACGCGATGCGCTAGGGCTGTGCATCAGCGTTAGGGTTATGTAACACCTCCCTCCGTAGAGCAGCGACTATTGAAGACCTTGGTCAGAAATGGAGCTGGATGCTGATGGGTATCGTGCAGGTCTTGACCACAGGATCATAGTGGAAGTAGATGATGTAGCGTCTACCGGTGGCTGTTCGAGAGCAACTGTTTGCGAATCCCTTTCTTTTCTTGGGTACTGATGAAATGGCGGATGCTGCCTTCAGTCGAATGGCTCTGCGTGCTGTGGTTATCCTTGCAAAGATACCATGTATTGTTCTTCGGGCGTTCTGCCTCTATGTACTTGAAATCTTTTCAGTATTTTGCTAGGAGAGGAAAGGATGGTGTGAGGATTCGTGACTGTTAATAGCAACTATAGATAATTTATATTTAGATATCGTATAGGTAGTTGGGAATGACTATAGGAAATTTAACAACTAATATAATTTTATTATTTATGTAGTTTAAGCCTACTCAAATAATTTTATAGTAATATCTAATATTTAAGTTTAATTCTATTTTGCATTATCTTAGTAGTATTCGCCTACTAGAATAATGTTATAATATTAGAATATTTAAATCTAGTATTTTATTACATTATCTAAGTAGTATGCGCCTACTTGAATAATGTTGTAATAATCTTTAACATTTAAATTTAGTATTTTGTCCTTATCGTATAAGTCTCTTAAGTTAATAATCAAGAGCTTATAGAATTTAGACTTATGTAAAACCAAATATATGAATTCTAAAAATTAGAAGGATTTAAGGTTCTTAGGTTTTAAGGGTACAAATTTAACACTTAGGAACTAGGAATAGCAAATACTTGAAGATTCAAGATACTCACTGCATTTTGGTTTCTCTGCCGATCGATGTGTGGATCTCCCTGGCCACCTCCCATGTTGTGTTCGGATACTCGATTTCGGCTTAAAAACCGGCAGCCTCGCGGGCCTCGGACCGATTTTTGGTGGAGTTCTTGACGCGACACGGCTGTCGAGCATCCTACCGACTGCGCCAGTTATGTTGGTGGCGGCCGGAGGTCGCAGAGAAACGCAAAACCATACTTAACATTTATTTTAAACTAAAAATTACAACTACATCTTGTCTTAAAACTAAAGGTGTGAAACCGAGTCGATGTTAGATCTCGGAATGCCATGTATTCCCACGATATGTGGGAACGTTGTAGGTGCTGCGTCAGCTCCTCGGGTTGCTGGCTGGGACGCGATGCGCTAGGGCTGTGCATCAGCGTTAGGGTTATGTAACAATTGAAATCGAACTGCAGTTTGATGACCTACAAAAAAGGTCGTCAAATCTAGCTCCTCCGGCATACCAAAATATGAGAAAAAGACAAAACACTCTTATTCGCGAATGTCAACATGGGATATTCGCATTCGCAATCGCACTCGCGAATGTGCAAATATCAAATAATGACATTCCTTACATCACTAGTGTGTACCTATGCATGTGTCGCCTCTAAAATGTTCCTTTTCCTTTATTATCAATACCGATTAAGCCTGTGCTATTGACGTCAGAAACAAATAGATTTAATATTACTAATAATATGAGTCATATCCTATTAGCTCAAAATTTAGGCGATGAAGACTTATTAACTTCGTATGAAGTAATGAGATGATGTGATCGAATGTTTTTGAAGAGATCTTATTGAAACTTGTCCTACCAGGTAATACAGATTAATATCATTGAGTTTAAATTAATGTATGACTGAACAAACACAACTTACATATCATATATCTAATAGTACCTACACATTTATGTTTATAGCATACTAGATGAACCCCGCAGTTTCGCTCGTTTTAAAAAAATCGATGTATCGATTGTCCCGTGGGAGTAAGATATTTTCCAACAATGAAAAGTTGCCTATATGTTAATCCAGAGGGTCAGCTAACTCTCTACCAAATTTTATGAAGATCGCTCCAGCCGTTTAGACGTGAAGAAGTAACAAACATACACACTCACAAACTTTCGCCTTTATAATATTAGTATGATAATGATGGACTTAAACATTGTCGGGAGAGTTATTCATAATACGCTTAAATGTATGTACCAAAAGTATGAAGGTGGTCCAGTCATACCGTAGAAACAGTACCTACAATACAGTTGGATCATCGAGGTACCACTGATACATATATTTTACGTGAAACAGGTCATATGTTTTATACAAGGTTGTGGATGCTGAGACTTAAATGTAAAACGCTGCACAGGATTGAAAACGAGTCCATGATGGACTTTAGGTAGAGCCCGGTTTTATATGGAATGGATTACAGATGTCCACAACGAGCAGTGTTCATTTATCATAAGATCGAAAACAGGATTGTTTGCTCCAGAATAAAATAAAAAAAAATATAATTTATAATTTGTTCCAAAAAAAACCTTGTCACACCATTTCTCATTGGAACAGCGTGCTCAAGGGCGATTGATGAACGAATAACAAAATCCCATATTTTGGTTAGTCTAGCTAGACATATATACTTAAATACTTAATGAAGTTTTTGTTGACTTACATAAGCCGTCACTGTTATATAAACAAGAGTATGAAAGCCGCGGATTGGATACTACTTTGTTTACGTCACCGAATATTATTTAAACAATAGAATTTGTAGTGAGATTAAGTTTTTATAGCAGTGTCAAGCTGTTTGGTTTAAGTGGCCATTGTTTGTGAATAATTGTAGATGAACTGACTTGCCTTGACAATTACTGCATGTTTAATATTTCCATCCTTCGTATTCATTTTCGCATACAAGAAACGTCACTTCCACGAAGTGTAGTAGTCTCAAACGCATGAGTTCCGGGTTTGATATCCAGCAAGATTTCTGAATGATGAATTTAAATTCATCATTCTAGGTCTGAGTATTTGTGTATTCGTGTAAGTATGTAGTATAGTCAGAAAACGAGATTAGGTATTAGCATTATCCGGTTGTGGTCAGTTGGAGTTCCCGGAGTCCCCCACGCAGCGCTGACGACGGCCACCGAGGGGGTTTTAGGGCGGTAAGAATCTAAGGGTACCTTTAGAAGGTTTCCCCCTCGTAAAACAAAAAAAAAAGCTATTAGCATTATTGTTATTACATGCAGAGTGCCAATTTATCAGCAAAAAAACAAAAGTACTCCCGTTGAAGATTTTTTTTGTCACATATGCTAATAGCTAGGTCCAGAAATAATAAAACTGTCTGACCCACCTCCTCCCCCTATGTACAGTCATGAATAGCTCCAATATTTATTAGATTAATTATAAGTGTTCAAGGGCGGTAGTATCATCAGGCTAACTGAATACTCATTAAATTCTTAAGCTGTACTCGCATCTTGAAAAAAAAAGTATTAACATTGACATTGAAAAGGTTCTTTATAAGGTCTTTCTGAGCAATATATTGATTAATTAGCAATGGATAAGTGCCATATAATGCCATTTGCTTGCCTTTCATGTCGTCCAGGCTTATTATAATTCTATCCTGACACAAGAGTCAGTGCGTCAGCTTAACATTAGAATTAATCACTAAGCGAATAATACCTATTCTTGCCTGAGGTGTTGAGATCATATGTTTGTATGTATTTTAATTCATTGTACGTATACTGATTTTATTATACTGTGTCATTCTTTACAATCTTGTTTCTCCCTGTGTCAGTATGTCGCAGTGTTCCAGGTGTGTTCTCATGTTCGGCGAACATGAAACGTTGAATTAAGAGTGTTGTTCTAGCTTAGTTTTTACATATTTTAACGAATTCAACACAAAGAAAATATCGTTCCTGCGGTATAGGTCAGAAATTACAACAGAAAGTTTATTCCACCTTTTGAACATAAGCGGTACCTAATCTTATAACCTCCTTTAATATCGAGGTTACGATATATTTGTGTTCCCTATTATGTATGTATTTAGTGTTTTTATGTTATTCAGTTTTTATCTGTTCAATGTTTGTTATCAGTACCGCATTGATACTGTAGGAGATTAAATTGACTTAAATATTTTTGTACCAATACTGTATTTTATTTCAGACTTCTTTATAATAGAAGTGGTTCGAGCATGCAGTCCATCTGCCATAAGTGGCCACTGTCCCCCAGGATCATCTGTAATCTTCTTAACAAAACTTCAGACAACATTCATTTTTAAAGGTGGTAGAACCAGTGTAGTTCGTCGACCGAGGAAGTACCAACGTCACACCTTTTTCTAGCGTGAAGCATTTCTTGCGTTTCGATGGAAGGGTGTTGTTGCCGGTACAATTTTGTATGGGGCGACCATCTTAGTCCACGAAAGTAGCAACGCATCTGTGATTGAATTCAGATAGAATTCATGTTCTATTTAAAGTTCCTTACAGATGTCCATGGGCAGCAGTGACCACTTACCATCGTGTGGAGTGCATGCTCGTTTGCTAGTTCATTCATACAAAAAAAAACTGCGGTAAGCTACAGATAGCTTGGTATTTATTAAGGACTAAGTTGCAAAGCCTCGTATAAGTGTATTTCCATACCACTCCCTTCACACCAAGATACGAATGCACCACCTATTGTATTGTATTAATATACCACCACTGTATTCGTTTTCATTCTTACTAAATAATTTAAATAATTTGGACGAAATATTCAAAGATATTCTCTAAAGAAACTGTTTTGTCATAAATTACTTTTCGTTTTATTATTGCTTCCAATTATATTAAGCATTTCCTATAAATATTCATAATTTATCATTACAAAATGTAGTTAAGTATTTTTTACATATACCTCTATTAATTAAGTACGTAGTTAAAAGTAAAATTAAATCTGTAATTATTATGACACATAAAATAGACACACGACTACTAACTCGTATAAATTAAGTAAATTTTAATTATTAAGTTTTTACATTTCAAGCCTTGAATAAAATACATAGGTAGATATTTATTAAAATTGTAATCTTTTAGACTATCAGTGTAGATAAAAATATAGATTGTAAACAGTATATCAAATTACCGCTGTTAAGACTCGTAGGTAAATAGGAATATAAAAACAATACATTATTAAATATGATTATTGGCAATAAATTCGCATTGCTAATGATTTTTTAATAAAATTAAAGTAGCAAATGAGCATGCACTCTACTTGATGGTAAGTGGTCACTAATGGACATGTCATCGTCAGCCCATTACTTTCACACTGCTGGGCACGGGTCTTCCCTCAGAATGAGAGAGTTATAAGCCATAGACCACCGCGCTGGCCAAGTAAGAATTGGTGGACAATGGATATGTAAGCAAGATCATATAGAATAAGTTAAAAGTTTATGAAGTCAATTACAGATGTGCCGCTACTCCTCGAGTCGAATGTGGTCGCTTTGTATGATAGAAAACTGTCAAGTACACCGTTCCGGAACACAATTACTGCTTCAGGTAAAAATATGTGTAGTGGTGGCACCTCCCCGTTCCAATTAATCTCATTCTACTTTTAGAAAATAATGTCTTAAATTTAATGTTTTACGACCCGCGTGGCGCAGCGGTTACCATACCGGTCTGACGCGCAAGGGGTTCCGAGTTCGACTCCTGGCCAGACAGGTATCTGAATGATGAGTTTAGATTCATGTTCTGGGTCTGGGTGTTTGTGTATTCGTCTTGTGTGCATACTACCCACGACACAGGAAATCCTAGTGCGGGGCTAGGAGTGTAGAAAGCGTGTGTGTGTGTTTATGCTCGGAATATAACGTGTGTTAGATTCTACGAGGTTGCAAATTAATATAATCGTACGGCGATAAAAACAAAATTCATAACTGATCAAGGAATTCAATCAATGTCATTTTTTACTACTTAAAACATTCCATGACGTTTGGCTAACATCAAAATATAATTGAATAATATTTGCAAGATCTCAAATAAATTGGACACATAGCAAAGTCGTCTCCACCTTGAAACCGGTACCTGTCTGTGTGGATAACGTGTCTGTCGATATTCTAATGAGATCCAGTTTTGATTGCACTGAGCAATACACTCTAAATTACAGGTAACCCAAGACGCGTGAACGGTTGCTACCAACGACTCAATGAAACAAATAACACTGCTTTTGACAACGTATTTATTGCGAAAACCTTAACTACACATAAATTAACATCTCTACTATGCACAATATAAATATTGAATTTGTAAACGTACGAGTAGAAATTTGATTGTTACAAATAGGAATCATATTACAGTACAAAATTGTTACATATTTCAACAACATTTAAGGCAATCTCATATCACATTGCTCGTTTCACGGAACGCATACATAATATAGGTACAAGTAAATAAATATGCAATAATGTATATCAGACTGTTCTGTGCAGTGACGAGGGTTCTTTATGAACACTTGCTCATTGAATTACTGAAGTCAAAGATTATAATAACACAATTATATCAAAATGAAAAATTTAAGGTTAAATTTCTAACATATTACCTTATAAAATAGATATATAATCTTATAATACATTTCGCTGCTTTAAAGAATCCTATAAAAGTGCAATTACGTGCAAGACAAATGAAGTGTGACTTATAAAAAGTTTGGCTACAATCGAATTAAGAAAAACTCCAGTAATTTTATGAACAAGCGTGCAACTTACGAGAGCAACCTGGCACTGTCGTATAGAAAATACTTCACTACAACTAAACATTATTGCAACAATTACATCTATCAATCTCAATAATTACTTATTCATCGTAATAATATTTATTTCCTACAAAATTAAATTAAATTGACTAATTTATTATTATGCTAAATTGATAAGGCAGGTCGTGTGGACGACGTTAATACATCGCTGCTAAAAATTATTAAGTTCATTCATAATAATATAGCAAGTTTGAATCGAAATAGATCGGCCCCTAAGGAGGTACGCTACGTACGAATGTGCCTAAAACAATAAATTGTCATTTATTTAAAAGACTGATTTGTAAAGTTTGATCAATAAAAAAATATAATCACGCTTGTAACTTGTGCTACATACTATTTTATCATTATATAAGGCACACACTATTTGACACTTCTACCAACAATTACTAATAACAGTAATAAATAAGTACCCATGACTCTATCCAACTCATTGGTTAAGTACATTTTTCGTATAATTAATATTTTTATAAAGATTTATATTATTTTCTGTGAGAGAATAATGTAATATTTTTAAAACATCAACAATATACCTTCTATATTAATACTAGAATACAATGAAAACCAGAATGCCATCGGTGCGAACATTAAGCCAATAATTACAAATTATTTCAGAGGATAAATTATTTCTTTTACGGATCCTTAAACGTTAAAAATTTCAACTTTTTTTGGAAATATTTACTAACGTTAAGGATAATATAGAACGAACATTTCAAATGCCGTTTTAACCTTCCTTTAACCTCATATTCCTGATCAAGATTTACGTTCGTAAAATATAAATCCCCGAACTAAGTTTCCTCTTTAAATTAATTACCCAAGACACCACGCACGTCAGAAATGCTACGTTAAGTATTAGTCCGTATGATGTGAAAGTATTTCTTAATCTTCACTAGCGATGAATAATGTATGACGTATAGTAATCACGGCGCGTAAATGCACCAATTGAAAGTACTGATGTGGTCAGAGTCATGAGGGAAAATGCCGCCTGACTAAAGCGTTTACTGCACATGCGACTGATGAGGAAACGAAAGGCGACGTTGCCGACAATTAAACCCTCAATGTTATTCTGAGCTACTTCTGTTTCTTTCCTATTTCCAAAGCACTTAAATATACTGCAGCTTAGATGTAACTGAATCAAATGAATTGAGTTCATATTACCTCTGATCACAGGCGATACTCGATGATCGTAACACATCTTGCAAAGGTGAAAACAGAAGCAGTTGATGCCCACAGAACTAAAGTGACGATGGGAGCAAATCACATATAAACGATTTTTTGCACTCCACGCGTAGTTTCCCACGACGTCGATTCAAGTGAACAATATGTCGCTGCGTGTGACAGACGCAGCGCCGTACCGCCGCGGGAAAGCGCCGGTGTCACAAAAAATTGACGAGTTTTTCAGTAGCGAGTGCAACATTGAACAATAGGAAGAAACTCCCCACACTCCCCAGACGAGTTCGCACCGTGTGTCGGCCGCTTTCCAACCACGCGCGGGCGTGATAATTGTCGCTGCGGATAACCAGTATTTGCATTGTTCACGAACTGGAGAAAATTAATCGCTCCACATACAATTGATCCACCGAAGAAATCCATCATTTATGCTGTTTATTACAGATCGATAGTACACATGGTGGCTTAAAATCCCAATATTGACGCTTGCACGTTATAAAGATGGAGAAACGTTGCATCTTCTGATCACACTATTAGTTTAGTTCACCGGGTGACGTGTTTCACACATTAGCGAGTCCGCCGGATCGGCGCCGGCTACACCAGACATTCACGTTTTTTCGTTCGCACAGCGACCTTTACGATACAGATTTGGCGTTACACACCCTAGTATTAAACACACTTCGATAATCATCAACATGGTACTAGGCGGCACCGGCTTCTTGCTTTTGTTGGATAATGGACTCCCATTGCGCTATAAGACGGGTGGAGCTGGGAGCGAGGAACTCCTGACCGGGGGCAAGCTCGCAGAGCTCGGCTAAGGACTTCGCTGGTTTTAGGCTTCCCAAGGACTCGTGGCCAGAACTATTCCTCGGTGAAGGCGATCGTAAGTCCTCGTTGAGCGCCTCATATAGCTCGCCTATCGATTTCGTTGGTTTTAGTTTTCCAGGCATTGGGATTTCTTCATCCTCCGATTCGGAGGTGGTCTCGTTGTCGCTCAGTTCAATGTCGAATGGCTTCTGCTTCTTTCTCATTCGCTTTAGCTCGTGTTCCCTATCTTTCATTTCTCTCAGTTCTTTTTGGATCTTTTCTTCTACTGGGACGTACCCCTTCCGCATCGGTTTTCCCTCGGCCGTTCGCGTGATGACTACCGGGGCAATCACTGGAGACACGATCGGCGCGATCGGGGACGGGGTGAAGGCGAGCGGAGCTGCTATGGCGGAAGGCGGCGTCGTGGACACCGGCGACGTTGCTGGCAGCTTGCCCTTGTTTGCAATAAACCGTTGCATGATGCCTTTTGTTCCGGTTTGGGGAGTAAATCGACGCGTGTAGCCATTCGTATTAAGTGATGCTGGCGTGGTTGGCGGCGACGGGGCGATCGGTCCCATTAGATGAGACGTGGAGACCGCCCTGTTGAGGGTCTTCTGTGGTTTTTCCCCCGCATCTCCGTTTACGTGACCATTTTGTTTATTGACGTCTATCGTTGATTCTGACAGAAGCCTATTGATTCTGAAGTGTCCCTCCTTGAACTCTCGTTCTCTCTCCGTTACCTCAATGATCTCCCGTTGGATCCTGGACAGGGGATCCTCTCTCAGCAATGACTGAAATGAATGCAAAACGGGAACATATTAATAACTGACTGCAATCAATAACTATTTATCAATGCCTGCTGATATTACTATTGCTATGACATAGGTAAACGAGTAAGCTAGAATAGTAATTGTTTTAGTGTTTCTCATTACCTGCAACGCACTGGTTTCCATTGACCTTAAGAGATATGAGAACATATGACACAGATCGCAATAAACGTGTCTATTTTTATTCAGCAGGCTACACCTTATTGGATTCTACATAGGTACATAACAAAGTAATAAATGAGCGGTCTTATCTGTCAGCAGGTATTCGCCTTATAAAAATTACTTGCGAGTCGTGACCGTTATGTTGTTCCACAATTATATTAACGCTATATCTGGTTTATAATGTAACGATGTCGATAAATAAATATGAGTCATGCAGATTAATCATAAATTTTTAAAATTGTGGAAATGTGTTACATTTCGAATAACTTCCTAAAACGACATTCTAGCTAAACATCTCAACGTTAACTGTTCACGTATTTAATTCTATTGACCGATTTACTTTCATTCGGCTGCGAGTTAGATCGAATTATAATGACCGAGTCAGCAGTTTTTTTGTCGGCTAGTCAAATGGAGGTCAGGCGGTCCGCATATTCGTGCAAAACGCGCATCTACCTACGTCGGCGGGATCTCGCTATCCGCGGAACGGGCAACGAGACGCTGAAACTTCAACTGAAACGTCACTTTCATTCACACAATGTTCTTTTGAAACCTTAATACTTGAAACTAGCGGTCGGCGTGTGGTGTGGCCTTACCGAACTGTGGACATGCTTTTTGTTATACTATACCCCCATATATGCAGTAGATGTACTATACGCCGCAGCCGCGTCTCTGTTTGCTCTCGCACTGTTGTTTAAAACGTGCCACGGAGCTGTTAAAATTACGGCGAAGCTTTACTTAGCGTGTGTTAAGTAAATATTAACCTACTTAATGTTTCGGTAAAAACTTTTATTATTGTCGAAAGCTGAACTAGGTATCTAAGTAATACGTCTGACATAGCTGAGATAAATTCGTAATCTTTGGCATCTTTGTGTTGTTTTAAATTATCACACGAATAGTACGTGCTACAATTACTGTTAAAAGTACCTATAGGTGAAATTCCAATATACGGATAAAGAATATTTCTTTATTAACCGTACTTATACATAAGTGGTCTGATAGATTAAGTTGAAACAATCGATATGAACATTTATTAGCGACGTGGATACCTACAGATAAGACATGACCACTCATTTGTTATTGCAAGAATGTTCGATGGCAATAAATAAAAATATAATATCTAAGATAATTTATCGCAGGTAGCGTTATCAATATAACAGTACATGTAGTGGTCGGTACGGCTCTCCGGGCGGCGCGCATAGCTCGGGGCCCGTAAAAAGCTTTCTACCGGCTGGGACCCCACATTTCCAAACTCGCACATTGTTTACCGCGCTCGGAGGTACAGAACCGGCGCACGAGCGACCGCCTGCGCCTGCAGACGTCGTCAGTGTGGACGTGAACCGTATCCCGAGCCGACGACCTACGAACTCACGATTAGAATCGCAGGACCCGCAACGAGAGCGTCCGATCATAAATTGGAGCACCGCATTCCGATTAGAAACTGTGTGTACTCACTTCACCCATAGTGAAAACTCGAAGAACAATCCGAACGGGAAGGAAGTCAAAACTGAGGCACTAAACTTCACACACACATCACGGCACCGACACCTGCCACGGCTGTAGAACAATTGGCGGAGCGCGGCGAGCGGCGGCGAGTGGCGGCGCGTCGGCGGCCGGGCGCGGGCTAACGTCCTCTGCTCTGCAGTCTGCCGTATCACCTCGCTCGTCTAATTGGCGCGAGAGAGAGGGCTAGTATTACCTGTGTAAAAGAGAAAGGGGCATAAAACATACACCTGGTGCTGTTTTGCCGACACGGCACCTCGTGCTGTTCCCCGCCATACGGGCGCGCGTTTGAAACTCGAGCGCGGATGTACGCCCCGCTGCCTGCGAAAGGGATTCACACAGGAAGAGGGCTGTTTTGGGAACCCACAGGGACCCATATCTAGTTTAAAGATAAACCGTATGTGACTAATATCAACGTTCAACGGTTGAACAGTTATTTCCAATAGCTTTCTTTTGGAATAATAAACCTGCAATAAATTTATTTATGTATTTATTGCTATGGGTTATTCGTAAATTAAAATTTAGACTTGTGTTCAGTAAAAAGTATATTATTACCATGATACATGCACGTGTACAATTCTAATTGTAATCTAAAGGAACATCTTGATTAGAATCTTATTTGATTGCTATATAACTATTATTAGGCGTTTTGTTAAAATTAGCGAAAATATTATATATAACATGTTTAAATAATATATGAGAGACTTCACATTATTTTTTTTTTATAATTAGAGATTGTAGTAGGTATATATAGACAACAGAGACTTATGGTTTAAACCTAAAAGTTTTGCCAAGCTTATTGGCATTACATTATTTTAATAGGTAAGTTATGAAGTAACAAACTAGCATAAATCTACCTAATGATAAGTGGCAACTGCAGCCCATTGACAACTTTAAGCAACTTGCATGATGGACGTCTCATATAAAGGTGTGCCAGCAACCATACCCTTAAACCGAAACGCCACAATTGCCTCACGCTAGAAATCGGTGCGCTGGTGGTACATCACAGGTCTACAATCATATAAGTTCTAGCATATCGTTTGGGCGCTCTTGTCTATGTATTGATAATGTGAAAAATATATGATTTAAAGTAATAAATAATATTAATCGTAGACATGAAGGATTTATAGTAGGTAAATATTTCATCTTTAGTATTATTCATCTTGGTCCACCAATTCGCACTTGGCCAGCGCGATGGGCTATAGCCTAAAACTCTCATTCCGAGAGAAGACCCGTGCCCAGCATTGGGACAATAATGGGTTGACAATATATAATTCATCTGAGCTTAACGACATTTTAGACTTGTGTGAAAATTAAATGTACTTATTTTGTTTTTCATACCTTCTTTTCTATAGTGGCCACTGCTGCATATGATCATCTGTATACAATTCCGAGCAGTGATAGCCTAATGGTTGAAACTTGCCCTCTCAATCGGGAGGTCCCAGGTTCAAACCCAGGCACGCACGCACCACTGATTTATGTGCGTATTAGAAATTAATTATCACTGCTTTCCGGTGAAGGAAAACATCGTGAGAAAACGTACACACCCGAGAGTTCTTTAAAAAAAACATTCTCGAAGGTGTGTGAAGTCCACCAATTCGCACTTGGCCAGCGCGGTGGACTGTGGCCTAAATTTTCTCATTCTGAGAAGACCCGTGCCTAGCAGTGGGAAAATAATGGGTTGTCGAGATACAATTCCAGATTAGATATGGATCCTACTCGAGGTCGATCACAGACGCGTTGTTACACTTGAGGACTAATTTCGAAACTTCGCATATCGCGCCTTTGGATAATTAACCGCACATTTCAAGATTTATCAACTTTAAAGGTTGGTACCGTTTTATCCGAGTAAAAACTACTATGAAAATCTTGGCGCTTTAATTACGCTTTAGTTACTGATGTTTCTAATCCCCAACGCAAAAAGAGCGATGTTATTATCATATTTTATTTATTTTAATTTCATTCATCAAAAATATGAAAAAAACATTGTTTAATTTGTACATTGTATTTGGTAACTGGGGTACTGTAAATGGGGTACGGTATCCCCTGCCTGTCGTAAGAGGAGACTAAAAGGGGCTCCTGGGGTTGCGGGCGGCTAGAATGGGAGCTCGAACCGTTCGGCCAAGCGACCCCGGTAAGGAAGGTTGTATGTGTGGTCGCATACCGCCTTCCCTTCCGGGGATTGAGACTTTTGTGTCCATCAGGTTATAAATGATATACTAAACAACTGACATGAGAAAAATCAGTATAATTAACATTTAAGAATTACATGAGAGTGTCCTTACAATCCATAGCAAAAAGACTAACTGTAACCTACTATATCATACCTATAAATAAAAAAAATACTTACAATTCACAAGATATAAGTCCATATAAATTCGTATTCTAACTTACCTAAAACTTAATCTATATACATAGTAATTATATAGGATCTTATTATTACATGGGCATGTATAGTGAATATAAAAAAAAATTGTTTCAAGCTATAGTTTCATGTTTACTTAAAAAACAGACCAGTTTCTAGAATGTCTATAAAATATGATAATTTAAGGTGTTTTGATCCAGTTATTGATTTAATTGTAGATTTCACTAAGCTCTAGGTGTTGTTTTTAATGTCTAAATTTGTACTAAGGTAGAACTTGTCATAAGCTATGCTATAAAAATAGTCTGAAAATAAATGAAAAACATACTACATGGGCTACAACCATCTGAATTTCTGTGACATCACTAACTTTATTATATAACAACTTATTACTTAACATAACTATGTTTTTCCAAACTGTTAACTAACTTGAAATTATGATAATTAAAAATATGGCAGTGATTACTAAACTTTAAAATGAGATTTTTTTAATACCAGATCATGCAATTTTTGTTATGAACCACTTACATTAAACTTAACTAACATCTTAATTATATCTTTGTTTCTATAAATGCAAGAAATGCCATACAACTAACTACAGTTAGTTCGACTAGAAAATTTTAAAAGCATAACATTAAACTCAATATTATCTCCATATCACGTAAACTGAGTTTCCTCTAATTTTAGAGTCAATGACTTCAAAGGTGTCTTGGGTACGTCCATGTGGCTTATTCTTAGGTGACGGGAGAGGTCGCTGGCTCTGAAGAATCCTCTAGAACAATGCTGACATACATATGGAGTGTGGTTAGTGTGCTGTTTCAACAGATGGAACTCCAGCATAGTAGCAGTTGGAAATGTTTTGGTGCATTCTCCTATTGAACATTTAAATTTAGCAGAATTCTCATGTTTAAATAGCATGTGGTGGGCCAGGCAGCGCTTCAGAGCAAAGGCAGCGTTACATATTTCACACACAAAAGGCTTTTCTCCTGTATGTTTTCTCATGTGCACCTCCAAATCTGAGAATGTCTTTAAACATATGGAACATTTCCCAGACTTTTCTGAATGAACTCTCTTTATATGAGTTTGTAGATTCCCTTTCATGTTGAAAGACATACCACATATGGTGCAAAAGTTCTGCTTTCCCTTAGTGTGGAGACCTACGTGTACATTTAGAGCAGTACGACTCTTCAGCAACTTGGGGCATAAGTGGCATTGAAAGTTCCTCTCATCACTATGCACACTTTGGTGTTTCCGGACTAGGTTACTGTCAGCAAACTTCCTCCCACATGTGGAGCAGGCATATGGTTTCTCTCCAGTGTGTGTGCGCCGGTGCCTGATCATTGAGGCAATTTGCCTAAACTTCTTTGGACAATACTGACATACATAGGGCTGCTCTCCCGTATGAACTCTTAGATGAGTTATGATATCATTTTTCCTATAAAAACTGTTTCCGCACATCTCGCAAATGAATTTGCGTTCCCTTTTTGAATGAAACGTTTCGAAGTGTCTCTTCAGGGAGCCTCGAGTCCGAAATGGAGACTTGCAAACCTCGCAGGAGAAAGGTTTTTCGCCGGTGTGGATGCGAATGTGGGTCTCCAGTGCTGAAGGGCTGGTGGCTACGAGCCCACATATAACACATTGCACTGGTCCGATTTTATTTCTACCCATTTTTGTTTTCTTGCTGCCCGTAGTCATCTTTTTGCGCCTTTTTGGAGCGGTAGGTTGTACGTCACTATTGCTAATGTCTTCGGTAGAATTTTTCGGTGAATTATCCAATAGGAAGTCATTATGGTAATCGGGTGAGTCGAAATCGGTCTTAATATCGTTATCTTCTTTAGTTTGAGCATTGCAGTACCGGCTCCCAGAAAAACATCGTAACGCTTTGTCAGAAGCTTCGCATTTCATAACAAACTGGTAGCAAGCGCATAGCTCGTCCACACAGCCTTCGCACAGCAGGCTTGGGAGCCCGTCGTCTTCAGTTATGGTCACCGTAACAAGCTGCATAATTTTCATGCTGTGTTGAATATTGTCACTTCCTTTATTGAAAACTGATATTGTACCAATTCTCGACAAGCAAATTCTGCATATTGAGGGATCCATTATCAAAATATAACCAGCTTAATTCAAGACTTTTGAAAATTCTAATTATTTACAAGATTATGGACATATAATGATTTTTACTATTGTTTACAGCTACAATCACAACACAAGACAAATTAATGTTAATAAACTGTCTTTTGCCAGTGACTAGGGTTACCAACTGTCAAAAATGTATCCCCCTAAAGCCTCCATAAAAAACCCCTAGAATCCCCATAATTAATTATGAATTGGAATTCTTTCTGGCAACCTCCCGTATTTCTGAATCTGGTAGTAAGTTTTTCCCTAACGACGAAAAAAAGGCATGATCGTATAGCTTGCGGGACACATTTCTCTTTAAAAACATCTATAAGTTGAAGTTATAAAAACCCATAAAAGTACCCCAAAATATTACACCCCTAAAAAAATCCCCATCCTACTTATTTATCCCCTAAATTTGGGGGAAAACCCCCGAATTTGGCAAGCCTGCCAGTGACAGACATCACGCCACATGAACACAGATTAACAAACAGTATATAAAAATGGTCAATTGCGAAAGAATCGCTTAAAAAAGATTCCGTGTACAAAAAAACATTAGTAACCTCAATTCATTTAATTTGATTTACCAAAATACTTAATTAAAAACCATATAATGACAAGTTGTACAATATTCACATCGTTGTTCATAATTATAAATATTAAACAGCATTATATGTTATAAATAAAAGGTAAGATATCTTAATAATTATTGACTTCTTTATCCGACTTTTTAAATCTCGTTTTTAATCATTTCTAAGTTATATGGATTAAAATATTATCTCATAATTCTCATTTATCATTGTGTCAATTGTGTCATTGTCATTTCTGTCGACTGTCAAAAATGCAAACACGCAGTATCAACTAGAGATGTGAACTTTGTGAAAATGCTCGAATGAAAACCTCGAGGTAACTCGAGTAGAGTTTCAATTACTCAAGTTTTGCTCAAGTTGCACAGCTTTAAATAATTAGTCAAAACTTTGTTGCTAACTTTTCGGATTCCGATTTAATAATAGATTTAGTATTTATCTTATAGTAATACTTTACTTAACGTGAAAAAAATCTGTTTTCCTATTTTTTTCCTTTTTATCTAACATAGGTAGTAATATTATTAACTATGAATGATTATGAACTAGAGCACTTGAGTATTTTTATTATCTTAGTCTAATACAATGATGTGATTGTATTTCTATCAATAATAACTTTAAATGAATTTTAAAATTAGATATCAACGGTGATATATTAAGTTAGCCGATATCTATCTTTATAATAGATATCGGCTAACTTATTAGATAATATATCATCATTGGGATCATTCGGTCGATGGCGCGAACGAACAAATTATATTCTTAATGTCTTACTCGTTAAGTTTTTCATCATGCTACAAACTAAATCAAAGTTATGCAGAATCCAACTCGAGTTTACAGCAACTCGAATTACTAAATTGAGTTTAGTTGACCATCCCTAAACGAGCAACCATCAAAACATTGATTAAAAAGATATTTTTGTTTGGCTTTGGACTAGCTGTTTATCGCTAATTGATTTTGTTCTAAAGTTTAAAAATTTGAAACTTAGAACCACTTACGACCACTACTAAAACTTAAAAACAAACATAATAGTTGTAATTTTGTGGATTATTATGCATATTCTTATCAGATATTCACTTGATAATTTATGTGGCTTAGTGCTAGATCTAAGATTATAGAATAATTCAAGCTACATTTGATGATTGAAAAGTATGGACATTACTTCGTGTAGAATATGCTGTGAGAATACAGGAATTGTTGATATATTTGACGTAAATCATGCAGTCAAACTTAGTACAAAAATAATGTATTGCTGTGTAAACATACGTATTTCCGAAAAAGATGGTCTGCCTACTCGTGTGTGCAGTTGCTGTGAGGCGGAATTAACGTCCGCGTATCAATTTGTACTGAAGTGCGAGGCTTCCGATAAAAAAATACGATCAATCAGCCTCTCCTCCGGTAATGTGCACGGATCTCTTCTAAAACCGGAGGTGAAAGTTGAAAGCAAAGAAATCGAATTTGCTGATAATTATGATTACGATGATTTTCACAGCCCACCAGAGAGAACCCAAGGTGAGGACTGTGAAGATGAGAAATCAATAACATTGTCAAAAGTTCAAATTATTACAACTGCCAAGAATAAACCTAAACGAAAGGTAAATGTTAAACAAAAATGTAGTGTATGTGGCATACAGTGTAACAATCCCTCCAGTCTGGCTATACATATGCGGAAGCATTCAGAAGACAGGCCTTTTGCATGTTCCTCCTGTGACAAGAAGTACAAAGACAGTGTGGGGCTGAAAAGGCACATTGAACGAAATCACAATCAGTTGCAGCGAAAGCGGAAATTTGTCTGTGAGCACTGCGGGAAGAGGTTTTATTCTCAACCTGATGTGAAAATACACATGCGGACTCATACAGGAGAGACACCATATGCTTGTCCAACTTGTCCATTGAAATTTTCGCAAATAGGTGCCTTACAAAGGCATCAGTTACGGCATAATGGTGAAAGGACTCATAGCTGCTCAAAGTGCAACAAAACTTTCCTGACTAAAGAGGATTTGAGAAGACACCAAGTTGCTCATTCCACAGAAAAAAAATATGTGTGCACTACATGCAATATTCAATTTAAGTATAAGAATAATTTAAGAAAGCACACCAAATTGCATTCTGACACAAATAACTATATATGCAACTATTGCGCTAGATCTTTTAAAGCAAAAGGGAACTTGAAAATGCATATTGACAAAATGCATTCAGATAAGTCTGGCTACTGTGAAACATGTGCCAAACATGTTGCAAACATTGAGGTCCACATGTGGAGGCACACAGGAAAAAGGCCACTTAAGTGTGACCTATGCTCTAGTAGCTTCTTTGAGAAGAAATCTTTAACACGCCATATAAATTTTCGACACAAATTCATAGATAAATACAAATGCGCAGTGGACGGATGCATTGTTACTTTTCCTTCTCAGCCGATGCTGGAATACCATGTAGCTAAATTTCATGAGTCTAGTGTACCATTTCCTTGTGACAAGTGTTCCAAAGGTTTCTACAGAAGGAATGATCTTGCGAGGCATAAACTTCGTAATCATAGAGAAAGCTTTGAGGTTTAATGTTGTGGAATGAGTTGCTAGATTTTAAATATATTTTTGTTAGAAATCACAATAGTACAAACCCATTACAGGATACTGGCAAAATAAACATAAAATAATATAAGGATAAATACATAATTATTTTAGAAATAAAACAATTTCTTGGGTGAACTGTTATTTCATTTTACTAATGTAATAATTACATCTGTCATCAACACAATATTTCCTGTATTTGTATAAAACAATTTCATAACATTTAAACACATTGAACTCTATCTATTCCATTATTTACATTATAATAAAAATATACATAATATGTAAATAAAAATAATAAATTGCACTTGTTACAATCAAACTTTTTGATCCAGTCAAAATGTCGGCATACATAATGATTGCAAAATATAAAATTTTAAAACTAAATAAAAATTAAACTCATGGTAATGATAATGGGGCTAACATTATAAATTATGCAATCAGTCAACAATTATATCTAGTCACTCCACACGGTGGTGTGGAGCCATGTCTGATGCACAGTTTGCAAGTTGCATTTGAATGCACTTATTTTCAATGAACACATCATAGATTGCTTGTCAAATTAATGAAATGCAAAGTTAAACTAATTATTAATAGATCAAAATAATTTGGGTCTGCTGTAGTTTCTTATTAAATTCATGTTTAAATAACAACTTTTAAGCATCGGTTATTTTAGAGAGATTATGAACAATTTCTATTCACTGAAAATAAGTGTTCACAACAAGTCAACCCACAACTGGCACAAAACTACTCGCAAGTGCCGAAGCATTGCGGCGTTAGGCCGTCGCCCACTATAAGCTCTGCTACTTATTACCCGGTGTTCCTCTTACGTCCAAATTAAATACATATCTCTAGCTAAAATTAGTACTAATGACTAATCCGAAATAAAGTAATGTTGCAAATTAGCACCAGAGAAATTTAGGACACAGCGATTGTACATTAACTCAGGGCCACATCATGAGAAACACTTCCAGTACACTTAACTATGTTACTTTAAGTGATAAACAATGACTTCGTAATATTTTGTACTTATGCATCGGTAATTGACAAATGTAGATTTAATTTAATGAACAGGCTAATGTCGGTTAAATTATTGTTACACTATATAAAGACAAGTACGTAAAGTGAACTCAGATTAACCACTCAAGCCACACTACAATCACAAAACGATAAAAAAAAATACGCACAATGGTAATGTATAACAGTAGAATTTAAACTATCTAATCGTTAGTACCGACGGATTTGTGGTCATTATGTGGCTATGTATGGTCCCCGAGAAATAAATTTAATTCTAGCAATTCGATAAGTGAATGTTTGACCTACTGAACCTCGCGTAGAGCTGTGGGCAGCAACGTCGCCTGCCCGCACGTGGCCCTACGACAGCACTGATTCATATAATTTACAATCTTACACTAATCACGTTCAATGTACATTGAAGTCGTTAAAGACGAAATGCAAAGTATAGTAAGAAGCTCGTACGGCGTGACCTCTACCGACTCGTGGAGTCGCAGCATATCGACATCTTGTATATCCTAAACATAGTTTGTATCTTCGTCGCCAAGGCATCGGTACGTCAGTTGAGCCAACGCTAGGAATATCTTACAATTAGTATCGTATAGGTTAAAAAAATAAATAGGTACGATAGAATCTAAACACGAGTTAAAGGCTATTTGTACAGGGGTTAATGTGACGAGTTTCGTCATAGACAACATTGGAATAATTTGGAGTGTTAAGTATTAGGATAGTAGTAAAATAAATATAATTCATAATCTCATATACATATAAGAGTCAACAATAAATAAAATAGTTCCATGTAAATGGCAACCTCTCACTAGCCGAGAAACGTGGAAGTTCAAAACAATAAACAAGTTTCATCGACGCACCCGCGATGGGCTCAATATACGCTATCTATACATCTACTCGTTTGTATACAGAAAACTGTATCATTGGAATTTAATATACAATAATTTGTTCTATATAAGTGGCTATTTTATGTATAATAATAAATTATATATTATATACTGGCTACGTTCATCAGGTTCACTGTGTCATCGAACAATTAAAACCCATCGAGTTCAGAGCTTAGTCATAAATAACGAAAAGAGCACCATATCCTTTAGAACAGTAAGTTTCCAGGTGTGAGGTGCTTTCTATAAATATTCTTTGTAAAGCAGGCCTTCTCTACACAGCCATGGTCTGTGCTTATTATTATATAAATGGATTACGATATATTGACGACCGTTTCAAATCTCCAACTTGAGAAGTGTTGGTGAGTCAAAAAATTTCAATCATCTCAATTAAACATCAGATGAATATAAATTTTGCCTATTTCTTAACTTAGGATAAGCTACTTTTCTAATTAAACCATGAAATTAAATAAACTATTAACATGTGATGTGGTAATTTTGGAGAGAGAAATATGTTGTTCTCAGGACATCAAGTTGGAGTTTTCATCCATTATCCAAACGGTACTTCAGTGGTAAGCTCCAGCTCATCTGTAAACAAAAAATAGTTTAAGAAGATATTAAAAAATCGCATAAATTGTTCACTAAAGATTTTGAAGAGATAGAGGAGTTTATGTACAATTATTTCTTAACAGATTACTCAACGAAATGAGATTAAGATATTACAACATTATGTCACACTTTCTTGTGTAAAGTAATTAGTTACCTACAGCGAAGCAAAACGTTAAGATACAAATCAAAACTACTTTCTTCGAAAATTGGAAATAGCTTTTAGTATTAATATTTTAGAGATGGTATAATATTGCGTCAGCAACTGAGGCAACAAAGCTGAATTAGATGTAATCTAATTCAGCTTGGTTATTTAAAATAATTGTATTATGAAGGTGGTAGAATCTGTCTAGTTCGACCGGGAAAAATACCACCGTCACACCTATTTCTAGCGTGAAGCATTTCTTGCGTTTTAATGGGTTACGGAAAATGGGTTTCATCTGAAATCAATCACAGATGCGTTGCTGCTTCCGAGGACTATGAAGGTCGCACCATGTAAGTGTGCCGGCAACCACACTTTTCCATCTCGCGTAAGAAATGCTTCACGCTAGAAATAGGTGTGGCGGTGGTACTTCTGTGGTCGAACTACACTGGTTCTACCTTTTTTTTTTATTTTCAGATACGCCTCCACAGACAGGTCGTCAGTGCCCTTTTTTAGCATCGTTTTATTTTTGTCTTCACGTCATTATTACAGCTCCACTATGAGCCTTCGCCGTCGACATCGCCCACAACTAGGTAACAGTGTAAGCTGGGTCCCAGCTGTGTGCGGTGGCGGCAGCGGCGGCTTTACAGAAAACCTTATCTATGCTTACTATATAGGACCAATTTTTTTTTTTTATTATGTTTTGTTTTGTTTCGTTTTATACATTTTGGGACATCTTAGGACTTGCTTTCTTTATAATTTATTGCACGTCAAGCCATTGACGGTTTCTACCACCTTCTTCATCAACTCATTATTGGCCCACTGCTGGGCACGGGTCTTCTCTCAGAATGAGAGAGTGTAGGCCATAGTCCACCGCGCTGGCCAAGTGCGAATTGGTGGACCACCTTTGCAAGTGGTATATATATTCTAGCACGTTTGCAAGTGGTATATATAGTGTAGTTGAAGGCTAGTGGGGGGGGGGGTGTGTGCGTTACCGTTCAGTTGATGGCCTGCTCGGTCATCTGCAGGCAGAGCGCGTCGAGGCTGGCGTAGTCGTGCGCGGAGGGCGGCGGCGGCGGCCGCAGCGGCGGGAACGGCGGGTACGAGTGCGACTTGCCGCGCGCGCCCGCGCCCGCGCCCGCCGCCCAGCGCCGCGCCGCCGGCACGCGCCATCTGCACACGCGGGGACACTCCCTTATACTACTCATGCGTCGCGACGAAGTTAGACCATCATTTACATTAATAAACTAACACAAATATTGTCCAAATTAACACAAATATTCATTTTATAACTAATAATGTGTTATTTTTAATGTATTGCGTGTATATGTTTTCCGAAATAAACCATTATTAATTTAAAAAATGTGTGCGTGTACTAGCGTACACTCGTAAGAAGTGAAACTTCTTTATGACGTTATTTTTCAAAAAATAATTTACTTTATGCAACTTTACAGAAATTGGTTAAATAAAGTTAAATTAGTTAAAGTTTAATAAAAGGCTTTTATTAAACTTTATCTAATAATCTAATCTATAATAATCTATCTAATATCACGCGTGGTAGGGATAAGAAAAAGATGGCGCGTAACAGAAAAAGATAGCGCGTAACGAAAAAATGTTACACTAAATTTTTTTCCAACCCCGATAAAAAAGTTTCACTTCAATAAATTGTAATAATTTTCACGTTATTTTGAACGCACCCTTTAAAGGTAAAAAGAGGTTTACTAACTAAGCTGCGCTTAAAAGCAATAGCGGGTATTTTGACAAATAGTTTTCATAGTGAAACATTGAATGTTCTATTTCGTTTATTATGTATGTGTTTATATCAAATGCAAGATAGTAGGTGTAATGTGTTCACGTATTAATATATAGATTATAGGGACATAAACGCATCAAAAAACGCTATATTTTAGCATGTAATCTATGATATGGTAGTCAATATATGATTAGCATGGTACGAGCAGTGTACGTGTAAGGCGATGTGGACAAGCGCGGCCCGAGCAGTGTCACGTATACTGTTCGAGCCACGTAAAGCAATGCAGATACACAGTGTAAGGGTAAGGCCTCTAGCAAATGGTATATTTTAAACGCGCAGACGGCGCGCGTTTCAGGTATTTGCGTTTTCTGCGCTCTAGATATCGATTTTTGCGTTTTTGCAGATTCAAACGCGTGTTAAACGCGATACAAAGCACTCAGACGACGCACGTTTCACAATAACCCCGTGTGCTCAGGTTAGAAGGTTGCGTTCAAGCGCGTATACGTGCATTACTAGCGTGTCGTCTACACGTTTAAAATACGCTGTGTGCTAGGGGCCTAAGACAGAGTGACGAGTGCGTTGCGAGCAGTCTCCACGCAAGGCAGGCACGCCTTGGGACGGTCACACTGTAGAATTTATGGCACATGTATCTGTGGTATCAAAATAATAGTTTTATACTAACTAGCGTCACCTGTATGTAAAACTGTATAAGCTATTGTCTGTGCTCAGAATGGACAGTAATAAAAGCGCCAGTCCGTTACGAACAATACTCGGAAAGCCACTCTCACGAGAGCGCTGTTAAAAGAGCGAGACAGCTATCAATTAAAAAAAGTAGCTCGTATATATTTAAAAGAGTTGATTGATAAAAAGACACATATATATCTTTAAAAAAAAAACTACCCTGGCAAACCAACCCCCCATGACCTGCCTGTGTTCACGGGCAGCGGTGGCTCACCACTTGAAAAGGGCGTGGCCCTCAACAAGTTTCCCCGCTGGGAACACACACCCAGCGAGAAGAATTACAAACGAACTGTAGTGATGTAAGCTATATAAAGAGTGTGAATCGTAATAAAGACTCAGTATTCGAATAGATTCCGGAGTTTAATTACGTATCCTAATCCACCCCTCACAGAACAATAGTCGAGTAATATTCCATACCGCGGCTTGGCCTGGCGGCGGTGCAGCGGCATGTCGCTGACGTGGCTGAAGAAGGCGCGCGGCGGCACGCGGTGGCGCAGCGCGCGCAGCGCCTCCGCCAGCTCCGCGCGACGGAACGACTCGTGGTGCAGCGCCTGCGGGACACGGGACACGTTCGAGGCTCAAGCTTTCATTCATCGTCAACCCATTATTGTCCCACTGCTGGGCACGGGTCTTCTCACGGAATGAGATAGTTTTAGGCCATAGTCCACCGCGCTGGCCAAGTGCGAATTGGTGGACTTCACACACCTCCGAGAACTTCTTTTAAAGAACTCTCGGGTGTGTAGGTTTCCTCACGATGTTTTCCTTCACCGAAAAGCAGTGATAATTAATTTCTAATACGCACATAAATCAGTGGTGCGTGCCTGGGTTTGAACCTCGGACCTCCCGATCGGGAGGGCAAGTTTCAACCATTAGGCTATCACTGCTCTCATTACGTCACGCATTTAGGGGAGGAACAAGTGTTTTTTTTTTTAAGTGAAGTAGCAAACGAGCATGCAGTCGTCCTGATGGTAACTGGTCACTAACACCCATGGACATCTGTAAGCAATTATAATACTTACCGGGTACTCACGATATGCGGTTTATAAATTCTTATAGAATTCTTTTTGAATATCCGCAAAAAGAATTGTATAAGAATTCATAAACCGCATATCGCGAGTACCCCCGTTAAGTATTATAATGTATCAATTCCGCGATAATACTAGTCTAAAATCATATCTGTAAGCAACTTCATACAAAACATGGGATTCTATCTGAAGTCAATCACATATGTTTTGCTACTCCCGAGAACTAAGATGGTCGCCTCATACAAAAGTGTGCCGGCAATCACACCCTTCCATCGTAACGCAAAAACTACTTCACACTAGAAATAAGAGTACATTTATTTATAGGTAGATTTAAATCTTATTCGATCCCATACAGTGAAAGCGGGATCTTTGGCTTAATATATTTTTTGGAAGGAACTATGATTAAGAGATTCCCCCTCTGCTAATCGCAGTTCCTTGTGTTAAGACAAACTTCACTAAAACCACCAAAAGGACCGAGGTTGTCGAAAATCATCAAAATGATCTAACACAAGTGAGTTCTAGCTTGTAAGCGTTACTGACATAATCTCTAGTAGAACGATCACTTCGACCCACTTTACTAGATGGGTCGTCGTGAGCTTCGCGTGGGCATAAGTCATGACGTCATGAGTGACGTATTCACCGCGACCACAACTACCGCAGTCGTCTTGTGCAACGACGTCTTGGGCGTTTAGGGCTTTGTGAGCGTCTTCTCGAACGCGCCCCACGCACAATCCTACGCCCGTACGTCAGCATCATGATCATGCACTCACGCAGTCGTACGCACAACAGTCTCACGCACTCGTGTACGTACAAAATCGCCGTGCACATATTTTTGACATAATAAAAAAATACTTTATACTTTAGATTAAAAAAAAAACACCTATTACATCCTCATTATAACAATTATAAATCATTATTATATTCTGAATTTGATTTGATTTAAATAGTGTGCTAAATGGAGTAAAAATGAGAACCTAGATTTAGTACTGCATATATTTTTCGATGTCAGATATAACTTCAAAGATACTTATTTTAAATGTCACCATTTATATCGACTGTAACCTTTGAAACAAAAAACAATATACTTACTGTGAAATCAAGTAAATATCGTACTATTCCGACAAAATTGTACTTGTTTTTTATTTGCACTTGAACTAAATTATTACATAGCAAAAGTACTAAAAAACTTTCATGTACGCCTTTGCTTTAATATTGTTCATTTAGTAGAATCATTCATACCTTCTCGACGAGCCAGCAATGGAGTGACATGGGGTCCACGACATCAGGCTCACCTTCCACAGGGGTGACTGCAGGACACGTGCCGTTGCTTATACATTTCGACGCTGAAATTAAGATATAATAAAATTCTTTCATTACTAATACATTGCAAGGCAGGGTTGCAAATTGGGATTTAGGAACATTTTGAGTGAAAAAGCGAGATTTCATAGTCAAAATGAAATACGGGACCTGCGGTCACGACCTCGCAATGTACACGGGTTCGCGCCTTACTAAATGTAAGGCGGAAGATCTACTTTTTTTTGTCCGACAACCTGCAGAATGACTTAAAATTTTTGCATAAGTCCTATCCTTCCCGAAAAGTGGGACTGAGCCTGCTCCGCGCGGAAAATTTAATTTTCATTTAAATCAGGGCGTTCCGCCAAAACCGCCGTCTGGCAACACTTATGCAAGAGGAGACAAAAGGAGAAGAAAGTTTGGCAGAGTTCAAAATTAGGTATAATATTATTCCATTTAGGTACACACGATCGTGCGACACTATTTATAAACTAATAAACAAGGATACAGTCCATCTGATGAAATGTGGCTTCAACCACCTAAAAATATCTTTAATTAAGATCATATAAAAAGAGATTCTATCTGAAGTCAAACACAGACGCTATAGCGCTTCCGGGAACTAAAATCTCGGATAGAAATGAGCCGGCAAATACACCTTTCTAGCGAAAAGCAAGAGTTGCTTCATGCTTGGAGTAGGTGTGCATGAAATACAACAACAACAGCTTGAATATTTCCACATCATTATTTTTTGGAGTTTACTCCATAAGAATCGATTTGAATATATAAGGGCCCGGTATGAGAAAAAAGTGAGGAGTAAAATCTACTGATGAATAACCACGTTACGTTTTTTAGTTCTAAAGTTTTAACTAGATGGTTTTAACAATAACGCCATCTAGTAAAAACTTCAGAACCACGCATAGTATTTTATTTTACCGATATCTCAATGGTATTTAAAATAGTAAATCGTTAAGATAAGTAATTTAAATATTCTGTAAATACGTACAATATTAATATTTTAATACGTAATTATATATTAGACTAGTTGAAACCCGCAGCTTCGCCCGCGTTTAAAAAATACATGACATATACATATTCAATTTAATACCTTTGTAGGGACACCACTACTATTTTGTCGATATCGCAATTCTGTAATAATGCATGTGAATTATGCACCGACTCGCCAGTCACGGGTTTGTCGGGCTGCGGGCGGTCGTGTCTTTGACCTACCCAATAAACAGTACAGACTAACTACACTCTTTAATTTATCCCCGAACCCGTGACTCAACACCTTCAAAAAGTTTAACAAACCAACACTTTTTCGGTAGGACGGGCAGCAACTTATATTTTCCGTTCAAGGGGAATCGCGCACGAAGGGTTCCGTACCATTATATATAAACAAAACGGCAAAAATCACGTTTGTCGTATGATAACCCCCTAAATATTTGTTCTATATTATAATTTATTTTTAAAATTAATATACTATTGAATATTTCAAACGTTTGTTGTATGGCAGTCCCCCTTTAAATATTTATTTTGTTCTATTTTTACTATTATAACGTTATAATAGCGGCAACAAAAACTCATTATTTGTGAAAATTTCCAGCTATCACAAATCATGAGATACAACCTGGTGACAGACAGACGGATAGACGGACGGACGAGTCTTACTAAGTCTTAGAGTCCCGTTTTTCCGATATCTCTTCAATGCCATGGAACCCTTCGTTGGTGATTCCAACTTGCACCTGGCTATTTTTAATAACATAATGATACGGGTATCAAACTAAATTTCGTTGGACTGACCACTGCAAAAATATAACTGTTATAACACTTTATATTACTATACTGACATAAAATGCGTTAAATAAAATGAATATTTATATAAATAAAACAAACAACCTAACGAATCGATCGACGATCAATTAAAGAAACAACCTAACGAATCGATCGACGATCAATTAAAAAAACAACCTAAAGAATCGATCGACGATCAATTAAAAAAAACAACCTAAAGAATCGATCGACGATCAATTTAAAAAACAACCTAACGAATCGATCGACGATCAATTTAAAAAACAACCTAAGGAATCGATCGACGATCAATTAAAAAAACAACCTAACGAATCGATCGACAATCAATTAAAAAAAAAAACCTAAAGAATCGATCGACGATCAATTTAAAAAACAACCTAACGAATCGATCGACAATCAATTAAAAAAAAAACCTAAAGAATCGATCGACGATCAATTTAAAAAACAACCTAACGAATCGATCGACGAATAATTTAAAAAACAACCTAACGAATCGATCGACGATCAATTAAAAAAAACAACCTAAAGAATCGATCGACGATCAATTAAAAAAAACAACCTAAAGAATCGATCGACGATCAATTTAAAAAACAACCTAACGAATCGATCGACGATCAATTTAAAAAACAACCTAAGGAATCGATCGACGATCAATTAAAAAAACAACCTAACGAATCGATCGACAATCAATTAAAAAAAAAAACCTAAAGAATCGATCGACGATCAATTTAAAAAACAACCTAACGAATCGATCGACAATCAATTAAAAAAAAAACCTAAAGAATCGATCGACGATCAATTTAAAAAACAACCTAACGAATCGATCGACGAATAATTTAAAAAACAACCTAACGAATCGATCGACGATCAATTAAAAACGATCGACTGAAAATAAGGCAACCAATAGTTTTTAAGCAGTCGAGTAGGTATATCTATTGTTTTAATAATATAACGGTGTTACTTAATAAAACTGCACTTTATAATAACTGGCCTCAATACCAGTATTTGTACACATTGTAGGTACAGCATATTATGACAATTATTAATTGGTCTTAAATATAATTAATGCAAGTCGATGACTTAAGTTATCTTAAGGTTACTTAGGACTACTTCAGTAATCTTCGTTTCGCAGAGATGTACAAGATACCTTGTAAAAGTATCTGAAATACAAGATACAAGATACGTACCTTTCAAATACTTTTTCAAAGATAAAAACTTTTTAACCGACTTCCAAAAAGGAGGAGGTTCTCAATTCGTCTGTATTTTTTTATATTTGTTACCTGATTGCTCCGGACTGGGTGAACCTATTTGGATGTTTTTTTTTATAGATTACTTCTGACCATGGCATCCATAAGAAAAGCGTATGTCTTAATTTCGCATTAAGAATGTGTGCGATAAATGGACGAATAACTCAATACCACGCCAACTGATTTCGATGATTTTTTTTATTAGGATCCATAAGGCCTGGTCCTCAAACACCCAGATCCAGAACAGAAATCTAAATTTATCATTTAGATACCTCTGGCCGGGAATCGAACCTGAACCCAATGACGGGACATCAAAATATCATATATTATCATATATTATCATAACAATAAGGGTATTAAATAAAAGCTAGTATGTAGACTCTGGTCCGGTCCACTCCGGTCACTCCAGTCACTCCGCTCACTTCACTCATTCCTGTTATAATACGCTCACTCCACTAATTCCGCTCTTCCCGCTAACTCTGGATCCCCGGTCAGTTTGGGCACTCCGGTCACTCCAAGCACTTTGGACATTTCGAGCACTCCGGGCACTTCGCTCACTCTGGGCCCTCCAGGCACTCCGGGAACTTCCGTCACTCTGGGCACTCCAGGCACTCCGGACACCTTGAGCACTACGGGCAGTTCGGGCACTCTAGACATTTCTGGTCCTCCGGGCACTTCGGTGACTCAGGGAAAATCTGACACTCCGGGCACTCTGGACATTCCTGACCCTCCGGGTACTTTGGTCACTCTGGGCAATTCTGGCCCTCCGGGCACTTTGGTCACTCTGGGCAATTGTGGCACCCCGGGCACTACGGTCACTCCGGGCAATTCTGGCCCTCCGGGCACTTCGATCACTCTGGGCAATTCTGGCCCTCCGGGCACTTCGGTCGCTCTGGACAATTCTGACACTCCGGGCAATTCTGGCCCTCCGGGCACTTTGGTCACTCTGGGCAATTGTGGCACTCCAGGCCCTTCGGTCACTCCGGGCACTTCAGTCACTCTGGGCAATTCTAGCGCTCCGGGCACTTCGGTCACTCTGGGCAATTCTGGCACTCCGGGCACTTCAGGCAATTCTGGCACTCCGGGCACTACGGTCACTCCGGGCAATTCTGGCCCTCCGGGCACTTCGGTCACTCTGGGCAATTCTGGCCCTCCGGGCACTTCGGTCGCTCTGGACAATTCTGACACTCCGGGCAATTCTGGCCCTCCGGGCACTTTGGTCACTCTGGGCAATTGTGGCACTCCAGGCCCTTCGGTCACTCCGGGCACTTCAGTCACTCTGGGCAATTCTAGCGCTCCGGGCACTTCGGTCACTCTGGGCAATTCTGGCACTCCGGGCACTTCAGGCAATTCTGGCACTCCGGGCACTACGGTCACTCCGGGCAATTCTGGCCCTCCGGGCACTTCGGTCACTCTGGGCAATTCTGGCCCTCCGGGCACTTCGGTCGCTCTGGACAATTCTGGCACTCCGGGCACTTCGGTCACTCTGGGCAATTCTGGCCCTCCGGTCACTTGGGTCACTCGGGGCAATTCTGGCACTCCAGGCACTCCGGGCAATTCTGGCCCTCCGGGCACTTCAGTCACTCTGGGCAATTCTGGCCCTCCGGGCACTTCAGTCACTCTGGGCAATTCTAGCACTCCGGGCACTTCGGTCGCTCTGGACAATTCTGGCACTCCGGGCACTTCGGTCACTCTGGGCAATTCTGGCCCTCCGGGCACTTCGGTCACTCTGGGCAATTCTGGCCCTCCGGGCACTTCGGTCACTCTGGGCAATTCTGGCCCTCCGGTCACTTGGGTCACTCGGGGCAATTCTGGCACTCCAGGCACTCCGGGCAATTCTGGCCCTCCGGGCACTTCAGTCACTCTGGGCAATTCTGGCACTCCGGGCACTTCGGTCGCTCTGGACAATTCTGGCACTCCGGGCACTTCGGTCACTCCGGGCAATTCTGGCCCTCCGGGCACTTCGGTCACTCTGGGCAATTCTGGCCCTCCGGGCACTTCGGTCACTCTGGGCAATTCTGGCCCTCCGGTCACTTGGGTCACTCGGGGCAATTCTGGCACTCCGGGCACTTCCGTCACTCTGGGCAATTCTGGCCCTCTGGGCACTTCCGTCACTCTGGGCAATTCTGGCACTCCGGGAAATTCGGGCAATTCTGGCACTCCGGGGAATTCTGGCACTCCGGGCACTTCGGTCACTCTGGACTCTCCGGGCACATTGGGCACTCCTAGCCCTTCAGGCACTTCGGTCACTCTGGGCACTTCGGTCACTCTGGGCTATTCTGGCACTCTGGGCACTCCGGGAAATCCGGACACTCCGGGCACTCTGGACATTCCTGACCCTCCGGGTACTTCGGTCACTCCTGGCAATTCTGGCACTCCGTGCACTTCGGTCACTCTGGGCAATTCTGGCACTTTGGGCACTTCGGTCACTCTGGGCTCTCCCTCCGGGCACACTGGGCACTCCTAGCCCTTCAGGCACTTCGGTCACTCTGGGCTATTCTGGCACTCTGGGCTCTCCGGGCACACTGGGCAATTCTGGCACTCTGGGCACTTCGGTCACTCTGGGCAATTCTGGCACTAAGGGCACTTTGGTCACTCGAGGCACTCCAGGCCTTTCGGTCACTCTGGGCAGTTTAGTCACTCTAGGCTCTCAGGGCAATCCTGGCACTCTGGGCATGTGCAATTTTGTTTCTTGGTTTATTTTTTTCAATATTCATTAATTTTTGCTTAAAATTAAAATACCAGTTTCTTTAAGTAGCAAGTGAGTGTAGAAGGAAACTTACGGGAGATAAGCATTAGGCAGCTACTTACATCTACGAAATTACTTTTGTTACACAGAAAGATTGTTTGTTCCTTTCTCAAGCTTTATATGAGTAGGTAACCTATAATTTTGCCTGCGGGGTAAATACTAGGGATGTAACGGAGGTCGTTTATCGGAACCGAAGTCGGAATCGGAGTTTTTAAATAAATTTTATCGGAATCGGAATCAGAATCGGAATCGGACGTAGTGTCAATCATTAAAAATTGTGGCAGAAAAGTATTTTATTCGGTAAAATTTATATATCTGTATGGAAAAGAAAACCGACTTAAATAATGTCATATAAACGCAAGCGAATGTAATTACTAATTAGAAATTTTGCACTGTTTCCTTTATAGTGTAGGTGAGCACCAAAAAAGATATTTTGTAAATTTACCTCATAATGGGATAACCATTTTTAAACTACAAAAGTAGGAAATTATATCTTATAAATTAGCTTTATTGTGGTGTATAAAACATAAACATTCGTTATGGACGAATAAATATATCGAAATCATACCTGTTTAAACCTGGCTGCGAAGAGGTGCGGCCAAGTGCGCAACGGCAACTACGATTTTTCAAAGTCTTTATACCTATTTCCGTGAAGTGAACGATATTTTATTTAAAAATTTGATAAGTGAATTTTTTCCCGCGAAATCAAATAATAATAATTTAATTAAAAATATTATCGGCCACATTTTGATTGGCAACCTGGTAGATTTTTATTCTCCTAATCATAAATATGAGTAAAAATGTGGATTTCAGCACGCACACGATAACTACACATTTTTGCAGCCGGATCTTAATCTATCAGTTTGTTTACAACTCAAGTAGAATTAAGTTGAAACATCGATTCTATATAACCGATATTTATTACTATTAGTTTATTATTTTTAAATGCATTGAAAAAAAATTGAAACTCTTTTTTAAAATCAGAATTTCATATTATCTAATAAATAAGCATATACATACTATAGATAAGGGATCAAATGCGCAGTCGATTCAATTATGATGTTAGTGTCTACAGATAGTTTAATTAACACAACAACATTAAGGATGAGCGCGATAAACGAACAAAATTAAATATCAAGCCAACCGATTTCGATGTTTTTTATTTATTTTAGAAAGCCTGTACTTCAGGGGATCTGATGAGAGTTCGATTAGGTTCTATTCATAGGATCCATAACAAAGTAGTGGACCTCTTCAAATCTTTGAAGCAAATTAGCGATACTCGGCCCAACCTGACCTGCAGGAGTCCAGTTGGGTAGAATTGTATAATAAGATTAAAGAAAGATCTGACCTTCAACTCCTCGATCCTAATGATGCAGGGATACTGCTAGTTCGAAATATAAGAGTTACTTCCTAACCAATAATAATTTAAATATATACCAACATATATTTAATTTTTTTTTTTTTTTGCCATGGAAGTCAGTAGAAATTTTTTGGTAAAAAGTTTCTAAGTATGAAAACGACAATGTTTGGCCGTGACCACGATCCAAATATCGGCAAAAAGAAATAAAAAACCGCATATCGTGAGTACCTGTTACGTCGCAAAATGTATAAATTCCGTGATAATATTCGTTTAAATCATATACGGTAAATGTAATAAATCACGATATTCATTAATTATTACATTAATTGTTTGATCAAGCGAAAATGTTATATTTTTAAAGACTTAAGTAAAAATAGGTTTTAAATATGGTCATACCCCAAAAAAATAGGCGCTCATAAAATAACCAATGTCACAGACACTTCAATTTTATTTATAAGTATATATAGATATATTCAAAATGAACCATGTGTTGATATTATTTATATCTTTAGAATTGATATTATTTAAATGCTTAGAACTATGTGTTTAAACAAAATATTAATATAATAACGCGCTAGATGGCGTTAAAATCAATTTATAAGCATTATATGATATATAATGGCGACTTCCCGCAACTCATCAAAAGGACTATCTATGGATCAAGGGGACTATGGATTATGTTTTCACATCATTATTAGAGAAAAAGTCCAGTTAAATAGACTCTTTGCTTCTGTTTCGACAATCGGACTTAAGGAGTAAACTCCAGTCGTGCGTCGGAGCTGATAAACATTTATAACAATTTTGTAAATCTGTAGATGCTCCGCCACTGACGAAATTGAAAACTTTATAGGACCGTTATGCTCCCATCTACCAATTCCAATAGGTTTTTGCGACGACTAAATCTCCATTTAGCTCCTCGAGCTCCCCAATCAGCATTAATATCGATAAATATAACAATCGACAGGTTGTATTTTTTTTGTAGTTTGGCCTATGGAAAGCTGTCACCGCCGCCTATGGACATTTGCAACACCGTGGGACCAGCGGCGGTGGTACTTCCCCAGGCGAACTACACTGGTTCTAAAACCCTTTAAAGAAATTATGTGGTTGTATGTTAAAGTAAATGTGTTTAAATATGTTTTGCTGCTGGTATGTCAGAAAATTTTAATAAAAAAATTAAAAAATAAAAAGTTTTTTTTCCACCTTAGTCGTTTTGTATACCTAAGTCGAGGGTGGCCACCACGGCGGCGGGCAGCTCGGACGCGGGCGGCATGGGGGAGAGCAGCACAGAGCGAAGCCGCTCCAGCGCGCGCGAGATGGAGCCCGAGCCGCTGCTCATCTCCGCGCGGATGCCCTCCAGTATGGCGCCGCGCTCGTTCAGCTTCTTTATTGAGACCAGGATCTTGTGACGGGCACCTTTTGTTACACCTGCAACGTTACATTCGATATCTGTTCAATATTATGAAATAGTCTAATTGAAACTTTCCCTCTCAATCGAGGAGGTCCGAGGTCCAAACCCTGGCATGCACCAATGACTTATCTGCGTTCTAATACGCAATAATTAATTATCACTGCTTTTCGGTGAAGGATAACATCGTGAGGAAACCTACACACCCGAGTTTTTTTTTTAAAAGACTTCTCGGGGGTGCGTGTAGTCCACCAATTCGCACTTGACCAGCTTAAGTTTTGCTCAGATCCATGTCTGTGGACTAATTTAGCGACAAGCTTTTATATGATAGAAAATTGTATGATGCAACAATTTGATGGATTTGTCTACTACAAAATTTGTTTTTTCCTTTTCAGTGCATTGAAATAAAAGTTTGTTTTAGGAAGTATTTTTTTAATATTATTTTATTTATGGTCCACCCTTTGAGTTGACTCCAGACTTGTTTGTAACTCCAGAATTTTGATTGAAGTTGGTACACAGATAGTTGACGGAATAAATTAACATGTAAAGTACTTTTCGTAATTATAAACGTAACAAGAGCAGAGCCTTGGGACATAGCTTAGGGAATGTAACTAAACCACATGACCTATTTTTAACAAGTTTCGACCCTATTTTTTCCGACTCCGTTTTTTTGAGAACATACGTGGAATAGAAATATCACCCATTTTCCTAGTAGATGTCACGTAGTAATTCATAGATACAGAAACCTGAGACGAAAACCTTAACCCCACTCCCTCCATGTGACCAAGCCTGGTACTTAAAATACCCCACCTCCACCGTTGAATTTAAAGGGAGGAGTGGGTATCCATAGTCACATGGTTTAGGTAGATTTAGTTATATTACATGAATTACGGTTGATTGAGAAAGGCCTTGTCATATCAATCTTATATATCTAGATGACCAGGTGTGTCACATTTATCTAACTAAACTAGGTAAGTACAACATTACTTATCTAAATACCGAATATCATAAAAACAAGCACCTTTTGAAGTCAATCGCATGAAGTCTATCTACCTATGTATAAGAATCGCTATAAGGAAAACAGATATTTTTATACAGAGGCTTAAAAAGTTTCTTGTGTAAAAAAATGTACTTACAAACTGTTAGGAAGGACTGTCAGTAGCATTTACAGTTTTTTTTCTCATTAATGTATGCCAAGTATTGTTTGCTATTTTTGACTATCATAGCTTATATTCAAAACTATTATTTTTTATTCTAGATACTCACCTAATTTTTCGAGATAAGACTCATCTATTGCCATCATTTGTTCATAACTAATGTTTGTGAATAGCCACACATATTTATGTAGCCTTAGACTCTTGAGCCACTGTGCCACCGTCGACATGCCGGGGTACTCCGCGAAATTGTGTGACCTCAAGTCATCCAGTCTCGTCTCACTGCCCGTAGTCCCATACAGTATGCTAATCGGCCTGAGCTGACCGAGACTGTGTTCACTGGACAAGGAAAAACTCCTCGGTTTCTGCACAAAGGGTTCATCGCTCAAGTTCTCCGCCGACGACGACATCTGCATGAAATTCGTCGAGGGAGGTGTCAGACTATTCGATCTCTGAGACTTCGGCTGTCCTATCGCCACGTCAAAATTCAACATATCACCGTCTATACTTATATCTACGTCTCTACCATTCTTAGAGAAGGATTCCTGTAAAGGATCTGTAAACGAGTTATGGTCGATGCCATCTAGAATTCCCCTAAATTCGACATTCTTGCCGATGGTTCGTCTGAACGCGTTGTTTGAACCCCATATATTTGTGTCAGGCAGTAGACAGGGGTCTATCCTTTGTTGCCAAACTGTTTCTGTGTTCCTATTGCCTGTCATGTGATTTTCTAAATAGCGGAGCCATTGTGTCAATGTTCTGAAAATAAGAACGAAATGATTTGATTACAATTATTAACATTTGTACGTTATTAAGTATCAACAATTATCATGATTTTATGCATGGACAACACACTCTTCATATATCTACTGAATTTAATTTAGGGTTGCGATTATACATGTAATTTTTAACAAAAGATAACATTCAGCCCTTATTACCCGACTGCCGAAGGAGGGTAATGTCATTACAACTCATCAATTCTATCAAAAATAGTTATAATGCGAAGTCTGAGGAATCTTTCTGGACATTGTTTTACAATGTCTATACTATGAACTAACTAGACACTAAAACAGTTTAAAGAATGAAATATGTATTACAAGCAAGTTATATCTCAGGACAAAGCTTGTTTCATAAAAACACTATAACTCCATATTATCTTCAAGCCTCAAATCTCTTTCTACAGTTGTTAATTTTTTTTTATCTGACTGAAGTAGCAAACGAGCATGCAGTTCACCTGATGGTAAGTGGCCACTGTCGCCTATCTGTAATCAACTACACACAGAACATGGGTTCTATCTGGAGTCAATCACAAATGCGTTGCTGCTCCCGAGGGCTATGATCGCCTCATGTGAAAGTGTGCCGGCAACCACACCCTTCTATCGAAACGCAATGTTTCACGCTAGAAATAGGGGTGGCGGTGGTACCTTCCCGGTTGAACTACACTGGTTCTACCACCTGTTAAATAAAGGTTCACCTCTGATCATGATGCGTCAGCGCCGGATGTACCAACAGGTACGAGAGCAGCTGCCTGCACAGGTCCGGCGCGACGGTCCGGCGCGGCGCGTCCACGCAGCGCTGTACGAGCGCGGGCGCTGCGCCCACATACACGTTCTTTGCTCTTTCGTTGTCCGTACGTAATAGGGGGAGCAGGGTTAGGAGCTGTCTGAGGCGTTCGCCGTCTGTGAACAATTTTTATAGAGCTCTGTTCATTTTACTAATACGTAATTTTTAATCAATAAAACCGAAGTGCGAATCGGACTCGCGGACGAAGGGTTCCGTACCATTTTCCATAAAAACCGCAAAGAAAATCAAGTTTGTTGTATGGGAGCCCCCTTTAAATATTATTACATTCCGTTTTTAGTATTTGTTGTTATAGCAGCAACAGAAATCATTATGAAAATTTTAACTGTCCAGCTATCACATGATATACAGGATGGTGTTACACAAACAGGCAGCATAGTCTTTGTAATAGGGTTTCTGTTTTTAACTTTTGAGTACAGAACCCTAATATTGATTTTATGTGTATTCATGTAATAATATATAGGTCATGTACTAATGTAAATAAAATCTAACTGACAAATAGTAACCGTCAACACACAAAATATTAATTGTCCATCTCATAGTAACTACCTAGTCTTTGTCAGTTATCAACGTTTATTATCAACCCCAGACAGGATAACTGTTTTACCTAAGGCTAGTCCGAAATATATCCTTCACTACGCCATATGCATGTGAGGAATCAGTTGGATTGCTGGTTTTTTTTTCGTAAGATTGAACGAGCAAGTGAGCATATAGTCTACCTGATGATAAGCAGTTACTACCGGTGATGGATATCTGTAAGAAATTTCAACAGAGGCTGCACCTGAAGTCAATTACATTGCTATTTCCGAGAACTAAGATCGTTGCATCATATAAAAATGAGCTAGCAACCACACCCTCCCACCAAACGCAAATAACTGCTTCACGCTAGAAACAAGTGTGGCAATGGTACCTACCTAATCGAACTACACTGGTTCTACCACCTGGTGAACCTGGATCCTATCAACTGAAATACTTGTTTGCACTTTTGGTCCACCATAAATGTCTCTTACTAAAAATTCTCAAAGATATCACGCATGTAGTAAACTCAATTATTTAAAAGTAACCTCATGCAGAATCGATTCTCAGTTCCTCATAGGAATGTCTTGAATGGTGATTGAATCAAGAACTCACTTCAGATGATATTCATATGGTGACAATTATCACGCCTCAAAAGTTATTAATTTTAGTACTAAAAATCATTATATTATATGCAATAGGTACATAGCACTGTACATATAGTTAATGTAATAAATAATGCAATAAAATTTCATTTATAACATGCAATCAGTAATAAAATGCCCGTAAGTTAAAATTATCTTATAATGGCGAGTTATTAAAAATAAACATGTATGCTGGCGACGGCAGAGATAATTCCCAACATTGGGTAATCTGTCTTTATCAGATTCTTTTATTATAACAAACATTTGATAAGACACAACATTGAAATTCACTTAAAGATTTATTTAACTCTATATAGTATTTTATGGTCACCAATTCCTAGACAGATCCATGGAGTTAATTGTAAAAGTTGACCATCTATAGTGGTGGTACAATTGGCGCAGCACTGGGCCCGGACTAGGTGTTTTGTGATAACACCTGTTTACTCAACTTTAAGAACAATATAAAAACATAAAACAATATCGATAGCACAGCTGTCTTCTTCAGTGACTCCTCTAAAAGCAATAGCTCAGATATATGTAACATTCGGGGATACCCCCAAAAGTGCACAATACTGTCTAAAGACAAATATTAATTTTATTCATGATGTATATCATGCTCACGCTTTCTACATTCATAGCCCCACACTAGGATTTTGTCCTGTGTCATGGGTGCCATGGACACACACAAGACAAATACACAAACACCCAGACCCAGAACATGAATCTATACTACTCAGATACCTGTCTGGCCGGGATTTTACATTATAAAATTTTATAATAGAGAACTCCAGACATGTTGTCTCAGAAGAATGTATTTTTGAGTGAACGATTTGTAATTTATGAAAAATATAGAATTTCTTATGTAATGGTTTTTTAATCACTAGATATTACACGCATTTCCAAAAATCTACAAGTATCAATATTGAACTTTTTTCTGTATTTCAAACTTAGTATCATAATAATTATTGTCATGCTGGGATTAAAATGCGAAGCTGTGAGATTACCTACTTATATTATTTGTAAACTGCGTAGACATTACAATTCAATTGATTGATGTCTAGACGACAATAAATACTAAAATATTGTTAACAGTCCATCCATCCATGAGAAGTAGGGAGATAAAAAGGCACATAATCGCTTAACATAAATGTGTGAATGCTTCCTTCAGAAATAGCTTTCCAACTTTTATATGACGAGTGGCTCGGTAAATTATTGTGGTCAACAATTGTCAATAGCTATTGGAGATTCAGAAATGCAATACACTAAAATGTTTTCCATGGTAAAGTAGTAGAGAAAAGTTAAGAAAAGGTGGAACAAATTTAGATTTTGAAATTTAGATCTTTGGGAAAATTTTGAGTATGACTACTATTTAAAGTTTATGAGTGACTGAGTCTCATTAAGTCAGTTGTTCAGAGATGTTAAGAATACCTTTATTTTATTCATATTTACATTACAATCGGGAATAGAATCATACAGAAAAAACCGTAGCTTAAGTTAGTGTGCAATTTGGCATAAAATTTAGACTTACCCTCGTCATCGTCGTCCTCAGCGCGCGCGGCGAGCAGGCTCGCCAGCAGCGTCTCGTCATTGGCATCTCTCTCCAGGCGCTCGTCCTCGACGTGGTTCTGCAGCGCCGCCTCCACCGCGCGCTGCACCAGCCGCAGGCCGGGCCACGGCACGCGCCGCGCCAACGCGCACGCCACCACCGTCCGCTCGCACGTGCCCCACTGCTCGAACACCCCGGCCACACCCCCCAGCTGCTCGTAAAACGTGCCGTTCATCTCGCCAACACCATATCAATACCAGGATATCGGATTTGTTTGGGTTCTACACGTCAAACGCGTGACAGCTGATCCGCAAGACCCTGTCCCGACTTCGCTTGCGGTGGCGGCGGCGGAAGACCCCTGTGACGTGTCCGCGGCCAGATATTTGCATCAAATTTGCAGGTAGAACAAAAACATAACATAAATTCCGATTCGACGAGCAGTCAAATTACCAAATTCCAAAATGGCCGACCATAGACTATCGGAAACGTAAATTACAGATGTTATGAATTTTGTTGATAATTACATAAATGACATCATTTTCGAAAATCATGTCTAAAATAATTTTGTGTTAAAGTTATCGCAATAATTTTTGGATTTAAAATAATTTAGTTTCATAATATTACTGTTTAGTATTCGAAAATACGAATTCATACCGCTAGATGGCATTACATGCATGTATTTTTTATTTTGCAGTTTCAGCATTATTAGTATTTTTATATGAGTTTCAGTTTGCAAAGTCAATAGACTTCTCAGGTTAGACTTTTAAATTTTCAGTTCCTTTCAGAATTTAATATCAGCAGCAGGAAATTCAGAGGGGGATTGTCTAAAGTGCAGGGCTTCTACCATGTATGTAGTCGTGTATCGTTTAGGTACGTTTACCATAATTAGTTTGTTAGTTTATTAAAAAAAATATGTAAGGAAGAAATAAATATATGAAAAGAGAATATAGAATTTTAAAAAGATCTAGAAGGGTATGATGCTTAGTTGCCTCATTTTTGAGCAAAATTGCTTTTAATAATAACGACTATAGTAAACAGCTCAAGTGAGGCAATTTGAAAAAAATCTTCCTAAGTACCTTATCCCAAATTTTCGGTTGACAAAATGTTGCTGCCAAGTTGCACAATGTCCAGTGGAGATTATGTTTTTTGTGTCACGGTGGTCTGTAAGCTTCGTTGTACAAGGATACGATAGCAACACAATTACATTGTTGTTTGCCCGCCCACAAAGTTTTGCATACCCTTGCATTATTTTATAGATTTGCATCCACTGGCATGGTTAAGCTGGAGGAAATTCGCTCTGATACTACTTACCTACTGCTCTTTCATGCTGGTACGTCATTTCTTCCTGCTTGTAGCTACTATAACAATATTATTGTAGGCAGTCGCATACTCGCACAGTATTTTATTTCTCGCTTACTGCTCATACATTTTTCTGATGAAGTATTAGAACAATCTTTTAAATTGCCTAACTAGGGATATTTTTGGAAATCTATTATTTTATTACCACTCATTCTCATTGTTTAAGCATTACGATTTAAGAAATAAATCCGCTTATCGAGGTATATTTGCGCCGTAATAATGAGAGCGACCGAAACTGCCGCTAGCGCTGCAAAGCGATGTAAGCTGGTAATTTATGACGCAGTAAAATAATAAGTCAGCCATAAGCTCGCCTGGATTTTACCGAGCCTGTTAATGCCTGAGACCTGAGATTGATCGCTTACGATGTTACGATGCGTGGATGATTAAGTTTTTACTTACAATATTTTTTGTAAACAAGTGATTCGTATGATATATATTAGGTATATGTGTTTACATTTTCGAAGCACCTATCCGAAAATGTAAACACTTATACCTAATATATAACATAGGAATCACTTGTCTGTGTTATCCCTGTTAATGAAAATTATAAATAGCTATTCAGCCAATCCATATCGCATTCGCATCGCATCTAAAAAAATTTGAAGTTGGTAGGTAGATATTATTAAAAGGAATTATCTAAATTGTCTGTAACTGATTTTGTTCACAAAAGTAGAAATAATAGTAGGTATTTAATGTTAAACTCAGGTTGTTTATTTTGCAATTTAAAACAAACAATGTATTGTCGTAGGAGAAAGTAAAGTTTGAAAAGAATGTCCCAATTGTACGAAATGTACCGATTGTACTAACAGTATAACCCTTTGTGCGAAATTGCGAAAACGGGAACAATGCTCAATGAAATTATACAATTTGCATATTCTCCATTTTTCGAGAAAATTGTCTTCCATTCGAATTTCTATTGCAATAAATGTGGACAAAGTCAGGCCAATTTCATGGTCCCAGCGGGATTGCTTAGTTTTAATATTTAGGTAAGGACAATATGGTTTCATTTTGTGTCTTAAAGAAAGACATAAAGAAAGCAATAATTAAAATTTACTTAAAATATTCACGTAACAATATTACAGATACGAAATGAAATGTCTTTATTTTGCATAGACCTACGGAGGCACTTATAAATTGTCAGTTACCTATATATGTATATAAAGAAAATAGGTTTTATGTCCAAAACCCTAAGATATAATCTTATATATATATACACTACCACCGGAATGATTGTAATAAAAAGTATTTACGTGTATATTTAGATTTAGGTGTTATAAATTAGTAGTTTCTTAATTAATATCGTTACATATGGGCGAAAAACGTTAAACTCGCTCTGGCGCAAATGAAAAAAATAGAGTGTTAATTAGATAGTCAAATCCTATCAAAAACATATGTGTAAGTAATGGCCAAGTGCTTTGATAAGAATATCCACATTTTGAAGTATGTACCTAAATATGTTTTGTCCGAATTTATCAAAGCACTATTGTGCTTTTTGATATTTATTTCATGTATCGAGAAGTTATACCTACCTACAGTAATTACGTATAAATTATAACAATTAGAAGGCATATCACTAATAGGTACTCCAACATAGGAAGAGGCGTTAAGACGTGTTAGGTACTTCTTTAAAAACAATAATAGATTTGAGGCTCCCTTACTACGTGCATCTTTGATATAATTGTGTAAAGTGCATTTGCCAGGGATAAACAAATTGATTCCATCGCTTTCGAGCCCGTGATAGCAGCAAGAGCGCAGATCAAAACACCCATACAGTACCTACGAGCAAGGTTTAACGATGAGTTGACACAGAATTAAGTAAGACTTGAGTACCTATACGTTATTTACATTCGATTATGGCGCCACCTATGGTACCCTTTAAGACAAAATTATAGATACATAAGTACTATTTACTAACTTCATCAATTATTTGTTACGCAGCAGTGATGAGATGCTTTAATGTGGCGTGGTGCGGTGACAAAGGAGGTACGGTGTGGTGATGAAAGAGGTGCGGTGAGGCGAGGGGGTGAGGTGAGGAGAGGAGAGGTGCGATGATTGACGTGGCAGAGCTGTCATTATTGAAAAAGAATTGAGAATAAAGTGTCGGTTAAAAGTATTTTTCCGGTGTCTTATTTTACAGCGTTATAATTACCTTCACAAAAATGCAGAATTATAATAAGACGCAGTTCGTATCAACTTCAGTACAATAGAGCCTATTCTGAATAGCAAATTACAATTAACATCCATCTGTTTATTTTACTGCAGATGAAACTCGACTTTGAGTATTAAAGTTACACTTCTTTATAATCTATTTCTCGTATATCGGTAACCCTTTTACCAGCGGCATGGGGCCGTTTTGTCCCGTTGACATATTTTGAGATCGATCGATCTAACTGTTCCGTAATGTGGGTTAGATATCTATTTTATACCACCCGTTATCTCTTTGTTAATTTCTATACAGAAATTTGAAGGAATAAGCATTCTTCCATGTTCAAAATTTGCGTTTGGTAAATGTATTGAACCATTGCAATTTAGCACTTACAATTTCTTATTACCTAATAGTTATTTTATTTCAACAATTAGGTTGCCATTTCTGTTAAAATTAGCAATGTAGTTACGTGAAAATTTAGTTTTAACTTGAAGTTATTGTTAATCGTTTCATTTGACCACAAGAATATTCGCTACGCCATTTCTCATATTTATCGGTAATCCTCAAACAACTCGGAACTATTTATGAACGGCTGGTCATCTTCAATTATTATAACAGAGAGCGTAAAGGAAATGACAAATTTTCACGCATATCTGCACGTTTATTATAATCGGCATTATAACATTGCATGTCCAGTGAGCATTATGAAAGTCATCGGAGCGTCAACGGGGAAGCAACTGTCGTCTTTATTTGCGTATTGTGCATCACTTCCGCTCGCTATTTTGTGCCTTAATAATGTCCAGCGATGGACGTTTTTATTCACATGACAGTAAAGGGTTATAATACACTGAAACGTCTTTACGAAGGACAGATCAATCTTTTAAGATGACGAAAACTGCGGTTGGTTTCAGAAATAGATATTTTTTGTGACATATTAATTATTAATTGAAATATACTTAATTCTCATTAGGATTGTCGTTAATATACGCTGTTATATAAAACTTTAATGAGTTTTGTCAACCTAACGAGAATTGAAGAGTTTAGAAAACCCAAAATATTGAAATTGCTTCCTTAATCTTTCAAAATCCTACAAAGCGACCGTGTCTTTTATACTTTCTATCAGCATTGTCAATGAATTTTAAAAGTTAAGCACAGGAGGAAAGATTTAAGTATGTAATCCTATCCCAGACGTTCGGAATCTTATAAACACATTGAATCTGCACAGTAACTAGTTAAGGTATACGTATTTTATATTTCTGGGACTAATTCTATCTATTGTCTTATATGTTATTGTTAGAGAAGCGGGAGGAACCAGCAGTGCTTGAAGCTTAGTAGGGATTATACGGTACAGGAGAGTAAGCTCCATGCAAATGGAGGATATAGTAATCTAACCGTTAACTGAGCAGCTTTCCGGGAAGATATCCGACAGTTGAACGTCATATTAAATTAAAAGAACCAACGTTTTTGCTTAACTTTTTTTAAGAATATTTCAATTTTTATTCAACGTGGCTGAATGTTTACTATGTCGGCTAAGCCGCACGTTCTGGTTTTAATCTCGTGCATGCATTTATAAAAGTACTAGTAACTTAGGGGCCATCCATTAATCACGTGATGTTTCTTTTGGCATTTTTTGACCCCCCGTCCCCCTTAGTGACACGTGGTGAGGTTTAAGACTACCCCTCCCCCGCCCTATATCACGTGTATTTTTTCGTACCTGCAAAGAAAGAAATACTGGTATCATCTTGAAACCGATGTTGATCTTTTACTAAGCACTGTGCTTATCCAGTTATTGGTGTTGAAGAAAGTCTCGCTACTCCGTGGTCCGAAAATATTGTACATTAAATAATATTCATGTAATACTAGTACAATAAACGTTTTCGCATTTCTTTCATTATTTTTATGTCAGTCAAAAACAAACTACAACCTTTCTGTCTACCTCTGAACGTTATTATAGTAGTCTTTAATTTTCTATAATAAAATTAGATGATACTTGTACCAGTATTTTTTTTTAAATAAAAAAATACTTCTTTGCAGGTACGAAAAAGGCAGGCGCGCTTGCCGAAAAATAAGTACACGTGATTTATTACTTTACCCCCTTCCCCCCTTGTGATATTTCGTGATTTTTTTATGGACCCCTCCCCCCCCTTTTGAGCCTCACGTGATTAATGGACAGCCCCTTACTAGTATTTTAATAGGCATGAGAAATTATAATAAGTCTAGTCAGCTTTAATTTGAAGTTAAATATTAAAATTCTCATATTATTGAATAATCAATACAATCAGTCAATTACAGTCAGTTAAATTATAGTGTACCTATCTATCCAATATATCTAAGGCTTTAACCGTATTGAAACTTAAACACTGAACTCGTCAAAAATCATAATTAAAAATAATAAATAAATAAGTTAAAAAATATGTAATATTAATAATAAAATAATAAATAATAAGTTTGCCGTGACCACGATCCATGCAACTGTGTCGAAATATCGGCAAAAAGAATTCTATAAGAATTCATAAACCACATATCGTGTTTAGGTACCCGTTAAGTATTATAATGTATCAATTCCGCGATAATAGTAGTCTAAAAATAAATAAATATACCTATTTCAACTTACACACCATAGTTTCATGTATGTATTAGTAACATATATCTGTCAGCAAAATAGTTAAACAAGGAAAATCATTTTTACGTAAATATGTCATCAAAATTAAAAAAAAATTAAAATGGTAAAGGAATGCTCCGTTAATAACATAACTCTAACACATGTTTTTTTACATTCAACCCTTCAGAGCTGTGGGCACAATTGTCCCAATTGTACGCGGAAGGGTTCAAATGACAGGCGCGTGGCAAACCGCTATGTGGGCAAAAACTATTCAAAGAAATATGTCCTTTAAAAACATTGTGGTAGGAAATCAAATATCTATGATACATTAGGACAGCTGTAACTATCTATATATTCCAGAATTATGTTCCGTAATTTGACACCGTCGCACACAATTCCGATTATATTTTGAGAAAAGATGCATTTAGTTTGGTACCTAAATTTACTCTAATCAAATTGTATGTTACTCACACATTTTTTTAATAATTTTATTAAACGTTTGCTTTTATATTTTACACATGTAGAAAGTATAGAATTAAAATAAGAGCTTGCAGCTTCATGTCATGTTGCCAGTAAATCCCGTACATACGTTTTTAAAATTTAAGTTACATTATTTTTTATAGGTAATATATTAAATTTTTGTTAAAACATAACTTCAAAGGTAAATAACTCACAGATTACTTTGCTGTTGTATGTCAATAGATTAGATAACCTTCAATAAGCGAAAGCCATCCACATAATTACTGTTAAAGTTACAATAGGTGCAGTGACACAATTTGCAGCAGAGTTTGCATTTGCAGCACAAATACAGTTTTGTGCACAAAGCTCTTTTGTCTTAGCGCTGCGCCCGACCTGAATACGAAGATCGTATCGGGGAAATGTTTGTGTATTGTTTGGTGTGAAACACTTGATTTTAATAAGTGAAAGTATATTAAGTTAGACATGACTCTACATACCTATAGGGTACGATTGGAAATCGTTAAGAACTTTAAGAAATTTTCAGGAAATATCGTTCTATGTCGCTTAAATTTATATTTGTAATTTGACTGGTTTCACCTCCATGTAAAACAAAAACTTTAAATAGACTGTACTTTACATACAGTGCAGTCTATTTATTATTTTAGGTAGGTATAGGTTTAGAGATTACTAAGGAAATAAAGTGCATGCATGTATGTATGCACTTTATTTCTTTAAATTGATATAGGCACTTACAAAATTATACCTATGAATTTTCCTATAATATTAGGTACCGTGGCAACGATCCATGCAATTTGGTTAAAATATCAGCATAAAGAAATTCAAAGAATCACATATCGTGACTAACCGTTATGTATTAAACTGTATGCTATAATTACCCTATAATATTCGTCTAAGATCATATAAAACATATTATAAACGTTTGAAGTACCTAAATACATCATTGGAGGGTTAAATGCAAAGTATATACGAGCTGTGTTATTAACGAATCTTAATTTATCAAAGTATATTCAAATTGTGTAAAGAAAAATGTAAAAATTCTCACGAAATACAATATTATCTGTCACTTTGCAAAAACAATGCAGTCCCGTTAGGATTTACCACAGGTAGCGCGTCCAACCCTTCTTTACACCCTTCAATAAGGCACAATGGGGTAGGCCCCGCCCCCGCTAGGCGATGACGACCGTCAGACATTTGTCACCCTCAATTGTATCTTAGACTCTTTAATCAACGCACGTTCCTTAAGTAACGGATTCAAGATGGCGCTCTGGACTCCGTACTCGGACGAAGCATTGGATCTCAGCAAAGTAACAGTTAAAAAAGAGAGAATGTCGCCGGTTCGCGAGTTTGTGCCTGAGTACCACTTTTCACACTACCCCGTGCCATTGGAAGCTGTGCCGCCTTACTACCCTGTATCCATGTACCCTGAACAAAGCGTACCAACCGCCCAAATATCTCCAGACTCTGCTGGAAGTGCGTGGTCTCCGTCATACAGAAAGAACGCGCCGTCCCCGCCGGAGTCGATGGAGTCCTTCGAAGTCGACTCTCTGTCAGACGACGTGGAGTACCAGGCGTTTGAGAGAGACGCATTAAGAGCCATGGCGGAGAAAAACGGTGGTGCCTTGTTGGGGAACAACCCGCGCATGCGGCGTGCGGTCCAAACGACCCAGGCAGCAGACGACACTTACAGAAAGCAGCGGGAGAGGAACAATTATGCCGCGAAACAAAGTAGAGACAGGAGGAAGTTACGTGAAGTCCGTCTCGCTTTCCAAGTAACGTTTCTCAAGAAGAAGCTAGCAGATTTAAGAACGAGGCTTAGTGACCGAATGTGTGTTCGCTGCAAATATCAGTGCTAAGTACCCCTGGACATGCTTGGTGTAGTGCCTTTATTTATTCGGAGTGTGAAGTCGAATGTCGAAATACCAAAGTTTGTAAATAAGTGTACGTAGATTAATTTGGTTATAATGAAGTCATAGTAATTTTAATTTGTAATTTTATATAATGCACTAGTTAAATATTTTATATTTGTGTGCTAAATTGTAATAAATGTATGCAGGTTATTATCAGTGCCATTATATCTGTAAGAATAATTTATTAAATACATTGTAAGATAATAAATAAATATTTTGTAGCAAACATTTTTTTCTTTTATTTCGTAAAATAAGAAAAGCGACTACATGCGCCAAATAATGCCACGGGTTTATTATGTGCAAATTAGGTACGTAACATTGATTTGCATAATAATATACATAATAAAATTATATTTGTAATAACAACTTAGATAAAGGTAGAACAATAAAAAATGTGATACAATATTTTTTCTGCGTCGCTACAAAAAAAATACAATAAACATCTCATAAATAATTTTAAAGTACTTCGGTGTTTGGCATAATATACGTTTTCTAAAACGTATTCGATCACGTTTGCGGCTTGGCTCCTATTGGCTGTCGCTTATGTGCGCTGGCGCAGACCACGCCTATTGCGTCATATTTAGTTAAATGAAGCATTTACTGAAGGATCATAAAAATACTAACACAGATCAAATTACCCTTATTAAAAGCACACAGTTTAATTAGTATATACCTACTTTGCGTAAATTTGCGTAGATGTGATTCTTATCTTTCCGAAAAAGCTTGTACCACCTTTTTCACCCGTGTTATATAAAATGGAAAAAATATTTTATACCTATGGTGAAAATTAAATTTTCCTACTTATGTTTACCTATATAAACAAGATAATTGTAATTAACACTTACATACTTATTTTGTTAAGATCATTGTCATTGTTATGGCCAAAAACTGTAATCGATATGTTTGAATAAAGACCGCAAATTCTATATAACCATATAGCTATTTACAAGTAGGCACCTAACACAATAGCTTGTTATGAATAGTAAGCAGATACTTAGATGTAGAAGATCGTAGAAAATATCTGAAATTCATTGTAGTCCTGTGTTTAGGTTGTATTGTGTACTTGTACATTAACATCCCATCTTAAACTTCTTATCTAAAAACTACATTATCTATAAAATCATTTAGGTTAGATCTTATATAATTTACAATATGGGTAGTTTTTAATAGTTTTGTTTTTTGCTCTCCGATTTTATTTCAGTAACTAGTTAATAAATTAATTAGTTGCAATTGACGTAGTAGAGACTAATTGATGTGTAAACAATACTGATAATGTCTGTTTCGTTCATAACATTTTATTAACGCATTAATGTTATTTTACTAGTAATTTAGCTTATTTAGCCTATTATTGGTTACTCCTTGAACAAACCTAACTTAGTTTCCTTAGTAACCATTAGTTGCTTTAGTTTATTGTAAAGTACTCCGTGGTGGGCGTAAATAGTAGCGGCACTGTTTCACACTTGCTGCTGTCAATGAACATTACAATTGTAACATTATTTTGGTTGATAAACAAATCTTTTTTAAACTTATTTTGGAGAAAGTTTAATAATTTTGGACAGTCAGTTTTGATAAAGTAGGTATAATATATGTAGATACTGCTACATCATTTGTTAAGTTTCTATATTATCCATAAATGTAGAAAAATGAAAGGACCCAAATCTGTACAATGTTATAAATAAAATATTGTTTGAAAGACTCAGACTAAGTAATAATATAAATTTCGAGATTTTTAGAAATTTTATCTGTCTTTGAAATCATATCAAAGTAAAAACTACTGAATTTAATTTTAGGGTTTGAAAATTTATCTAGTCATATCTTGATTTATCATTTATTCATTACTATATATCCAACTGCTCTATCAATTAAAGTTATGTTGCATGTTTTAAGTGGGCGTTGTTGTTTTTTTTTTAACTTGTCCTGTTATTTATCTACTGACGCTTCCATAAAAATTATAAACTTATTGTGTATAGATATAAGCTAAACTATAATAAATGAATAAGAAAGAAATAACATTCTACTAATAGCAGGTTTTTTCCCAATCATGGCACGTCTTGAAAATTACTTACATCTATGCTATGTAGAGATAGGCTTTTTGTTTAAATTATATAACGGAACTAGCTGTAGGTACACTGCGCGCGTTGCTACGCCATCAAAAAATACACCAGAAACCTTCGCGAGCTCATGAATAACAACTTCGCTAAAGAAAATCACATGATCAAATGAATAATTTACGATATAAAGGACATACAGACAAAGATAAACTAAAATATGACAATATTTAGATTTCCAAGAAACGGGCACGTTTAGCACATTTTATTTTTGTAATCCTATCCCGATATCGGTGGAGCTGTGCGCGTGGCATAAAGATAACATCCCGATGGAAGGTGCGAGATAAAGGATTGTGTATTTAGAAAATAAATATCTACTCTGATATTCAATGTTCCTTCTTAATTGCACGCTTGCAAGTTTAAATATTTCGATGATACATTAGGATAAAAGTTATGGTAAGTCGTAGTCTGTTTTAGATTTAAATAAAAACAAACTTATTTACAGTATCCGGGACCCAATTAAAACTTCTTACCGATCCTTGGCTCTAGGTATTTATTATGAAACATCACTACATAGTACATAGTTCTTTCCCGCTGTCTGTCCCTATGTATGGTTAAGTCTTTAAAAATACGCTACGGACTTTAATGCTGTTTTTCTAATAGATAGAGTGATTCAAGAGGAAGGTTTTTATGTATAATAAATGCATAATATAGTGGAGAAAGACTGATAATTTTAGAATTTTGACTTTTAGGCGGAACAAAGTTCGCCGGGTTAACTAAGTAGTCTTGTATATAGGTGTGTTTAATGACAAGAATTTAGTAGGCACTAGGGCTTAGATCATCAGCAATGACGCTTAGTTGCTCACATTGTAGGAAAATTCCTATCTGTGTAGAAGGTAGGTGTGGTGTGAAAAAGTGAAAGAGTTCTATAAATTTCAGAGAATCAAATTTGCATTAACGCAAAATTAATCTAAACAACATAACATTGTTGTTGATGGAGTCAAAAAAAAATTGATTCAACGTATCTGTTGATTGTTATTTGAATGGTCAAATAACAATCAACAGACCATTTTTTATCATAGGAGATATTGTTTGTTTATGGTTTTAACTTTTTATTTTCTAAACACCGCAAATTAAACCTAAGCATAATGTAGGTACCTATATTTTAGCACTATTAGATAAGTGTATAAGAATATGTAGGTACTCTTAATTGTTAACTAAAATATATATCCTTACTAGCTGTCCCGACAAGCGTTGTTTTGCCATATAAAAAATAAAAAAATGTTAAGGGTGGACAACCCTTAAGGGGTATGAAAAATAGATGTTGGCCGATTCTCAGACCTACTGAATAAGCATATAAAATTAGGTAAAATTCGGTCAAGCCGTTTCGGAGGAGTTTGGCAGCAAAAACTGTGACACGAGAATTTTATATATTAGACTAGCTGTCCTGACAAACGTTGTTTTGCCACATTAAAAAAAAATGTTAAGGGTGGACAACCCTTAAGGGGTATGAAAAATAGATGTTGGCCGATTCTCAGACCTACTGAACAAGCATATAAAATTTGATAAAAATCGGTCAAGCCGTTTCGGAGGAGTATGGCAACAAAAACTGTGACACGAGAATTTTCTATATTAGATTTTGAATTCTTACCTACATGGAAAAGACGTACGATTCACACCATTCATTTCACGATATAAAATCACAAAGGGCCTTTCGTACCATTATGTAACGCCCCGATCGATATTACATAACGCAGCGTAAGGGTTGCGTGCACCCCTGCTGTACAGCAACCCTCGCGAGGGGACGTGTGGGGTGCATTTATAAATTATGTTCGATTTCATTGGGTAGCTACCGATTGAGATATTGAGTGAGGAAAACGGAATATTCTTTTAACATTGGAGTAGCGGATGGGCATGCAGTCCATCAGATGCAAAGTCGTTGGCGTTGGATCTTTCTAAGCAACTTTACAGAAAATAGGGCTAGGTATCGGAAATCGATCACAGATGCTACTCGCGAGGGCTACGATGGTGGTCTCATATATAACTTAGCTGTCATTCTTCCGAATCGCAAGAACCGCTTTACGTTAGAAAATTATGAAGTGTTGGTAAAAATTAAAAAACACATCTAGGTGCTAGGTATGAGTTTTAGACGGGGGAGGTTCACCCGTTCAAATCTAAAGTTTATCAATTGAAGTTGTGTCTAGATATTCATCTAACTTTTTACACAACAAACAATACATATAAAATCACGGATGTGCGTTGATGTCTTTTAAATTATTTGGTTTCTACGATAACCCTTGTTGGTAGGTACCCTATACGTACTAAATACCAGGTACCTTGAAAAAACATGACAAACCACCGGCTTTTGTTCAACTCACCACAAATGCTATGTTTACATGTTTTAAACGCTTAGCTCTTAGAAGCTTTTAATATGTATGCACAACGGCTTTATCTAAGCTGCAAGCGTTACGCACGTAACACGAAACTGTCACCCTAATCCATTGGCCATCCTCCCAACGCCATCCTTCCCAAGTGTCCCACGAGACTCCACTTTTAAGAAAACAAGGACCGTTACTTGTCCGGGTTCTGCGAAAATATTTGCATTGAATATTTGCATTGTGCGGCAAACAAAAGTGTCTCGGCCACCCTTTATCTTAATCCGTGAACGAAGCCCTACAATTTGCATATTGTACAGTTAGTGACGCCTCAAGGTAGGAATTAAAAATAAGCAGATTATATTTGATCCTATTTCTGGCTAAATGCATTGATTGGCGAAGTCTGGGAGCATTCGACGGTTGCGTTGTAGTTAATTCCAATAACGATCTTATCTGCATATCTTAAGCATTATATCTTAGCCACTGCTCGTCGTCTAAGTTTTTTGTACGCACATAGTTCACCCCTATATTCTCGTGTCCTGACAGCAGTTACCATAGAAAAAACACTTAAATCCAGAACAAAATAAAGTTATGATGTAGATCTAATAATAAACTCAGAAATACATTACTATAATTACATACAATATAAAAATAAAAGAAACAAACATTCAGTAGGTACCTAATATCTTTAATACTAACCTATATTTAATCTTTAGTGAATCGAAGGATAGTTCTTTCGGAAGTCGATCATTGATACATAATTTACAGGTAATTATTACCTACAGGTAGGTAGGAGTATAGGTATATTATTTTTTAAGAAATCAAAAAGTAACTAAGCCCGCATTGCCATAGGTAAGTACTTTTTCAGAATACCTAACCTAGTTAGTACTTTTTACGTTAAAGAGTAACAAACACAAATATACCCTCACAAACTTTAGCATTAATAATTATAAAATAAGATTTCTTTATTTCTTTAAAGTCTGAGAATGTCTACATCTAACTGTATTGACAAACAGATCCATTAGACTTGACAGTGGCATCTCATTCAAACTTTGCCATTATTTCGATTTTAGAGTAACGGAATCCCGTAGCATGGTGATTTGTATGGCAACGTTGTGGACAGTTGCAAAGATTAATGAAGTGTGGATGCCACACAGACAGCCGGAAGGGGAAGTATGGAGTTACCATTATTTGGTAACGGTGTATCAATTAAACCGGTTCTTGACAGTTACGAACTGCTTAATCAGTTATGTATAAGAAATACACTAAATACTTGATATTGATTAGGTCGATGTAATATAAATGATATGCCTGAGATATGAGAGCAATGATAGCCTAATGGTTGAGACTTACCCTCTCAATCTTGAGGTCCGAGGTTCAAACCCAGGAACGCAACATTGATTCATGTGGGTATTAGAAAATAATTATCACTGCTTTTCGATGAACGAAAACGTCGCGAGGAAACCTACACACCCGAGAGTTCTTGAAAAAAAAAAGTTTTCGGCGGTGTGTGAAGTCCACCAATTCGCACTTGGACAGCGCGGTGGACTATGGCTTAAACTCTCTCATTCTGAGAGAAGACCCGTGCCCAGCAGTGGGCCAATGTCGATGAGAATATAAATGATATGACAGATTATAATACCAAATGATATAAGAGAAATGTTACCAAATCATTACCTATAGCATTTTACTTTTATAAGTGCTTAAAAATCTAATATTCGTCACTGAAAATATCCGAAAGTAACAGGTAAACCGAAACAATCTCATATCCAGAACTGAATTTGAAATCAGTACAATTTTATTCCTATATCCCTATCCGTATCTCGATCGGAATCCAAAACATCCCTGGTATAATTTGTTTCCAGAACCATTTAGAGATAGTCGATTTTAAAACATAAAAATTCCAAGGGTTTCTGAAAAATAGCTTATCTTCGACAGCTATGCATTTAATTATATGATTTTTTAGATAAACATATTCATAATTGTGAACAAGATTTTATTAAATAGCTTCAACAATAAGTTTATTAATACGATTGTTACATAATAATATACATCTATATTACTAACTCAATTTACGCAAGACCTTGTAATAGGGCTAACTAGAAAATAAGAATAGACAAATTTAATATGTTTTTATGTAGGTATATGAAAATAAAAAAAATCTTACAACTGGCCCACGCATATTTTAATTAATGGGTATACCCACCCGCCCTGCTATAATCCTAATTACATAAATAGATAGAACAAGGTAAGTCGCGCGGCTTTTATTGCAAGGTATTAGGTACAATCATAAAGTATGAAATTGTTCTAAGTTGTATTGGGTGGTGATTACGTGATTAGACATCGGCAAGGGATTAAAATTGTGGAAAGGGATTATAGATTTGTTAGGTAACCTTCTTTGTAGCTAAACTATTGATGTAGCTATGTAGCCTATGTAGAGCAAATGTAGAGTCAATATTAATATAGAAAAACGTATTAATTTTGTATTATTAATTCAGATAAAATTAAATTTTACTTTTTGAAATGAGCGTCTATTCATTACACAACTATATTACTGCAACTAAATTAAGTGTGTGAATGACCATAATTATATTACTGCAACTAAATTAAGTGTGTGAATGAATTTACTTGGCACGCACCGCATCTTAAACAGCTTGACGGATTGGAAATGTATGACATATCATTGGAATCGAGTCAGGTCTTAGAGTCAAACAGGGGGGGGGGGGACTATTTTTCCAACAATGTGTAGCATATGAAAAAAGCTTGAAAGAAAGAAGAAAGCTTGAAAATAGACCTGAATGTTTACTATAATAATGTTTGTTTCAATTTAAGTAATCAAGGGTTTTGTTTTAAGAATTATTTATTTAATTAACCCTTTATTCTCTTCTAGGATTTCTTTTATAAAACTGTCTTTAAATAAAATTGGTTTTTCAATCACGATTAATATTGTTGATCTAATTTTAACTCACGGCTAGTATACCTAATATTAGCCGTGGGTTAAAATTGGATATAATAACAAGGCAGACGAAACCGAACCTAGTCGAATTTATAAATATTTGGTTATATTTATGGGCTATACCTAAATAGTTAAATTAATACAATAAATAATCGTAAAGAGTACGTATACCTACGAGCAAGCCCCGTAGTAGACGAAGATACAGATGAAAATTTAGAATGCTCTTCCATAGCAATATAACTGTTTACATAATCTTCTAAAACTGAATTTTTAATCCGCCATTTGCAACTTAATTCCCGCTATTATTTTTAATCCCTCCCATAGACACGTGCCGCCATCTTTGCGTTGTTCCTACCTGCGTTCTATTGTTTATAGGTGCCATAAAGATTTGCGCAGAGGCACGGCTGTAAACTATTGCACCCGTATTATAATTTTAAAAACAAAAGGGATGGATTAAAAATACACTTATCAATTTTTATTGCAATAATCTGCTTAGGATGGGTGGCAGATGGAAGTTTCATGACTTTACTGTAACTTGCAAGCACACTAGATACTATTTACTAAAGCCGACTTATTGTCAGAGAGTTTGTAGGTATGTGAAATTGATGCTTACCTATATTTTTCATTACATATGTTTTCAATTTGCTGAAATTATAATGAATTATAAATATAACACTGAACTTAAATTGAAACTAAATTAGAAATAAACACTAATATAACCTACCCATATACCTACCTACCTAAATTTAATTGAAATTAGTACCTATACATCAGTAAATTATTCTTTTTTCAGTTTATTATTCTTGGGGTAGGTACAACCCTTTATTATCCCACTGCCGGGCACGGGTCTTCTCTCGGAATGAGAGTTTTAGGCCATAGTCCACCGCGCTGGCCAAGTGCGAATTGGTGGACTTCACACACCTCCGAAAACTTTTTTTTATAAAGAAATCTCGGGTGTATAGGTTTCCTCAAGATGTTTTCCTTCACCAAAAAGCAGTGATATTTAATTTTTAATACGCAAATAAATCAGAGGTGCGTGCCTGGATTCGAACCTCGGACCTTCCGATTGAAAGGGCAAGTTCAACCATTAGGCTATCAGTGCTCTGCTCTACTATTCTTAGGTAGGTTCTATTATAGGATTCAAATATGCATAAATTCAAGTCTTTATATTTTGGTTTTGTCATCTGCAATCGGTGATAATAAATAGTGCTTGGGTGCTATCTTTTAAGAAATTTTGCTCGTGACGGAGAAGTGATCTTAATTATGACATGAATATTTAATATGACATTAATTATGTTTGATATGAGATCATATGATTATTATCTGTTATATATATGCAGTTTGTATCGTTACCGTTCTGTACTCGTTGAGCTTTCGTTTAAAATGTCCAATCCATTATAATCGCAGGTACTTAGATATCAAAACTATTGTCTATTAAGTTATAAAAGGTGTCTTTAAATTTTACATCCGATGCCAGGAGAGGTCACTTGTACTTCGTTGAAATTAAATTAAGCAGAAACTTTCATTTGCGTTCTCGAGGACATCCATATGGTTTCCGGGTTGAAATCCCGTGGGACAGATGGTTTTACCAATGCCTCATTTCACTTTGTAAAATTATATGTGTGCAATTTCGACAAATTACTGCTGCCGTTGAATTAGATCTATGTGTAAATATGTAATATGAATGTCGTTATAATTCTTATTTTCAATTAGTACTAGTTTATTACGTTACTCAAATCGATAATTGCTTACGTTTCGCCCATACATTGCAATGTACGATGTACTAACACAATATCTTTCAGTGAGAAGACGGAATAAAACGCAAACAGTTATTTTTTTTGGAGGAAATGGAATAAACTCAAGGTACATGTATAAATTAATGAGAATAAATAAACATATTAAGTAATGCAGTGTCATTTTCAAGCGTAATGGGAATGTGAAAAACATGATAATTAGCAGGATTAAGTCCCGGTGTGGTCCGGAGTAAACAAATTTGTTAACGCACTAATTAGTCGGCTTTTCTTATGAGATTAAAATAATTTTAGTAAACAGAATAATTATTGCGCTTTTAATTCGTATTTTAATCCTAACTTTTTCATGTATTCAAAATATTTTAATAAATTATGTACTTACCTCGTGTATACCTATAATTGGTAACCAACTGCAGATATTAGGTAGGTTCTAACATAACTAAACCAGGAATCTGTGTAGCATTGTTATAGCTATCGTCATCCCACACAAGACTAATCTAAAAATTCATCGATAAAACACAAAAATAAAGATATGTTTTTATATTAGTTAATTCGTACAAATTAAATTTGCTATACAAATGCACAGTCTCTTCCCAAGGCTGCTGAAAGAAATTTCATCTAGAAATAAGTAGTCCTTTATACTGTACCTATATATTTAATGTCTTTTATATTTTAATTCCTGTGTACTTAGGAAATTTTGACAATAATTAAATAACTTTATTTAAAGGTATGATTAAATAAAAACAAATTCATTAGACTAGGGATTAACTTGCAGCTTAGATTATTTATATACCTAAGCTTTGGAAGTATATTTTATCAAAAGTTATATAAATCGTAATAAAAACACCTACGCAATACAAACGTAATATACCGCAAATCATTCTATTGTCTTCATTCACACAATCCCGTTAACGCAACGGCAGGTAGTGAGTCAACCCTTCTGTAACTGTAAGGGTGGGGGTGAATCGCACCCTGCAATTTAGGCCCCGCCCTTCGGACAACAAAAGGCGCTTGAGCAACCCCAGAGCTATTAGTTGTTAACTATCTTCACTCGTGGAAAGACGTAATTAAAATGGCTCTGTGGACCCCCTATGCGGAAGAAACTGCGCTGGATTTGAGTGTGAAATGCAAACAAGAAACAATACCAGACTATGGCTACAGTTACCAAACTTACATGTATCCAAACACAGTGTCTCCAAACACAAGTATCCCGTATTCATACATGGGATATCAGCCAACGTATGTGCCGATCGCGGAAACATCGCCGATATCGAACTGTTCCAGCTATCTCCCACCCGCAATCAGTCCTCAGTTGAGAACGGGGATGATATCGCCTCCAGAATCCCCGGTCTCTCATGACCAGCCAAGAAGACCGAGTTATATGGCAGATGTGGATACCTTATCCGACGATCCAGACTTCCAAGCCTTCGAACGAGACGCATTAAGAGCGATGGCGGAGAAAAATGGAGGTACATTACTTGGAAACAACCCAAGGATGCGCCGCGCTGTGCAAACGAGCCAAGCTGCGGACGATTCGTATAGAAAACAGCGGGAGAGGAACAACTTTGCGGCGAAACAGAGCAGGGATAGGCGGAAGCTGAGGGAAATCCATCTCGCTCTGAAGGTCACTTATCTGAAGAGCGAAATGGCCAAATTAAAGGCGCAATTGGCTTCGAGAACTTGCGTCAGATGCCAGCAACCCTGCCTTTGCTGATAGATTGTAAAGCATAGTTTTTAGACATATTTATTCATTGTAAGCTTAGGATTAGATTAAGAATTGTAAATAGGTAATTTATTATTTAGTTAAGATTTAGATGTGCAATCAGACGAATTTATATTTAGTTTTAAGTAACTTAATGAAATATAAGGTTTTATACTACATTGAATTATTTTTATTTCATTGTCCCTGCAAATGTAATACATAATACTAACCAGTAGGAATTGTATGTACCTACTACTGATTTATTAATTTTAATTTATTGAAAAACCATAAATTATATTATTTTAATATTGATGATATCTACAATAACTACTCATTTACACTTTTTCTACAAGATACATTTTTAATAACAACATTTATAGATTTTATTAAGAATTCTTATTATTCATTACTAATATTTAAATACTAAGTATTTTGATGTATATATAGTAATTCAGAAACGAACCATTATTTTAGTAAGGGAAGTTGATGTCTAATAATAAATCACAGCATTTTTTTTACTTTTCAATAAAATGATGTGACCGACAGCACATAGGTACTATAGGTATTTACGTTTAAACACTTAGCCCTTAGTCACATATTTTTATCGTACGTATTACGCAACAATAGGGCTTTTATTCAGTAAAGATATTGAGGTTGAAGGGGCGGTGCGCAAGCGTCGCTAGTAACCAATGAGAATGCATGCGTGTATAAAGTCATGCAATACTAACCCTAATATAGATTTATTGACAAATACAAGTTCCAGGCTCTTGGAGACTACATGGTATGTTTAACATGTGAGTCCTCATTGCAGCCAACAAAAATAATTTTAAAACTTTAGGCCCCTACGATTATGTGCTACAATTATTATTTAAGACACCTACATGTATATTATATTTTAATTAAATCACAAAAAAATACATTGTAACTTTCTTGTGTTTTTTAATATTTAAGTATTGAATTATTCATTCGTTAACTCTTCATTCCCCATTTGGTTATTAATATTATCACCGTAGCCATTTTTACTGTAAATAAGTAAAACACATTGGGATAAATCTATTATTAAATTTTTTTGTTTCCCCCCACAAGTATTGGCCAGAAATTATTCTTATAATATTTTCCATCCGTACACCCAACTCCCCCCTCATACGCCCATGTCTGTATACTGGAAAGCACTAAGACAAATTTCATCATTTAAGACTGTTTCACGGTAACTTTCCTTCGTTCTAAGTTAGTGGTAGTGATTAAGTAGTACTAAAAGACTTAAAAAACCTTTCAGTTAAAAAACCTTTCAGTTAAAAGACCCTTTCGGTAGCTGTAATGGTATTAACTTTTATGGCCGAGCATTCATTGAGCGACTTTGTTTTTTATTGCTTTTTATGGTTTGAAACAAGTATTTCTATTTGCGATGGAAGTTGGAAGCTTGGGTTTAGTGGTATTTTGTGGTTTACCGTTGGTCTTTTAAAGTGGGCTTACTTTAATAAACCAACTCTATACGCTACTTGACTTTTTGATAATATATTTTGAAGCCATCTAAAGTACCTACTATGTACTAAACGTATTTAAAAGGCGATTGTATTTAGCTTATTAGGTAGGTACTAGTTGACTCGGCGAACTTCATTCCACCTAAAAATAAAAAATCTAAAATTATCAGTATGCCTCCACTATAAAATGCACATAAAAACCTTCCTCTTGAATCATTCCATCTTAGAAAAACTATATTGAAATCCGTAGCGTAGTTTTAAAGATCTAATACAAACAGCGGAAAGCGACTTTGTTTTATACTATTTAATGATTTATACTCTGTTATTACTGAAGTATGATTTTGAATGGTTTTCGATCTTTATAATTTCTCAGTAAGCATTTTCCGTATTACCTATTTGTTGATTCATAAATGTAGTAGGTACTCGTATATACACACATCCATCCATGATTGCAAAATGAAAGGTGTGAGACGTTCCGTAGTAAAACGTCACTCTTAGCGTTACTGTTTCATCTGATTTTTCCTCATATATTTTCTCACCACGGGTCTTATATCGTTTCTGAAAACTCCAAATTAATGTTTAGTATATTCCTAGCTCTTTTCATATTTCTAACTCTTATATGTACAACATATGACAGGTGACAACGATCAAATATTTTATCTGAATAGTTAATTGTAATGTAATTTAAATTGGAATTTAATGTGTTGTACTTATTTGACATAATGATGATATGAATTTTATTATGATTTTTTTGGCATTTAATTGTGTTTAATTTTAATTGTATATTTATGTTTTTGTTAAATGTAGAACTGTATTCCTTATTATATTGACAAAGTCTGATTTAAATGAATAAATATAATAAAGAAATGAAAGAGCATTTTATTCTTAAGCTATCAATTTATTTGTTCTAAGTAAAGCTAAGTTTAACAAAGGGTACGTTTACGCTTTCTGCTTGACGACGTGAGGTAGGTCGTACTTCCCGCGGACGCACTTCAGCTTCACGCCGGGACAATCTTGTACTCTGGAAATCAATAAAAAAGTATTGAATACTTAACCGAACACGTTATAAGCACTAAAGGTTTTGAGCGTATATAGGTAGGTATGTACATCTACTTCTTGACATGCTAAACGGCCCAAGCGGATAGACCGATTGTGACACATTTCTGTATTAAAAATCCTATTTACAAACAGTATTAGTTATGATGAAAAATATTTATAAATAGTGAATCAATGTGATTAAACAAAATTTAAGAAGATGTTAAATTACATTAAAGATAGACTTTAAACTTAATTAAAAATTATGACATTAAGCGCCTCATATTTTTTGATCTAATTATTTTCATTTATGCTGTTTATCTAATTATTAAACGAATAAAATAAGTAAAAGAAAAATGGAATTTAGTTTGTGATAAATTTAGCTGTGATAGACAATTGATCCGCCTGTTTATTCTCCAAAATTATAACTACTTAAAATGTTCTTTTTTCTCTGACTGAAGTAGCAAACGAGAATGCAGTCCACCTGGTAAGTGGTCACTGCAGCCCTGCGACTTCTGTAATCAACTACATGGGTTCCATTTGAACTCAATCACGGTTGCGTTGCTACTCCGGAGGACTATGATGGTCGCCTCATGTCAAAGTGTGACGGCAACCAAACCCTTCTGTCGAAACGCAAGGAATGCTTCACGCTAGAAATAGGTGTGGCGGTGGTACTTCCCCGGTCGAACTACACTGGTTCTACCACCTTGCTCGTGTATTCCATTCAGTGCGGTTGTAGCAGGTACTAGTAATTTTTGTGATACCTCAAATATCTACTTCTGATGACTGACGGGTATAAAACTGTTAATTTTCACAATTTTCTTCTACAAAAATTGTTAGAAAGACAGAGGGAGATCTTTCGATAATTTATACATATATTTAACGAAGACCTTTTACCATAGATGGGGTTATAGAAAAACGTTAAGAAAAGAAAGGAGATCTATCAGAAGTTAGTTCTATCAGAGTACAGGGGAGAGCGGGGCCCCCTACTAAAGGTATAAACATACTTAAAAGGGGATACCCAACAATATTGTAAAACTATGTACTACTTTTAAATGCAATAAAACATTTTTCATTTTCATTAGGAGTTCTTTATTTCTCCAAGAGTTTTGGTAAATAAAGTCTATTGAGCAAAAAATCAGACATTCGTTTTCCCTAGCACACAAAAACATAACCAGTGGTAACTCACCGTCCAACCCTGACCAGCACGATGTTGTGCTCCTGCAGGTTGTGGCCGATGCCGGGGATGTAGGCCACCATCTCGCGCCCGTTGGACAGCCGCACCAGCACGCACTTGCGGTTCGCTGAGTTCGGTTTCTTCGGCTTTTTGATTAATGTTTTCAATACTACGCCCTGTTAAATTTGTATCACTGTTAATGTTCATAGATTCTAGGGCTTCATTTATGTCATGTACCTATACATAAAAATGTACAATATGTTCAGTGATTATTAGTAGTAACAAAGCCAATAATTTTTACTCATCCTATTGTGTGTGCACCTTATATGATGTTTAATAGATGGACTTCATAAAATACATAATTTGACATCAGAAATACGTATGTTCGTTTGTTTTATATAAAATACTAGATGACGAACTTCGTTCCGCACAGAAGTCAAAAATCTAAAATTATCAGTGTTTCACCACTATTTTATACATGTATTAGGTATACATTAAAACCTTCCTTTTGAGTGACTCTTATCTATCAAAAATATTAAAACTGCAATTAAATCCGTAGCATACTTTTAAAGATTTAAGCATACATAGGGTCTGAACTAAGTCCTCGCAATCTTTATATGTGCAATTGGACAGATAGGATTACTGTTTTATTATGAATTTGTCGATGAACTCTCACATTCTGTTTCATCATAGTGTGTGCTCATCACCCATTTACGTAAAAAGTACTTCAGTAAATTTACCTTGGCAAAAGGGTTCCCCATAAGCGGATTTCTGGATTTCCTCTTCTTTATGTGCGGTCCAGTTCTGTGCATCTGTGCGAGGGATGCCATAGCTCTGGACAGCAACCCAGGGGTGAAGAGGCTAGGAGTTGTAGCTGGTACATTGGTGATAGCTGAAAATAAATTGTGGTTAGTCATATTGGTAGGGCTTGTATAGGTATGTCGCACTGTGAGAATAAAAGAGATGTAATGCGAAAACTGAATTTCGGGGACATTAAAATTTTTGTCGCATTTTGAGAAGCTCTTGGTTTTGGTTTTTTCTTTATTGAAAAAGTATTAGTAAGTTTATGGCAGTTCCAAGATCTAAGTGTGTAGATCAAGAAATCTGTAGAAGTCCATCTTTTAAAGATACGATAAATGTATTATTCGGCATCAAAATGTACCTACTACAGTGCATAATAATACAAAAAAATAATATAACTTTCTTATTTCTAAAATTAAAGTGTTTGGTTCAAAATTTTGCACCTCTGGCACTGTGTACGTTTAAAAGTTTGTTGTTTGCTTTAAAGTGAAATTGAATATGAAAACTTAAGGTGAGGTTTCGTTTAGCGTGACGAATCAATTTAAAGAATCAGAGAAATATACAACACCTATGTCACCATTTAGACATTATATAGGTACGATGTGAATATTGTCACGAATACAAATACTGAAAGCGGGTATTAAAAACTACCGTTACATACGTTCAATGCAACCCAAACAGGTGCTAAACACTTCGCGGATTATCCCTCGGGATCCAACTGAGCAGCTTGAGATCCCGTAGGCGTACTTTATGAAAAGGGCTCATCGGTCGTATTGTACAGTTATGAAATTCGGGATCACAATCGATCCAGAGAGGCGTTCCCGCAATATCGATTGTGTCAATTGTGGATTCGCTCGTTGCGATTAAGTTCGCATGTCGGTGGTCGATAGCGGGACTCGAGGATGATTGGCGTGTCCAAGGTGATTGTAGGAACGACGCGCCAAGTGTGGTCCTTTCCCAAGAAACCCCACGGTGATTTTGGTACGCAAAATCAATTGTAACTGTTTGTACACATCTGTTATGATTTTATGAAAATATAAACTCAATATGCAAGCCTTTTTTTTTTTTTTTTTTTTTTTGTTGTCGAGGGGGAAACCTTCAAAAGGTACCCGACGCCGTGGGAGCGACGCAGGGTTATGTGGGATTTTTACCGCACTAAAACCCCCCCGGTGACCGTTCTCGGCGCTAAAAAGGAGGACTCCGGGATCTCGAAACGACTTCAACCAGAATCCTCTGAGCGCGTTGCCCCATCGGGCTCCTCCCAGATGGGCGGCTGGGCCCACCGCTCCGTCTAGTCTTTACGACGGTATGCGACCACACGTACCGCCGTCCTTCCCGGGATCACCTGACTGAACGGTTCGAGCTCCCACTCTAGCCGCTCGTAACCCCGGAAGCCCCTTTTAGTCGCCTCTTACGACAGGCAGGGGATGCCGTAGCCCTATTCTGGTCCCGGAACTACAGGGTGCCAATATGCAAGCCTAGGAAGTTATAAGTAATTGTCTTGATTTGTTTTATACTTATGTTTGAATGTCAACCAGATTATGTCTAATGGGTACATTTTTCGAGCGTATTTAGGTATGTGTCTGTCCATTAATTTGGCATTGTATATACCCCAAATGGTTTGGCGGATTTTAGTGTACGAGATGTCCTTGTGCTTTTTATATATCTCATATATAATTTATATATATCATATATAATAGGGATATCAAAAGAAAGTTAGTAAATCGTTTTCAAATTATAAAATGTCGCTAATTTGCTATTTTGTTGAATAATCTTTTGATCAAAAATTTTCCCCGTCTAGGCATAATTTTGGTATGCCTAGTTAGTCGAAGAATATTTCAGAAGTCAGTATTACAGTGATCGTTATGAAGTAACAACTACTATTATCTTCAGTCACGTTCTCGTGTAGTTGGCAGGGAATATTATTCTTAGGGATGATCTTCACCTTGCCCACTGAAATTAACTGACCATTTTTTTTTATCTAACTGAAGTAGCAAACGAGCATGCAGTCCACCTGCTGGTAAGTGGTCACTGCCGCCCATAGACGTCTGTAATCAACTACATACAGAACATGGGTTACATCTAAAGTCAATCACAGATGCGTTGCTACTTCCGAGGGCTAGGATGTTCGCCTCAAGTGAAAGTGTGCCGGCAACCACACCTATCTATCGAAACGCAAGAAATGCTTCGCGCTAGACATAGGTGTGGCGGTGGTACTTCCCCGGTCGAACTACACTGGTTGTACCACCTTGAAATTGGATTGAATTTCTAACAATAATCCTTTCCAATTAAAACTGCTACGACTACCAGGACTCTTTCCGTCCATTTTTGTTATCTTTGCTTCCGAGAAGCCAACAGATCAGAAGTCAGTATTCTGAGCTTCATCTAAAATAACAAACGCAACGCTTATGAGATGTCACGTACGTTGTCCGAGGGATGTTATTGTTTGAGATAATCGGTGTCCAGCGTCCCGGGGGATTTGGATTGCATCTGCTTCGTGCAAGCAAATACTTGCTGTGGTGCAAGTTATGAGAGTCTAAGATTCTAGATTGCTCGATACATTTTCAATGATTTAAAATAGGCATTTTTACAGATATTATATTGCGGGTTAAAATGGATTGTTTCATAATTAATTATTTTATATTCATGTTGTAAAATAAGATACATAGAGAAAAACGCAATAAGTTTTGTTTCTAAAGAAATATTGAAAGTTTAAATTTGAAAAGCATATTTTTCTGCAATGGAAATTGCAAATAATACTTATTTATTTATTTTTGATCAAGTATTATACGAAGTAATAAAAAAATGTTATAAAATACTAGTTTAGGTACTTATAAATTGTCACATCGAAAATGTTATCTAAAAATTGTCAAGTCAATATTCTAATTATAGGTTATTTCATTCGCTTTTAACTTACACCAATACAGAGCAGTACCTGCTCTTTTTGCGGATTATAATCCGCTAATAGTGGGCATTGTCCGCAGATGACGGAGCCAGTCCAAAAATTATCCATTTTGACATCAACATTGACAATGGCAGGAGTGGCAAAAACTGCGTTGCCACAATGGGCAAGAGTTGAGCGAGCTGCGCTGTGCTTTCGGGGAAACGTTGTAAATCATATTTGTGTAAGAATTCTGTACTCTTTCGTTCACTCGGGGTACCATATAGGCTGTTTTTGTTTGGATTGATCCGGTTCACATGGTACTGCTAGTTTGGTTTGCTATTTAGCTGATATCAACATGAAGATATCTATACTTTACCTCACAAAACATTGATTGAGACGTATTTATTTATTGAGCCTTAAAGGGATGAACATCCTTAAATAAATTGTTTAGGTTTATATTTCTATACTTTTACAAGATTTAATTCACGATATCAAACAGTAGAATAATTCTTTACGCTAATTATCTTTTTAACGGTAGTCAATGTTAACATTAACATAAAGAAACGCGATGAAAAAGGAAACAGTACTGTCCGAAATTCAATCCGTAAAGTATGGTTAACCTATATGTTCCACATCTTTATCAGAGCCACAACTCTACAATAGTAGAGACATGGTAGAGTCCATTGTAGAGTTTGCAATTGTCGATTCAGCCACCACAATGGCAAAGTTATTACAAATAACTGCATATTATCATCTATAACTAATCCCAAACCAAAATTACGCAGTGATAGAGTTATTTCTCAGAAGGCGCTCCAAAGACTAACTGAACGTCTTAAGCAAAGATTAATATTTGGAAGGTGTTGAATTATAAAAAGTATTCTAAATTGTGAATACAAGTATAAAAGTAGGAATGAGATTATTTTTCTTTCTTCACGCTATGAGGGAGCTTGAATGCGTTTCGTGCTGACCATTACTTGTTATTAGTTCACTATTGATGCAGAAGGTGCTAGAACCAGCGTAGTTCGACCGGGGAAGTAACATCGCCACACCTATTTCTAACGTGAAGCATTTCTTGCATTTCGATGGAAGGGTGTGGTTGCCGGCACATTTTTATATGAGGCGACCATCCTAGTCCTCGGGAGTAGCAACGCATCTGGAATTGACTTCAGATAGAACTTATGTTCTACATGAAGTTGATTACAGATGTCCATGGGCGGCGGTGACCACTTGCCAACAGGTGGAGTGCATGCACGTTTGCTACTACAATATTATAATAAAAACCAGGTCATAAACTATCAGTGTACCAAATTTGAGCATATTTCGACCAGCCGTTCTTGCGTAAAGGAATAAATAATATCCTCCCGAACATTCAGATTTAAAATAATAACCTAAGATAAATAAAATATATTGTTGTAAATATTCGCCTGTTAAAGTAAACATTATTAAGACAGTGTGTATAAAAAGGTTTAGTCAACAAAGTATATGAATTGTGAATGATATAATGTAAATATCTAATTGTTTTTAAGTGACGTTTAGTCTGAAAGTCAACAAAACATCTACCGTTACATAATAACAAGTGTGGTGACTATAAACAATATACGCAAAATAAAAACATATAACACGATAATTTTAAACAAGTTACACGACATACTCTTATTACTGTTTTCATTGCTTACATTAACAGTGCAGACACCAGACAATATTGCAAGAATATTTAGTAAACATAGCTCCAGTTATTAATTTGGTTTAAAAACGTAAACAAAGTTACAACAATGTAAACTGTCCTACACAGTTTGTTTACGATAATTCGATTTCGATCAAGTTTTGAAAACATTAAGAGGTATTAAGCAAAACATCGTCTCTAGAGAGCATGGCAACGGCTTGCATAGTGTAAATATGAGTCTTTCGTCATAACATTGCAAGATTTATTGTTTGGCAAAGGGAGATCTACCGCCAGGCTAGGTGATCATGCCTGGGGAGCGGCCGTGCTCCGACAGTCGTTGTTTGGAACTTGTATAAATATGCGGGGTATTGAAAATGCTTCGATAGCGTGTTTCAGAATACTAGTAGCGCCATCTCTTGATGAGTAGCGTGAAGTCGCCACAATTGTATAATTAATGAAACTCTGTTATGGATTAAGCAGTAATAAGCAAAGCATAATGAATAAAATATTATTGTTTTCTACTAACATTTCGTTGACATATCATTTAGGTAATATAAATAGTATGGTTTGTAGTATAATCTTAATTAACGTTGATCTCATCACTACATAGTATAAAACAAAGTCGCTGCCCGCTGTCTGTTCCTATGTATGTTTTCTTCAAAACTACGCTACGGATTTTAATGCAGTTTTTTTAATAGATAGAGTGATTCAAATGGAAGGTTTTTATGTATAATACATTGATAATATAGTCGAGGGCCACTGATAATTTTAGATTCTTTACTTTTAAGCGTAACGAAGTTAACCGGTTCAGCTAATATTATTATATTTTTGTTAATGTATTTTCTACAAAAGACTGAAGTACCAAACTAGCACAAATTCCAGTTGCTGGTAAATGGTCCCTTGTCCCTGTAGATTCAGGATTAGAATAGCGCTACAGCATCCCCTGCCTGTCGTAAGAGGCGACTAAAAGGGGCTTCCGGGGTTGCGGGCGACTAGATTGGGAGCTCGAACCGTTCGGTCAAGCGACCCCGGGAAGGTCGGCGGTATGTGTGGTTGCATACCGTCGTAAAGAATAGACGGAGCGGTGAGCCCAGCCGACCATCTGGGACGAGCCCGATGGGGCAACGCGCTCAGAGGATTCCGGTTGCGTTCCTTTGGAGATCCCGAAGTCCTCTTTGTGTCGCCGAGGATAACCCTGCGTCGCACCCACGGCGTCGGATACCTTTTGAAGGTTTTCCCCTCGAGAAAAAAAACGTAAATGGTTCCTGTCAGTCACGAATATCTGTTCCATATACAATACGTATTTCCAATCCTAAAGTGTAATTTATCCTCACCTCATTTGTAAGTCGGCGTAAGTAACTAAACATCGGTATAAATTGAAGTTGTTTTGGTCGGAAGGGTTGGTAAGAAAGACATACTTAAGCGAGTCGTCCCAACTCAGTCGTCAAGGTGGTAACATATCTGTTACCAACCTTAGGCAAGATTAAAGTTTTCTCATACGGATGACCATGGGCGGCAATGGCCACTTTCCATCTGGTGGACTGCGTACTCGTTCGCTCTTAAGATATTATAAAAAAGAAGCAACACAACACACAAGAAGTTATAGAAACTCAATTTGCAAAAAAACGCATTAAGATTTCGCGGTGTACCGGTCACCATTGACAATTGGTCGATCACTTTGTGCGTATGTATGGAGTGTATGGGAAAGTGTTTGCGAGGGCGGTCCCACGCGTCGCTCTAACTGTTAATGTATGGGCGATTTGTTATTTTTTCCACAGGCACTTGGAAAGAGGTAAACACGTTAACAATTAAACGTAAATATTGGTCACAAATAATGGATTAAATACTTCAGATGATATAAATCTTCGGTGTGATTACGGCAGTATTAATTGTTGCTGTTTTGGTTTTAACCGTGTAATGTGATTTTCCTCGGAAGAGTAATCTTTTCTGTTCTATTAGGGTAGTTTGTACATAAGAAGACAGTAGTGGGTACAGATCTACTACTCAACTTAGTAGTTAAGGGTGGCTGGATACTGGGCACGATAGAATTTATATACTTGTACTACTTTCTATACATAGATCGTTGACCACACTACACTAGGAAACTCCATGAGTTATGAACACATACTTCTTCAAAGATGCGAAAATAGCTCATTAAGGCCGGCGATGAATTTGCGACTCCTCGGGTGTTGCAAATGTAAAAATGTCCATAGGCGACGGTGACTTTCCATCTGGTACCCTGTCTCCCTTATCGTTGAGTTAAAGTATGAAAAAACAAAGACCAATACATAAGCATCTTGAAACATAAGAGAAATTCATCATTTAGATATTTTTTGGCTGAAAATCGAACTCGGAATCCACCGCGGATCATATCAATATGGAAACCACTATGCATCCCCACCAAATGCAATGACTAGAAAAAAAAATCATTCATTCTAAAACAATCACATCGATCAATGATAGGTTTATCGAGACACATTTTGAATAATTCATGTGCCCAGAACGTGTCCGGCCGAAATGGAGAAGCCTGAGCTAGACGTAATATGGAATTTGGGTTGCGAAATTGCAAATCACGCAAAGTGTGACAATATGCAGTATTGTGCACAGTGTGAAACCTGAATGAAGGAATTGTGTGGTCAACACTGCTGACTCATGCCACCCTTTGTTGCCTTGTGGACTGTCGCTGGACTGTGAGGTACCGTCAGCAAACAAGTTTAAAATTTTTGAAAATCTTTTTTAATATTATAATCGCGTAAGTTTATGAGTACGTATGTATGTTTGTTACTCTCTTTGACGATCCGCGTGGCGGAGCGGTTACCGTACCGGTCTGACGCGCAATGAGTCCCGCGTTCGCGATTCCCGGCCAGACAGGTATCTGAATGATGACTTTGCCCAAAGTTTGCTAGTTTGCGCTCACATTACGCAGTTTGCAACGCTACAGCGCACAGTGAGCGCAAACTAGCAAACTTTGGACCATTCCATTTCAAATATATGGCAGAGTGTACTAAACCGATACGTCGTAAAGTCAGTATGCCGCTAACAATTCGCCTACTGGGACACAGCCTAATTGTTTATGCGTGGAAGAGTAACAAAAGACATACATCCTTACGCACTTTCGCATTTATAATATTAAAAAGGATTAGGATAATAAGATTTAACTATTTCAAAATCTAAATACGTATTATACCAGGTATTTTGGTGCAGTCAAGATTGCATTTATTCATAAAAAAATCTGTACTTTTTATGCAGACCGTCCACGTCCCTAAGGACATAATCCGGGTCCACGCGGAAGGGTTCGACGCAAAGGACAGGCGCGATATCGCGACAATCCCTTATTAACGACCAAAACCACACAACTATACCCTTTATATCTTCAACAGAAGAACCATTTCCCCGTAAGGCTCTTGGCAGCTGCTAAATCTAATGCAGATGTGAATTTGGCGAAATGACATGTCCATATTGACAGTTATGTAGGGTGTGAATGCTTCCTATTTATTGGTGTTCATTTAGCGGTTCTATAAGTACATAAGGCTTGCAAGCTTGCAATGCATACATATTTCGCAGTGAGAACGAAAATATATTTTGATTTCAAAGTTACTACAAATTAATTAGGTTGTAGAACCAGTGTAGTTCGCCCCGAGAAGTATCAACGCCACACGAAGAAGTATTTCTTGCCTTTCGATGGAAGGGTGTGGTTGCCGGCACACATTTATATGAGGCGTCCATCATAGTCCGCGGGAACAGCAACGCATCTGTGATTAACTTCAGATAGAACATCATGTTTCATATGAAGTTGCTTAGAGATGTCCATGGGCAGCGATGACCACTTACCATCAGGTGGACTGCATGCTCGTTTGCTACTTCTTATCTTAGGTCAAATGCTTACTTAATGCTACAAGGTATTTCTAGCTACAGCCACAGCTATTTCTAGTTTTATGCCGATCTTGCGTTCTTTTTTTTTAATTGTTTATTTTATCAGGTGGTAGAACTAGTGTAGTTCGACCGGCGAGGTACTACCGTCACAATTATTTGCACGTGGCCGTGAAGCAGTGTTTGCGTATCGGTAGAGCGGTGCGATTTACAAGGGGCGACTATCTTAATCCTCGAAAGTAGTAATGAATCTGCGATTGTCTGCAGGTATAATTCGTGTTCTGTATGCAGTTGAATACAGTTGCCTTAGGCGCCAATGACCATTTACCTCAGGTGGACTATAAGCAAGTTTGCTACTTCAATCTTCTTTCTTTTTCTTTATAAAAATGAATGTTTGTCTGTATGTCCTCTAGAATCGTAAACTATTCATTTGACCATGTGATGATCTTTAACAAAGTTGTTATTCATGGGCTCGCGAAGGTTTCTGTTTTTTTTTGTGATGGCGTACTAACGCGCGCAGGATACAGCTAGTTTTATATAAAAACGCTTTCCTAATAACGTACTATACTATCTAACATATAAAATTTATGAAATGAGATGAAATGAAATGTCTTTATTTTGTATAGGCCTGCGGGGGCACTTACAAATTGTCAGTTACATTATTTTTCTTACACTACCACCGGATCGGAATACGACCTCAACTGAGAAGATCCGGCAAGAAACTCGGCGGGTTTGTCTTTTTTTCTTATTTTTATCCATTTTCGCGCTAAACATAAATTTTACATTTAATACTATTACCATCATAAGAAAGCAAAAATGCGAACCCAGATTTAGTATCTTCACTAAACGCAAAAATTCAAGTATCGTCCCTTTCATTTTCTTACCAGATGATTTTATGACTATAACACAAACACATTGATGATATTTACGCTAGCAGGCATTTCATTTCTTACGCGACTATGCTCTTGAGAAACGAAATGCATTTATGTGAGGCAAAATGTTTAGCAGAGTACTTACAGGTAGTTAGAACAATATTTCCGCAATGAATAATAAAGAAACACAGGTCATATTATAAAAAAATGATGTACAGTTCCTAATTATAATCAGAAAAAATACGTTCGAAAATTAAATTAATAATCAAATATGATTTTTCAAACATTTGAGGTAAACTGTTTAATCTGATTGAAGTAGCAAACAAGTCACTGCTACCCATGGAAATCTGTAAGCAACTTTATATAGAACATAGGGTCTAACTAAAGTCAATCCCAAATGTGTTGCTACTCCTGCGGACTAAGATGGTTGCCTCATATTAAAGTATGCCGCAACTATACTCTTTCTTAGAAATGCAAGGAATGCTTTACGCTAGAAATAGGTGTTGCAGGCAAAATGTAATATCACGAAAACATTTTTGTTTTAAAATAAACATCAATGTACTGAACATAATATAATATCCTTTTATGTAATAACTAAACTAAATTTAATGGAAAATAATTACGAATAATTCATATTATAATAACTGAAAAAAAAATGTGTGCGTGTACTAGCGTACACTCGTAAGAAGTGAAACTTCTTTATGACGTTATTTTTCAAAAAATAATTTACTATATGCAACTTTACAGAAATTGGTTAAATAAAGTTAAATTAGATAAAGTTTAATAAAAGCCTTTTATTAAACTTTATCTATTAATCTAATCTATCTAATATCACGCGTGGTAGGGATAAGAAAAAGATGGCGCGTAACGGAAAAAAAAAGATGGCGCGTAACAGAAAAAGATGGCGCGTAACGAAAAAATGTTACACTAAATTTTTTTCCAACCCCAATAAAGAAATTCCATTTTTTTCCAAACAACTCCGATAAAGAAGTTTCACTTCAAAAATTGATCACTAACTAACACTGTATCCTGCACCTGTTGCTATGCAATCACAAAAAAAATACACCAGAAACCTTCATGATCTCATGAATAACTTCTTTGCTAAAGATCATCACATGATCAAATGAATAGTTTATGACTCTATAGAGGACATACAGACAAACATTTATTTTATTAATTTAAAAAGAAGAAGATAATATTAGAAAAAATACACCTGCTTCATATATTTTATCACTGACTTATAGAGGACTTACACCCAGAGCCTGTGCCAAATAAGAGAATCTATGATTTACACTATTCTTCTCGCATTGATACATTATAATATTTAACTTGATTGACATATTAAGAATAATAGGATCCATTACAGTTAACCCTATAACTGTTTTTTGAATACAGAAAATGACAGTGCATAGTTTGATGCATTGGCATTGTAGAAGGGATAAAAAGTAGGCATAGGATAAATTCATAACATTAAAACTTATAAACAGTTCGTCCCCCCAGTGCAGTTTTATTGTGAGCATTATACATGAAATCGCAAATGCTCAATATATAGACAGTAAGAATATTAAAACTATGTTCAAATAGTGCTTGTTACATACTTAAAGAACTATTAGTAGTATTGTTAAGTTGACGCAGCCACTGACCTAATAAGGGTTATGTTAAAATTAGACTACTTTAAAGTAATACACACATTCATTTGACCGAGGAGGAGGTCAGAGGTTCAAATCCAGGCACGCACCAATGATTTTTCTAAAATTATGTGCGAAATTAGTTATCACTGCTATTCAGTGAAGAAAAACATTGTGAGGAAACCTACACATCCGAGAGTTCTTAAAAAAAAAGTTCTCGGAGGTGTGTGAATTCCACCATTTCGCACTTGGCCAGCGCGGTGGACTATGGCCTAAACTCTCTCATTCTGTGAAGACCCATGCCAGCAATGGGACAATAATGGGTTGACGAGAGAGTGTGAGAGACATTCATTTGTGTACAGTTTTAAGTCTCAGTATATTAAATTTATATACTTAGTCTTCAAATTATTAAATACTTATCATACTAGTAGTTTATTTAAGCCAAGTAAGTTTTAAAAAGAGTTAAGACATATATTCAAAATGAAAATCCCGTTAGTTAAAAGACATTACTCAAAGTTATTCTTCATTATACTAACCTGGCATCTTTGTACACTGAGCTCTGATCCCAAGAGAAAGTAGTGAAAACCCTTTTCTTATAAGATTCATCTGGAATAAATACGACGAAGGTTAGAAGACAAAATTCAATTCTTACGACTTTTACATTGAATTTTCTGAATGAAGATTAGACAATCATTTATATTTATCGACTATATTTATGTACCTTGATTAATGGTTTGATTTTTTATTATAAGAAACACGATTTAATAAATTTCTTCTTTCGTAAACATAACCTCACTTTCTAAAATTACTTTGAACTTTTGAAGTGACATTGACAACTTGAGTGACAGTATCAATTTGTTACCAGTTCATTTATCGATGTGTCTTAGTAGCGAATCATCACTATTTAAGGAAGAGTTAAATTTTATTTTCACCGCAAAAATAATAAAAAACGATAAACAATAAAAATATAATTTTTAATTTTATATTGAAAAGTTGTAGTTATACTGTTACCGAACTTTTGTAGTAACTAACTAGATGTCACTATACTCGTAAGTTTTAGCTACTACTCAATAGATGGCAGCATGTGATAACATTTTAAAACTTAAGTTTTGTAATAAAAATGTAGGTACTTTCTATGTCTAAATGTAAAATATGTGTCAAACTTTAATGTGTGTGTGTGTAAACTTTAATTAATACTATTTTTCTTGAACTTATATTCATATAGCAGTGTCGCTTATTCCTTTTTCAGAGAGCATATACATAAGCTATTATTATCAGCAGTCGATTCGGCTGTTATCTCAACGTATATGTGATTAAGCTGTGTGGAAGAGGTCGTAAATATTTAAGTGTCAGGGCGTTATGCATGGTGGTGTGAACATCCAACGCACGGGTCGGCCATTAATCGGTATCTTACCAATTTTGACGGAAGCCCGGGGACGGGTCATAGGATAAGAATCAGGTCAACTTCAGATACGAAGGGACTTGTAATCAGCAGGTGCAGTTTTTGATTGATAGATATAAAGATAGCCCAGCATTTTATATAGGTAATTATAATATGAACTTATAAATGAGCTCATTTACTTTTATGAATAATCATTGGTTTTTATTTACAACTACCAAGGTGGTAGAACCAGTGTGAAGTGACCCCGCCACACCTATTTCTAGCGCGAAGCATTTCTTGCGTTTCGATAAAAAGGTGTGGTTGCCGGCATACTTTCACATGAGGCGACCATCATAATCATAGTCCTCGGGAGTAGCTACGCATCTGTGATTGACTTCTGATGGAACCCATGTTCTGTATGAAGTTGATTACAGATGTCCATGGGCGGCAGTGGCCACTTACCATCAGATGAAAAAAAATTCAGATTAAAAAAAATTACCTACCCGACGTTTATTCGAAGTTATTGAGTTTAGGAATCATCAGTAAGAATAATAGCTGTTTTTTTGCTAAACTTTAAACTTTACTAAAATAGAGACCACAACAGGGAACTAGACGTCATTGATCACATATATTCCCTACGAATCCTAACAATAGCTGGAACTATGATGTAACTTTACGAAAGTTTGAAGAGTAAGTACCTAGGTGAAATCAATAAATGTTCTGCTAATAGTGTTATAATAATATTTTATGTAACCGTTTACAAAGTTACCTTTATATCAAATCATGTTTTTTTATTGTAACCAATATTTAACTTTAACATGCTGATCAGACGTAAAGTAGGTAGGTTTTAAATCACCATACCTCTTCTGTATCTTGAAAATTAATAGCTATTATTGAATAGATTCTTGGTTTTTTTCATTCGTATAAATATGGAAGTGTAGAATCTAATTATTAAGGAGTGAGATAAACTACGAGTCAATCCATTGTAGTCCTGTCAGACGTTTATGTATCATCCCATCGTTCAAATTATCCAAAACTTTTTACTAACTCTTACTTACATATTTTTTTACTCTCGTCAACCCAGTATTATCCCACTGCTGCGAACGGGTCTTCACTCGGAATTAGGGAGTTCTAGGCCATAGACTGCGCTGGCCAAGTGCCAATTGGTGGAATATTTTTTTTTTCGGGGAGTCAGCTACTTTGAGCGAAGCCAGCCTGGTCTAATTTGGCACCCATTCAGATCCTTGGGGTCTGATAAACTCTCAATTTTTTGACTACATTACATTAAATACTCCCGTAATCCTTATCTATCCATGACAGATAAAACACTAAGTAAATAATCCTCATACAGTGCGATTGAATTAAAACTTGGTTGGAAATCCCCCAAAGTTTTATTAGGCCGCACCAAATGTTTGACTTTAACATTTATATTGGAATTTTAACATAATCCCGGAGTCGAGCGCCGTTCAGGCGGCTCTATTATCGTTTTTATTAACTTTTTCATTCGGATGTTACATTCTCAAAGGGGTATGAATTACAATTGTACGAATGACGGTAATACTATAAGTTCCTTGTTAAAATAATCCGATCACTCTTCCCTCTTTCATGTAGATGTTGTATTCTAAAATATTGGTGTAGCAATGTTTTGTAAAGTGAAACGATCAATAATGTATTTATGTTAAGTATCATTTATTTACTTTGAATTTATTGACAAGTCTTAATTGCGAACTTCTATAAGGTAGTGTTCCTATATTAAAAGAAAATTTTAAGAGCTAAAAATCTATTAAATTTCCAAGTTATTCAGGTACTTAGAATTGTTTGGTAACTACATAGGTACATACCGTATGCGTATACGTCCACCAATTCGCACTTGGCCAGCGCGGTGGACTACGGCCTAAAACTGTCTCATTCCGAGAGAATACCCGTGCCCTGCAGTGGGACAATAATGGGTTGACGATATAGATATACGGTAAGTATATAGTTACGTATCCGTAATAAAATTGATACATGCCTGTAAAAAGACACGAGAATTGATTGGTTAATACAATAAATAGTGTTATAAATGTTTTAATCAGTCATTCAGAAGTGAGAAAACAAGTGTTCAAAATTGATTACAGTTTATGTTATAAACTAGGAATAGATGTCATCACGCGAAGTATTCTACCTAAAGTAGCGTTTTAAGAGTGCTGCATACGAGAAGCATCTGTTTGGCACACGTAGGGTTGTCTGCGATGGCACCAGTAGTCGCGGAGTCCCGGGTTTATAGCGTCCATGCCGACACAGTGTGGCTCTTCGACGGCATTGCTTGGAAAATAAGAGGTTCACGTTTAAATATCTATTTAATTTGGGAACTGTTATCGCTTAAACCAAAATACTTCCTATAGTATAGGTGGTTAACTATCATGTAGCATTTTTGATGGCGAGCGGCCACAGTCGCCCCTGGCCATTTGTAAACAGCCTCAAATCAGATTAAGCTTATCAGATAACCTGTGATGTTTAAAGCCGTATTTATGGTAACCATTTGCTTAGCAACAGTTGATCAATGTTGTTGATGAACAGCGAGAATGATGCTGGAAATTTTGTTTAAATCCATAAAGGTTGTCCACACACGCACAAATGTTGCTCGAGGAAAACGTCAAATCTTTTTGACCGCTATGTTTATAAACAGTTGCAAACACGTACACACACGGCAACATTTGTTAATAAACTGATGTTTTCGCGCGGCGGGTCAACTCTGCAACATGGCGCGATCAACTCCGCAACACAAGCGTTGCCCGCAATGTGTTGACAGCAACCCGGCAACATGTTTGTTCAACTATGTTGCTAAACAATTTATTACCAGGAATACGAGGCTTTAAGTTTGAACGCTTTGGCTAATTATGTCTCTTATACCACATCCTTCAATCCAGAACGCAGCCACGTTTAATACTGCTGAAATCAGCCGTGCGGCAGTGCCTCTTGACTCAAACCGCAAACAGGTTCTTACTGGCAGGTTAACGAAAATTGTAATCACTGTACTAAGATTCTAAAGATACAAAAAATACCAAACAGACATTGTTAAACTTATAAGAAATTAAAACTTTCTATAACAGTGAAAGCACTGTTTATTTTATATTTTAAGCATTTTTTAAACGATTCTCAAGAGGAAACGTTTTCAAAGACGTTCTCGGGCTTAATCAATTTTACCTTTTTGACGGGGCTTTTACGTAAATATGGGTTTAATTAGAGAAGCAATAAGGTATTTTAAATTGACAATCTTGGATATTTCCTGTTAAAAGAAAAAGGAAAATGTATAAAAATAAACATTTATGTTAATGTTTCTAATCTGGTAGCTCCGACCTTATCCATGTGGACCAGAAATAGTCTGTGTAGGATATTTGTATATGATACTAGTACACGGACGATTTTGAACCATACCGTTTTCACTTTTTTATCATTAGTAGTAGTAGTAGTTTATATCTTAACTTTATGGATACAGAACTACAAGTGATTGTAGGTGGTAGAACCAGTATAGTTCGCCCGGGAAGTGCCACCGCCACACCTATTTCTAGCGTGAAGCAGTTTTTGCGTTTCGATGGAAGGGTGCGGTTGCCGGCACACTTATATGAGGCGACCATCTTAGTCCTCGGGAGGTAGCGACGCATCTGTAATTGACTTCAGATAGAACTGTTCTGTATGAAGTTGCATACAGATGTCAATGGGCGGCTGAGACCACTTACCATCAGGTGGACTGCAAGAAAACAAGCATTGCGAAAATCGTGTTTTGAATAACCTTAATTTTTTTTCTTAATTTTGTAATACCGGCCGTAATAATTGCGGCCGTGCTCTGACAGCCGTTGCTCGGAACTTGTATATGTATATGCGGGGTATTAAGAATACTTCTATAGCGCGTTTCTGAATACTAGTAGCGCCATCTCTTGATAAGTAGCGGGAGGTCGCCGCAACCTGTTGTTATAGCGGCGGTGTACATTTGTTACACATTATGTAATTAGCAATGTCTACATAGTACACGTACTCCCTTGAACCGTTAAGGGAGCCCTGGGACAGACGGACACAGTGGAGACTTGATTCCGTTTTTGCTTTTTGGATATGGAGATCTATAAATTACACATTTATTGTTCTAAAATGGCAGATTTGTTGCAATTTTAACTTAAGTTTAAGTTAGTTTGTTTCTTCCTTAAGATTGAAGTAATAAACGACTATGCAGAATACTTGACGGTAAATGGCCACTGCTGCACATGGCCATCTGCAAGCAACTTCACACAAAGCAGGAATTCTAACTGAAGTCATCATAGATGCGTTGCTACTTCCGAGGACTGGATGGTCGCCTTGCAGGAAAATGAGCCGGCAACCACAACATTCCACAGTAACGTAAGAACCGTTCACGCTAGAAATAGGTGTGACGGTGGTACCTCGTTGGTCGAACAATAACTTGTAAAACAATGTCAACGAAATACCTAATTATTTAGTAATAATTAAATGTTCATAGCTTACCTGAACCCTTTCCCATTACCCTCAGCCCAGTGGTTGAAGCCAGCGACTTTCAAGTCCAAACCTGGAGGCAAATGAATCATGCATTAAAATATACATTAAAGAAATAATTTTACGGAGATAAACATATATGTATTGAATTATGTAGATAATTTTATTCTATATTCGGTCGTAGTCAACCCATTATTGTCCCACTGCTGGGCATGGGTCTTCTATCAGAATGAGAGAGTTATAGGCCACAGTCCACCGCGCTAGCCAAGTGCGAATTGGTGGACTTCACAGACCTCCGAGAACTTTTTTTAAAAGAACTCTCGGGTGTGTAGTCTTCCTCACGATGTTACCCTTTACCGAAAAGCAGTGATAATTATTTTTTAATACAAATATTAATTTAGAAAAATCAGTGGTGCGTGCCTGGGTTTGAACCTAGAACCTCCCGATCGGGAGGGCAAGTTTCAACCATTAGGCTATCACTGCTCTTATTATATTCGGTCACCTCTGTGTAACTTCAAAGGAGCATATATATTTTTAGCATCAAATTTTTATTCATACTTAATGGAACAGCATTTTTTTTATATAATCACTTTTAAATAGACATTACATGAATATATATACAATTTCCCATACCCAGAATTTCAAAATTAAAAGTTTATTAAAAACCATCTTTTAAATTGTTGTCTGGCCGAAAACAGATAATTGCGCCACGTTAATGGTACTCGTACAGATTATAAGTAGAGGAGCCCAAGAGGGGATTTTGGGACATACTCGGGCGCGGCAGATTAATATGAAGTAAGATACTTTATATATTGATAAGTACCACCAGCTAGTTGCAGCCTTACAATAGGTGGGTACTCCCAGGGGAACTTAGTAACCCTCCCACCCCCTTAGGTGACGCTCAAATCGTCAGATTAGCAAATTGGACTCATCTCAGGTTCTAATTCACCTCCGCTTATCCTAATCTGGCGCGCTTGAGTGAGTCAAGACGTCGTACTTATTATGCAACTTTGTTAACCTCCTACCCCCCAAGGATACACTTAAATCGTCAGAATAGCAAATTAGACATATTTTAGGGTGTAATTAACCTCACTTTGCCCTAACATGATTCATTTCGACATTCGAGTCATTCGAGTCATTCGAGACATTCGAGTAATGGAGTAACATGGATTCGAGTAAATCCATATCATAGATTATTTTTTAAAAATTTGAACCTCTGTAGACGCTTATCCCACCACTCAACGAGAAAACATTATAGGACCACTTATCCTTCCTATCATTTAATCTACCAAACCTAATAAGTTTCCACGACGCTCGAGTAACTCCACATTTAGCATCCTGGGCTCCCCTACTATAATTAATATCTTAAAATAACTGAATGCAAGCTCGAAAGCACATTTTACCAACCCTTACCGAGGAAGGTATTTGTTTTGGCCCTGTTCCTGACACAACAGTTTTCAAACAGTTTGCTGCGCCCACAATTTATGTTGTTGTCCCGTTGGGCCCCCAATATTCCAGTAATAAAAGTCACTTGTCATGGGATTTAGTTCCATTATGGGCTGACTAGAGGCTTCCGTAGTTTATGGAAATGTTTGGATCGCGATGATTTAAGGGACTTATATTGTTATGGCATGCGAGTGTGGACGATTTTTTATCATCTTCAAAAGTAGGTCAGAAGTAACTTACGAAGTGGAACGTATCCGTTGTTTCAGAAATCAGTATTTATTTGTGAAGCAATTCTTGCGTTTCGGTGGAGGGGTGTGGTTATCGGATCACTTTTATAAGAAGCGATTATTCTAGTCGTTGAGAGTAGCAATACATGTGATAGACTTTAGATAACACCTTTGTTCTGTGCGGCTGTTGCCACTGGACTGCACTGCCGGTTTTACAATTAATAATACTGAGTTAGATCACATTATGTTTTCCTGTATAATTACTATTGAAGTACCTATTTAACTTTGCTGTCAATGCTTGTAATAGGGAATATGCATGATTTTTTTATGTCTTAAATGAATCATTTATATCTATATAACGTATTCGAGAAAAAAATATTTGAGGCGAATTTAAATTTTATGCATACTTCGATCTTTTACACTTTTCGTTTATTTATACGAGTTTATATCCGAAGAAACGATAGATAAAAATTAGATTTTGACTAGTTTTTAGGTACGAATACAGTTCGTATTCGTACATATGCGAACATAGCTCTTTGGTTAAGCTAGCAATACCTGATAGAGTTGTTGAAACTTGTTATACTCTTCAATGAAGTTGTAAAGCCGTTTGATTTGGTAACCTAGCAATGCAATACTAGAGTTTGGGTAAATCATTTATTTTTATATAATAGGCTAAACGATTTTATATATCATATTAGAGGTTCAAGGTTGGTTGCTTCAAGGTGGTAGGACCAGAGTAGTTCGACTGGGGAAGTACCGCCGCCACACCTATTACTAATGTGAAGCATTTCTTGTGTTTGGAAAGAAGGTTGTGGTTGCCGGCTCACTTTCACATGAGGCAACCATCATAGTCTTCGGGAGTAGCAACGCATCTGTGATTGACTTCAGATGGAACCCATGTTCTGTAAGAAGTTGATTACAGATGTTCATGGGCGGCAGTGGCCACTTACCATCAGGTGGACTGTATGCTTGTTTGCTACTTCAGCCAGATAAAAAAAAAGATTATATAGGTATATGTATCAACTTCATATGAAACAGTTATTGTGATTGACTTCATCAATCACAAAAGCGTCGTTACTCCCGAGAGCTATGATAGTCACATCATAAGTGAGTCGGCAACCATACCCCTCTATCTAAACTCTAGAAGTAGTGTGATGCTTCATCGGTTGAACATACTAGGTAGAACGAGTTTGTTCGACCTTGCAAAAAAAAAAACTTGAAATAACTTAAAAAAAGTACTTGGACATGTGTGAAATCCACCAACTCGCACATGGCCAGCGCGGTGGACTATGGCCTATAACTCTCTCATTCTGAGAGAAGACCCGTGGCCAACAGTGGGGCAATAATGGGTTGACAAGAGAAGATGAATAAATGAAATTAATGTTTTCTTACCATCAACAGTCTTCCAAACCCGGTAGTCGTCCAAATTGTTCACGCCGAGCCACACGAGCAGCTTGTACTCGCTGTCAGTCACGTTGGGGTAGTACATGGCACGGACTAGCTTCTGGATAAACTGGAAATCCTCCTGGAAATACATCCGAGGCAACATATCACTAAAATTCGAAGGTACGCACGGTTTTACTTTTATAGTTTAAAAAATCCATGCACTTTGATTATTATAGAATTAGAAACGAGTTCAGGTAGACTGCACGTCTTCCTGTCGGTAAGTGGTAAAAAAATATTTTATTTAAAAAAAAGCGTGGGGTGCTTTTTAAGATATTATCGAAATGATAATCACTCTACTCATATCTGTCAATAAAATATCTATAACCATTGACACCATGCACCCCACGCTTTTTTTTAAATAAAATATTTTTTTTTATTCACACTATTATTAATTTATATTCATTGAAATTTTTAACACTATTTTCTTAATTTAAATTCATTTAAATTTATTTTCTATTTTTTAGTTCGGTTTTCTATAAAAAGCGTGTCTTTTAGTTTTTTTTAACTATTATTTATTTGTTTTCCGTGTTGGAATCTCTTCTCATTGGTTTATTACATGTAAACTATCAGCCATTTGAGGTCGACTGCTGAACTATGTGTCTCCTAATAGGGGTTGTTGCCAATTGCTACCGCCCCTGGCATGCGTGTAAGTGTCGGCAGTAGATGTTACACAAGAAGATGTTGGAGCTCATCTCCTGGAAGAGAGCGAGAGGTGCCATTCAAGATTCACACCAAACAGCACACGATGTGGATCAACGTAGGCTACGCTTCTGACGTCCGAGACCAATTGCTGGTATAATTTATGAAGAAACCATAGGTGATTTAAAGATTGGTTATACTATTTTGCACCGTTTTGCTGACTACGACCACTTTGTTTTAAATTAATTTAAGAAATCGGGTGTCTAATGAACACAGTTTACTTTCACTTTAATATTGAATCTACACAAAGAAATGTAATTTTGCTAACAAATACACTTGAGTTTGTTTAAAGGGTCAGATTGCGCGCAGGGCAATAAACGAAAAACTCTGAAAGGCCCGGAAAGGTAAAGCTTCAAAATTTGACAAAAACTTTTTTATATAAAAACTTTTTTATTAATTTATTCGCTTCAGCGTGATTCAGGAGCAATTAGAAAACTTTCCCTTTGATCAATATTTGAACAACAATTTGTAATTTTTAGTCACGTAAGGTGCTAAGATAATTGATTATGAAAAAAAGATTTTTTATCAATTTCTACAGGGTTACTGAAAATTCGATACATTCCTTTGGAGGGGTAAAAGAAGAGGTCATTTGCAATACATTTTGTCATTAGGTACCCTAGCCGAATTTGATTCGATTTTGAGATATTCAAGTTTTTGTGTTTTCATTTTTAAATACCGATTTTAAGCAAAAAATTTAATCCTCCTAAGTGAATATCCAGGTTTGATCCTACTTTTGGGCATAATCTTATACCTAACATCGCAACACTTCCTTCTAATAACAATACGTTGTAGTAGTACTCTTAAACATTACGTTATGGAGGTTAATTGGTTAGGGTTCAATAAAAACCCACTTTTTAATTCCACTTCAAAGTGAATTTGCATAAAAAATATGTATGGAATATGTCGTACAAATTATTAAAATAATTGCCATATTTCTCTAGCTATCCAAATTGGTATAAAACATTTATCTGCAATGACAATCACAACACATAATACAGTGCTTAACTAAGATCATGTGCAATTTTTTCTAGAAATGAGTTAGTTAGCGTTCAGATTATGTTTTTATTAGGTTTTTTAATCTGCGGCGAGAAGTAAGTCTAGGTGCCGTACCATCTGATTGGGGGTAGCAATGTCTCAACAACCAACCAGGAGCGATATAATGGGACCTTCTGTATTCTGGACCGCATACAATTCAATTTGAATTTTGTCGGTCAGTGACACTATAGTGTGATAATTGCTAGTCATGCATAAAAAATTGCGGCGAATATATCTACCCTTTTCTTTGAGAAGTAGTTTAAATGTGATGTTTACTTTATTTATATTATTTTTTGGACACGTGCCTATTCATATGACGTTTTTTTTTAATATTTATATATATATATTTAAAGTATGTCATATTTCACCCCAAATTATTTATGGAGTTTTTGTCGTAGGTAAAACTTCATTAGGCTGTGACTTTGTAAAGCACAAATTGAGAATTAGACGAGCTTACCTGTAAGTGAAGTCTGATTCTAATTTTATGAATGGTGATCTGAAATATAATTGAGTTTACAGTGTAGTAATCTTGTCCACACTCCGCCGGCACCGCGGTTGTTTAGCCTAATTAAAAAAGATTTTTACGGCCAAACACCATACGTCATCTATGGACACTGGCAACACCGAATTCTCACTTGCTTTAGAGAGTATTATTTCCCCTTGCTATCCTTGATGATATCCATTTCCTCATCAAGGAGACACTTTACTGTTTACTGTTGAATTATATGATTTAATAATGTAATTGAGTTATATTACATAATAAACAGTTGTGAATTATAATATGTTTTATTGTTGCAGTTTGGGTATCGATTTATTCGATTTGGGTGGGTGGGTGATTATATTTCAGATCACCATTCATAAAATTAGAATCAGACTTCACTTACAGGTAAGCTCGTCTAATTCTCAATTTTATTTCATGGTGATCTGAAATATAATTGAGTTTACAGTGTAGATGTTTAGAGTCTGCTGCAACAATATATATATTTAATGGAATTAAACTAATTCAAATAATTAAACATTTATTGTTACGGTATCTTATGGGTAAAAGATATTCTAAAATCCATAATAGGGAAACTCACATTAAATATTTACAATATAATAACTAGACATAGTGAATGCCAATGATGACAATCAATATGTGCTTTACTAAAAAAAATGGTTTAATTTAATACTGCGAAAGGCAGTAATAATGATTAATTTAGGAATGTTTACTGCTCTAGGCTTATGTCTTAACATCCACAAATTTTGATGAAACAAATGTGATAGCATAATCATAATGCATTATACAACATTTGTAAATAGAATTGAATTTAATGGATAATTTCCTTGTCTAGATAATATTGTTTTCCTTTCTTTATTAAAAATAGAAAAAGAGAAATAACTGCATTACATAAATTTTATAAATAATGTCATAATATATGTATACAACTATGTAAATAATTTAATATAGAACAAGCTTAGTACACATATTATTTGACACATTAATAGTAATTAATGTGATCAAGTTGATCCCAATAAGAACCTATCCTGCAGTAAATCTCAAAAAAAAAATTTTTGTCATAATTTATTACAGCACTTCCGAACTATTCAGATCAAATTAGATCTGGTATGTATGAACTACAATGAAAATTTAAATTACTTATCATATGGCTGTATACTAAGAATATAAAAGTATTATCCATATGTGTACAGATAATAGTTTATTATAACTATCTAAATTCATTGCTAGTAAGTATAATTCCCATACTATCTTATACATATATATAAATGAATGATCTAAAGCTATCTTTTACAAAGCTGGTCTTAGTGCTTATTGATACACTCCTTGAATATTTATGAATAGATAGAATAATATATATTTGTTTATATAGTACAGGATTCATAATGCTTAATAACCAATTTGTTATATGCTGAACTTATGTAGTCTTACTTGTACATATGTTGGTTATATTTTGGCAATATTAACTTAAATATGTGTAGACTCAAATAGTGTAACCACATGATTATAATGTGTATCAAGCCTCAGTGAGGCGCATAATAAGTTCCAGCTGTGGTGTTAATAAAATATTCATACCTTTCAGTAATATGTATTAGATGTATTATCATTCTTAATGTATATAATATTTTCAGTCCCCATAGTACTGAATTGTTTTAATCCCTCATGAGGTCATTCAGTACTGCATGGTGATTTAGTCAAACAGTTTTACTTACATGGGGTATGACTTTTATAGTCTATATGGATCCCTGAAGACAGGAATCCATTGCTCTTCAATAGTTACATACATAATGACTGACAGTAATAAAGTTGTTACTTATATATTCTTCATGTTTATCATTTTTGTATTAATGCAGATCATTCCTTTATATCTTGACATATATTTTCCCATATTCCAGTCCGAAGAAGTTTCACATCTTATGAATCCATATGAATGAAGCGATGTAGCACTATTTTCCTGGGAAATAAAAAGATGTAGTGATGTTGAAATATCAATAAGTATAATTATTATAATTTCCTCTGTAAATTCCACCAGTGTTTGATTTGTATACTAAATACACTGACATCATATTTGTTCTCTTGTTTTAAATCTCATACAGACACCTAGTGTTCAATCTCTGTGCCTCTGCAAAATATTTAGGTAATCACTGGACCAATATACAGAAATGTAATGACATTATTATTATTGTATTATAATCACATACATGCTTGATGTGAGTTTGTAATGCAAATAATGTTTCGTAACTTAAGTTTTGCTAGCAAACAAAGCAGATTTGTTTTTCATTTTTATTTTTATTTTTTATTATTATTATTTTTCCTCAAACTAAAATTTAAGAGACTGGGTATCTTCATAAGATTGCCCTATTTGTATGTCAGAGTTAATGGTCTGTTACATAATATGCTACTTTGATGACAAGTGCCTAAATATATGATAAATGTTGTTATCTGTAACCAATATTGCTAAATGAATTGTTAAACTGTTAATTTGAAATTAAAATTAGTTTACTAGAGATGGTATGAGATTTGTATATTTAATTTCTATATACTTGTGATGCTGGTGGAATTATACATCATGTTATTATCATAATTATGTTTTACAATGATGTAAGTAGGGATTATTTGCAGATGTTAAACTTATCCCATAAGTTATAAGACTGAGTTTCCAGCCCTGTGATTATTCCTGACCATTAAATATGAAGGTATGACAGTCTAAATCTGAGTACAATAGGTGTAAGCATATATTTTCATTATTTGATAACAAGACTTGATATTCACATGGGAATTAACTATTTTATGTAAGTTAATTATATGCTCCAGAACTAGATGATGGTGTCATTTGAAATTTTATGATAATTATGACAGTCTTTTGTCTCCCAGGACAGTCTCCAGAGGTAATTTCCACTGTCAACTATTACATCGTAGGTATTTATGGAGTTAATTAACTTTTAAATGGTTTGTTCCAATTAAATACTTCTAACTTGATTTTACTTCGAACCCAATGTTAAGGTTATTTGCAATATGGGTACTTATATGATATAGGTAACTGTCATTAATATTTCTCTTTACACCCTTAGGACCCTTAAGACTGTACTGATATAGATTTTGGTTTAATGTACGAAATCCAACTTTATATAACTGCAAAGTTTTATTTTTGTGACATGTACATGTAAGTCAGTAAAAATTAAATTCCATGAAACCCATATACATGGATAGCATATTCATTGATAAGCCCAATGAAGGTGCCTGCTTGAACTTACTGGTAGATCAGATTAGGTAGAGGTAAATGTAGTCCCATCTATGACCTAATTTATTCTGCAGAACCAATGCTGTGGTAGGGATACTACAAAATAGATAACACAACCTACTACAGTCAGAAATCTGAAAAAATTGTATTAACTTCACTTTATATTGCTGCAAAAAGAATAATTTTGTACATAGCCCAGTCACCTGATACATATAAAATGTTGTTTTGTCTGTTGTTAACCAAATATCTTCTTTCTGGAATGGTTAATGCTAGTGGTTTAATTTTAAATACCCTTACCTGTCACAGGTAAATACTTCTGATGAGTTTCATTGAACTGAACTTTGTTGTATTGTAAATGCAAATTTTATAAATTAGAATATGTTTTATCACTTTCTAGTTCAATTTTTAACACAGTAGATGTAACTCAAAAGTATCAGAAAAGTATATTGCTTTATATTTATGTATAGGTCAATATCAACCAATATTTATTCATTTTTACACACTAGCACAACTACTATTACAGGTAATATGAATGCAATAGTATTACAATATATCACTTCCATGTTTAAATATGCTTGGTAAAGTTATTTAATGAAGTAAAAAGTAAGTTCCAAGCAATTGTAGAATAGTAATGCAGATATCAGACTTCCAGAATGATTCTGTTGCATGAATATAACATTAATGCTGTCCGGTGAGCCTCGTTAAGATTGTTATATTCTAAGTTACATTTGCTTTGAAGTTAATACACCTGTTATAGAATGACTATTGTATACCATTAAATCCCATTTATTGTTATTTTATACTTGTACTAAATATTCCATTACAGTATATCACTTGTACAGTTGCTACCCACAAGTTGGCCAATTTTAGAGATCTCAGATGGTTGAAAGTTTTCCATATAGTATAGGTACCAATGTCCCCGATGTGGATAAACTTTAATTTATCTCTTTTGACAGTAGCCACATGTTTTTGTTTTGCAATGGCATCATGAAGGCTTTCTGACTCTCTTAATGGTTACTTAATAATGTAAGCATGACAGAGCTAGTTTAATGTTCCATTAGGTATAGCACGGTGTGGGTCATCCATGGATAGCAAACCTTTTCTTGTGCTGTGTGATTGCTTGTACAGTTAGAGTGAAGTAAGCATTCAAGCCATTTGTCACATAAAAATGTTAACACAGGTATCTCGTACCCAATGGCGAATGAGAGAACCGTTTAGTGTCAACAATGTAACACTAAGAGTATCTCGTACTCGACGGTCCAGGTGCGTTACATATTCACCATTTGCCACATAGATATGTTAGCGCAAGCATCTCGTGCTTAATGGTAAATATGAAAACCATTTAGTGTTGGCAATGCAACACACAAGTATCTCGTACTCAATGGTTATGGTGAGCAGTGTTTTAACACATTTGCTACCTGAAAACAATATTACAACTTGCATGCTCCTTATGCAAACAATATCACTTTAGGTTCCTGAAAACAATATCACTTTAGGTACCTACCTATATTATATTCATAGCACTATTTTTTGTCGAATTGATACGAGCACCTCGTATTTTATGACTCTGGTGCGTAATATATAAAAATATTTGTTGCATATTAAGTTAAGTATAATGCATTTTATTCATTATTGAATATTAGCAAAATATTGTGTCAACAAATTGACACAAAATATCCAGTGAGTACTTTATTAGTTCTGACATTACAGTTCCAAGTCCGCTTACAGAATTTGTAACTTGAAGTACGAGTTCTTAAGTTATTGTTTATTATATTGTTCACACTTAAGTATTGTTACTATTACAGTAAATCATTATTTTCTTACATACCTTTTTGTTGAAACATAACCAATGAATCCTCCGGTCTGAGAAATTGCTTTGTAGAGTGCTGCTCCTGCGATTTCCACTATTCCGTCCTGGCTTTTCTTTGTCACTTTCCATTTTCTTCCATTTTTCCATAAGTTTTGCTTAGTTTTACACATTTTACAAAACTTTGAAAAAATAATAGCGCGATGCCATAAAAGCGCGAAAAAGAAGTGAGAATTCGGTGTTGCCAGTGTCCATAGATGACGTATGGTGTTTGGCCGTAAAAATCTTTTTTAATTAGGCTAAACAACCGCGGTGCCGGCGGAGTGTGGACAAGATTACTACACTGTAAACTCAATTATATTTCAGATCACCATGAAATAAAATTACTATTATTTTTAGTGTCTTGTATTATCTGATAATGGTATCGCCTTTTTTAGGATTATAGCGTTAATTCCTCCAAATATATTTTTTTAGTCTGAATAAAATTTCTATGACCGTTCCGTACATGAAATCGGAGGATTTTATTCATCCTTTCATGCTGCTTACCTGAGTTTTTGGCACAGCTAATTTCCCTCCTTCATCCTCGCAGCTATCTCTTGCTACGGGCCAAATCTGCGATCTGAACATTATTTTGTAGCCGACATCAGTTGCGTTGTTTACTATGTAACCTAAAAAATATATTTTTTCAACGTGTATAAAGATTAAGGAGGCTAATAATATGCTGAAGTGTAGCTTTGAGCACCCGCGTGGCGGAGCGGTTACCATATCGGTCTGACGTGCAACGGGTCCCGGGTTCGATTCCCGGTCAGACAGGTATATGAATGGATAGTTTAGATTCAAGTTCTGGGTCTGGGTGTTTGTGTATTCGTCTTGTGTGTGTCCATTGTACCCAGGACACAAGGAGAAAATCCTAGTGTGGGGCTATGAGAGTAGTATACAAAGCGTGTACTTTACTTTGGGGCTGTCCATTAATCACGTGAGGCTCAAAAGGGGGGGGGGAGGGGTCCATAAAAAAATCACGAAATATCACAAGGGGGGAGGGGGGTAAAGTAATAAATCACGTGTACTTATTTTTCGGCAAGCGCGCCTGCCTTTTTCGTACCTGCAAATAATCTATTTTTTTAGTTTTAAAAAAATACTGGTACAAGTATCATCTAATTTTATTATAGTAGTCTTACTATATCATAGTAGTCTTTAATTTTCTATAATAAAATTAGATGATACTTGTACCAGTATTTTTTTAAAACTAAAAAAGTTACAAGTATCATCTAATTTTATTATAGAAAATTAAAGACTACTATATCATAGTAGTCTTTAATTTTCTATAATAAAATTAGATGATACTTGCACCAGTATTTTTTTAAAAATAAAAAAATAGATTCTTTGCAGGTACGAAAAAATACACGTGATATAGGGGGGGGGGGGGAGGGCTAGTCTTAAACCTCACCACGTATCATTAACGGGGAGGAAGGGTCAAAAAATGCCAAAAAAAACATCACGTGATTAATGGATGGCCCCTTTAGTGTGCTCTTAGTCCTCTTGGGTAGCAATGCCTCTGTAAATGGCTAAATCCGTACGATTGAATAAAGCAGGCTAAGTAGTGATAGCCTAATGGTTGAAACTCGGCCTTTCAACCGTAAGTCCGACGCTCGAATCCCAGGAGCAGAAAAACATAGTTTGACATTAAAACACCTAAGAGTTCTGTAAAAATAGTGTAATCTCTAAGGTCTGTAAGATCTATTAATACGCGCTTGACCTCCCTCGCTGGACTATGGCTTACGTCTTTCTTTGAGATCTCTCCCATCCGCTCCTGGCAGTTACGGATAAGATTAGTTTTAAGGATGATAAATAAACAAATAGCAAAATTAAAATCAATAATCTTAATTTACACGTCTGCCTAGTTAGGTATCGAATCCCAAACCCTTCCGAACAAAACTATTTAACATCCGCTGCGCTATAGAATCGTAAATAATTTACGATTTTATTTTGTTTATCAGTAAACCAAGATAAAACTCACCATCCAATGGTTTACATTCCGTATTGGCGAACATAAAACATAGAAATATAATCAACGGGACGCTGAAACAAAGCAATCAGTTACATATTACGGCAATAAAGTTCACAATTTGATAAACGTATGCGAATATTTGCATGTTTTTACATTTGCATTCGTTAGGATTGTGCAAATGTTTTGCGAATATAACTTTTTTTTTCGAGAGGGAAATTTTCATCCTATTCATTTAGTGCGGTAAAAATCCCATATAACCCTGCGTCGCTACCACGACGTCGGGTACTTTTTGAAGGTTTCTCCCTCGTAAACAAAAAATAAAAAATAAGGCTATCACTGCTCTAAGGCTCTTTAACATTAATTACATCACTATTATGTATCGTTCCTATTATCTATCTTCTAATATAAAAATATGTTCTCGATCTTATCGCATGTGGTGTGTTCCAGACTTAGAACTTAATCTAATATTTCTTACCTCATTTTGTAAAAGTTCTTCGTTTCTATAGTAACCAATTAATCAATGCTTTGTTTTTCGGAGCTATTGTGGAACTGTCGCCTTCAGAAGGTCATTGTTTACTGAGAAATGGTTGTTCGAACCTGTTGAAAAATTTGTTCAGTTTAACTCTAATAAAGGGTAAAAATATGACTTCTTAAGCGGTCTTATGTTGATTTCATTATGTCTACACATTAATTGGAGACGAAATTAAATCGAATGTAATAATGAATTGATTATTGTATATTGTAAAATTCAGTAGCCAACCAATTCGCACTTGGCCAGTGGACTATGGCCTAAAACTCTCTCATTCCGAGAGAAGACCCGTGCTCAGCAGTGGGACAATAATGGGTTGACGTAAAAAATCAGATAGAACTCCTATTCTATAAGAAGTTGCTTACAGATGTCCATGGACGATAGTGACCTCTTACTAGCTGAAGGACTGCTGAAGGAATGCGTTGCTACACCTGAGGATTATGAAGGTCGCCGCTAATGACAATGTGCCAGTAACCACACCCTTACATCGAAACGCAAGGAATGCTTCACGCTAGAAATATGTGTGGCGACGGTATTTCCCCGATCGAACTACAAGGTGGTACCTTGCAAATCAAACTATATTCGTTCTATCTTGCAAAACCTAGAAATTATCTACCTAAAGTATTTCGATAGAGTAGAGAGCTTATTCGAATTGGTTAAAATCCTTTGTTAGGATTCTGGATGCAGTCACCTCTTAACCGTTTATCCGTGTGTGCTAGGAATACGATTAGTTTGTATTACCTACTCCCTGAAATAATTTCTAGTTCATAATGATGATGATCTTTTAATAACCGATCGTTAATTAATTATTTACGTATGAAATTTCAGCATAATTAATTCAATATTTTACTATATATATAATTTTTAGTGCTTGCTAATTTTATCATTTCTTTGCACTGGGTTTTAAGGCTTATTATTCAATAGTTCAATATTGAAATTCCATTAAAAGTATGTCTATGATTGCAGTAGTTTATAGGTACGTCATGGGATAACTCTTAAAAATGGTCAAGTGCGATACGGACTCTCGAACGAAGGGTTCCATACAATCTATAGAATAAATAAAAGAGAAAAGGTTTTTACTCACATATATATTAAACATCGAAACGCCTAAACTATTAGAGATAGAAATATGATTTTTCACTAGGGGTCCTTTTATGGTGTCTTTTGAAAGGAGAGACGGTTAGCACTTCCCGTGACAAGGATGGAACACAAAAATGTTTAAGGGCACGAATCTTAACCACATTTTTTCTCGGAGGATTCCGGTTGAAGTCGTTTCGAGATCCCGGAGTCCTCCTTTTTAGGGCCGAGGACGGCCACCGGAGGGGTTTTAGTGCGGTAAAAATCCCACATAACTCTGCGTCCCTCCCACGGCGTCGGGTACCTTTTGAAGGTTTCCCCCTTGACAACAATTTATGACGCTGACGGCAGCTAAGAATTGATTTTGTGATATTCTACCCCCCAGCGGAGATTTTTGCTCCTTAGTGTTTTCGAGTTAAAAAAATATTTCTTTTTTGCCACATGATTGAAAACTAAATTGTATCAGTGACATATTAACACACAGTCAAGCTACTACGAAAATATGAGATAGCAGGATTCTATGAACTAACTTCATGAACCTATGTTCTGTATATCGTTGATTACAGATGTCCATGGGCGGCAGAGAGCACTTAAAATCAGATGGACTGCATGCACGTTTGCTACTCCAGTCAGATAAAAAACTCTAAAAAATCTCATACTTAAAGAACTAAAAAATGGTCTGTCTAACAAAAAACTCCTAGCTGATCTATTAATTTTTCCACAGACACTGAATTACTTTTATTTTAGTACTCAAATGCCAAGCCTTCTGTTTAATGTATGTGACTGTTCGTAGAGCTATAATAAATTGAATTTAGCAGATGTTTAAATAACTGACATTCATTTAATTAAAAATTGACCCATTAAAAATATTAAATAACATCGATTGAAACTCATCTTCAAAAGTCATATTAAATTGATGGTAAAATCGAACAAAATCAAAAACCTAACTAAAAATTAAAACGAAAATTGCTTTGATTTAATTATGATAGTTCATGGTGTAGAAAATATTTGTTTTCTTCAATGTTTAATGTCGTCAACCCATTATTGTCCCAATGTTGGGCAGGGGTCTTCTCTTGGGTGGACTTGACACCTCCGAGAACTTTTTTAAAGAACTCTCAGGTGTGTAGGTTTCCTCACGATGTTTTCCTTCACCCAAAAGTTTAATGTTTTAAAACACAAATTCGTTTCTACTATTGTTATAATAAATGATCATTCTACATTTCGTTTTTGCTTAATGTAAAACCGATAACACCTTCCTAGTCTTTATTCAAAATAGATTAAATTAATGACTTACTAAAACTGCAACATTATTTTCCACTCCGCGAATCTTGTTTCTACTACACATGCTTCATTTGTCCTCACACGTCAAAAAGCTATTAGTGAAAAGTGTGGAATGTTATAATGAGTATAATTTGTTAATCCTAGGTCGAATGACAATATGTCTTGTTGCCTACACACTTATTTATCCACTGGTCCACTGCCCGATAACGGTGCGACGTTTCTTCCAGTAACGGGACATGAGAACTATTCTACTAATGAACTTCACTACATAGTATAAAACAAAGTCTGTCACTATGTATGCTTAGATATGTAAAACTACGCTACGGATTTCAATGCAGTTTTTTTTAATAGATAGAGTAATTTAAGAGGAAGGTTTTTACGTATAATACATGCATAATATAGTGGAAGAACACTGATTATTTTAGGTTTTTGATTTTTTAGGCGAACGAAGTCCGCCGGGTCAGCTTGATAGAAATATATTTTATTAATGCTAAAATTGCTTGATAAAGCAATTTTAGCGTTAATAATTAATTTAAATTATTAATTACCATTAATAATTAATTAATTTTAACATTTTTTTTGCACTTGATTACTAGAATTATTATTATATATAAATAGAGTATTTTAATAGAGCAAAACAAATTTAAACGTTTATAAGTGACGATTTCATTAAAAATAAAACATTTTGTTATACCAAAGTATGATATTTTCATTCACAATTTAAGGTTTTGTATCCGCACTACTAATATAAACGTGAATGTAAGTTCGTTTGTTACGCTTTCATACAAATACTAGCAGTCAGATTTTGCTAAAATTTGGCCAATATTTTATAACCTAGATTACGACAAAGGACAAATACCGTGGTACACCTACCGCATATACTAGCAAAGCCAGCAAAGCGGGCGAAGCCGCGGCAATGAGCTAGCACAATATATGAAGATTAAACGAAAATAACGTTAAGGTATTTAAATAAAGTTTTCTAATAAATACATAATGCAATTGACCAAATAATATTTATTATTTAAAATTAAAACACTTGCTATTACAGAATATTTATTATGAAATTGATGAATATATCTTACTTTTAAGATAAAATAATTTTAATGACATTAACATCAAATAATTATTTATTTTTATTTTATTTTATTTTATTTATTTGGTTTGCCAACAATTGTTACATCATTACATACTTGGCACAACATACACAATATAAAAACGAAATGCACAATCTCTTATAGGTAAACACTGCGTGCAATGCATATACATATCAATCAAGTAACTAAACAATTTTTCAGTGATCCGTTCGAGTATACAAAACAACAGAGTTAATAGTAATATTTGTTATACACTCTTAGGCTTGTGGAAAGTTATATATTATTTTAAGGATTTGAGTACGAAATTGATGAAGATTGAGCGAGAACAAATCAATATGCGAGTTTGTGGATAGTTCATTGTAGGTTTGACATATACGAGGTAAGGGAGATTTACTACCTAAAACATTAGATCTTAATTGCTGAGTAAAAAGAGTAACAGGCTTTCGTGGAGTGGTACAGGGTATCCTAAATTTGAAGTTGCTGAGTAGTTGGGGACAGTCAATAATATTATTGTGTATTTTATATAAAAATCTCAAGTCCAGGAGCGTTCTCCGATTTTCTAAGGAACACATATTGAAATGATTCAATTTTTTTGAACACGTCAACTTGCTTTTGGAGTGTTTAGCCGAGTAGGACAAATGCCATTAAAACCTTTTCTGGACTCGCTCTATTCTGAGAATATGAGAAGCATAGTGGGGTCTCCAAACTACGGCACAATATTCCAGCACACTTCGTACCAAGATATTATACAAAAGGAATCGAGACCTAGTCGTTTTAAAAATTTTCGAATTTCTAATAATGAATCCTAACATATTGGATGCCCGTTTAACTATACTTTCTACGTGAGGGAGAAAACTTAATTTCCTGTCCAATATAACCCCCAAATCTCTAACACTGTCTACTTCTTGTAACTGCACTCCTTTTATATAGTATTTCGAATAAATTGGCAAACACCATTGGCAAAGCCTATCTATATCTCGTTGAAGCAAACAAACATCTAATTGTGATTTAATTTTTCGAGCGAATTTTAGATCATCAGCGAATAAGAATGGATTGTATGCAAGGAAGCATATCATTGATGAATATATTGAAGAGAATTGGTCCCAAATGTGAACCTTGCGGAATTCCCGATGATACATTTGTCAATTTTGAGTTGTACCCATTTACTACTACACTTTAAATGGTATTTCATAATGAATAGTAAATATATTCTTATAAGTCCTTTGCTAAATATTGACATTATATTCAAATTCAATTTATTAAATTTTTACTTATTGAAATTGTATAAATGATTACTCGGGTGAACTGTTTTTCAATGTTTGTGACATAATTGTAACAGTTATAGCAATAAATAAACTAATTGTTTGACTCAATAAAGAAAGGCACCTACCTATTTGATTGCATATAATTATTTTTTTCAATTGAATGCTTTGTTTTGCACTTATTTAGTATATATCTATTTACTAGAAGTGAAAGGGGTATAATTTCTAACATTAGAAATTTCTTTTGTTCATTTCAAAACTCTTATCAATAAACAGTGTGTTTGCGAATAAGGGTGTATGTGAAAATATCAGCGGGGATAGGTTATAGTATGTACGTATGTTTGGTAGAATACGATTGTACTAAGTCATTATGAATAGGATTTACATGTATCTACTGGGCAATAAGGAAAAAATACTTATGATGAATATTGAAACATTTTTCGAACCAATTAACAGCAATATTCCCCGTTGCGAACTGCTCCTGTTTGTGTAGTTTAATTTACCTTAGTCTTGTTTTTCAACATGCAATGGCTATCAATCATGTTCCATCACCGTCGTCAAGCGAATGTGCTTACAGAAGTCGCCTAACAAGCTGGTAAAGATTAAGTTGTAATAATCATAATAATAATAACTTTTTATTGCCTTAGATTACAAACACACAAAGGAAATACATTTTATATAATAATAGTATAACGCTGTAAAATAAGAAACTAGAAAAATACTTTTAACCAACATTTTACTCTCAATTCTTTTTCTATAATGGCAGCTCTGCCACGTCAATCATCGCATCTCTCCTCTCCTCACCTCACCCCTCGCCTCACCGCACCTCCTTCGTCGCCACACCGCACCTACTTTGTCACCGCACCACGCCACATTAAAGCATCTCATCACTGCTGCGGTACAATAGATAATGGCAAAACTCAGCTCAGCTCAGTTTTGCTAACTCTTGACCGAAATTCCGAGAAGCGCTGTTTTTCAGTGATCGCCCTCATGACCCCTCATGATCCCTTCGGTGTTGTTATACGGGGTTTAAGGGTCGCCAGCCGCTTCGAGCCTTCTGCTTTGTGTGAACTCTGTATGTACGTGTGTGTTTGTGTGCGTGTGTGTACATGTTGTTTTATTACTCAGACATCCTATCTCTCTGTACCACTCTATGACTTCTTAATACCTGTCCCCTACCTATAACTTTTACGTTCATTCATATTATTTTTCATTAAATGTAATAATAATTAGTTTTTAAAACTAACTTTTGAACTTTAGGTATCATCTGATAGTTAAAGATTGCAACATAACCTCACTTTTACTAAACCTCCACTATCTCAGCTCTCAGATTGTCGAAACCTATAGAATTTCCAGTGAGGGACTAATAACTTATAACCTTTAAATTCTCACCATTTTTATCTTGTTACATGCAGGCCCAGAAACGTATGGAATCGTTTGTCTCCTTTGGAGTCGAAAGTAGCCTATTGACCGTCAATCGGCTTTTGATAAGTGACAAAGGTCAAAGTCGCTGACCGAAGTCGCTCGTTGAAGGTAACAGCCGTGATATAATCAAATAAAATAGTCCGTCATCTTAGGCAGATAAAAGCCACAGCGTGCGGTGTAAACGAGCCCTTAACTCTAATATTCCTAATATTATAAATGTGAATGTAAGTTTGTTTGTTCCACTTTCACGCCAAAACTACTCAACCGATTATTATGAAACTTTGTAGCCATATTCTTGAGGTATTAGAAAAAATCATAGGATAATTTTATTAAAAAATATACTTTGAAATATGTTAGCCTCAACACGAATAAATAAGTAATGTTAATATGGAGAAATGTTAAACCTGAAAACATATTGAACAAAAAGCCAGAAATCTATAAGGAACCCATTGCAGAAGACTGGATAGAGTGTACTTTATGCAAAAACTAGTGGCACGAGAAGTGCACAAACTATGGAGCATTGGTCACTACAAATGCGACGTTTGCAAGTAATGCGCACTCTTGTCCGCACTACCTGAAGAGTACGCATTTTGGGCACTGAGTTTTTTCCAAACTAATTTTGTAACTTTAATAACGAGTGCTAATAAATAACCCTTAATATCATACACAGCATCTTTTTTTTCTGTAGCAATCAAACACAGAAGTGCGCAATCCTGCAACATCCTACCCTATTTACTGCTCTTATCAAGTTTCTCATTATTTCTTCGCTATAAACAAACCATTGTACTTTATAAAATCAGCGTTCAATTTATTAGCTTTGTTCGTTATTTCATTTTGTTCGACTACCACCGTTTTGACGACCTGTCAACAGCAATATTCATTTTGAGCTGAAATAGTTTATTGAGCGAGACATTTAGTGATAAATAGATAACTTTTCTTTTCATCTGATTAAATTGTCATCGCCCAAAACCGTAACTAACTACATAATGGATTAGGATTACATGTCGGAGGTTACGAATGCTTTGGTACCGTCATACTGTTACCATTAGAATCATTAACACCTTACCATTAGAATCATTAACACTGGTGGCATAAGGTGGACAAAGATTTGGTGGTACAAGGTGGACAAAGTAGTGTTGCCGTAATCAGACCCTTTACAGATCAACTAAACTAAATTGTTTTTTACTAAAGTAGAGTTTCTGCAGGTGGTAGAACAAGTGTAGTGCGATCGGGGAAGAACCACCGCCACACCTATTTCTAGCGTGAAGCATTTTTTGCGTTTCAGTGGAAGGGTGTGGTTGCCGGCACACTTATATGTGGCGACCATCATAGTCCTCGGGAGTGGCAACGCATCTGTTGCTTAAAGATGTCCATAGACGGCAGTGACCACTTACCATCAGGTGGACTGCATGCTCGTTTGCCACTTCAATAAGATAAAAAAAGTATGGTTTTAGACTATTGCCACCAGTTCCTTGCGTTTTACTCGCTACTAAAATTTAAAATGTCATCGAATATCGAATATGCATTTAGTAGTGAACGGCTACGTTATAATAAATCGCGGATAGATTAAATACAATACCGTTGTACAATATTTTTTAAATTGAATTTGAAAACATTGTTTACGTACCTCCATATTTATCAAGGTAAGACTATAGTTCAATTGATAAGGCCCAACAGAACTTTAATATGCGCAAGCCGATAAGAAGACAAAATAAAAACAACACTTTAAATAAATAATTTATTCCGATAAATATAACTAACCGTAGAAGTGGAAGCCATGGCCGGCGCCGTGGCCGCCGTACCCCCAGCCAGCGCCGTAACCCCCCAGGGGATTACGGTACTGGTCCCTCTCGTCATTGTCATTGTAGTTGGTATCCACCCGATGCAAGGGGATCACCGTCAAGTCGGAAACCGGTACGAGGTTATGAAACGGTATTAGGACCGGAATCAACGTATGGGTGGCATTCTTGTTATGCACATTCTGGTTAGTGATCACCTTGTTGTCATCGATGATGTGGTTCAGCTCGTGAATATGATGCTGGATTGGGATCACGTGTAGATTTTGAACAAATATGTGGTGGGAGACCGGTATCGACAGCGGGATGTTGGGGCCCTTCTTCTTCCTGACGTTCTTGTGGGATAATTCGATGGTGGGAACTGGCAAGGCGTTGGCGTGGTTGGTGAAGAGAGAGTGCTTCACTGGCTGGAGCTTGTAGGTGCTCGGCTTGGCTGCGGCCGGGTACAGCTGGATCGCGAGCAGTAGGTACAGTGCAAGCATCTGGAAAAGAAATAATATATAAATGTTTTCTGTGTCGTTGTGATTCGAGTAGTAATCGAGTTTGCAGTTGACCTGATGTTAAATATGTTGCAAGGCAGAATGAGTGACATTTGATCATGAAGGAAACATCGTCACGCCTATTACTAGTGTGAAACAGAGTTTGAGTTTCATTGGAAGGGTAAGGCCGGCTCACTTTCCGGTAGGGCGATAATTTTAGACCTTGCGAAAAGCAACACATCTATGATTGACTTCATATAACATGGCGGTTCTGTATAAAGTTACTTTCAGATGTCCAACGACGGCAATAGCCGCTTACTGTCACGTGGACTGCTAATTTGCTGTTTTCAATCTTATAAAAAAATATTCACTGCCGTTTACATTGGACACTGGTAATGTTTACTTGAGTTTAAAAAAATCAAAACTTCAAATTCAATCAAAAGTCGAAGTGGCCTCCGGAAAGAAATAGAAATAGAAATCCCAGGTTATGTCTCAAGCCCTAATAATAATAATGCAATATTATCTATGTGAATAAAAAAAAAATGTAGCATATAACCAGAATCATTATGTAAAAGTTAAATAAGGTATAATTATACATATAAGGTATAATTATACATAAGGTCCTATGTATAGAGTAAGTAAATATTAAGGTTTTCTGTAAAGCCAACGCTGCCACCACCGCCCTCTGGATGATGGTGACAACGGAGCCTTAAGTGGAGCTAAAATACTAAGACTGACAAAATGAATGCTATATGAAAAAAGGCACGGACGATCCGTCTGTGGAGCTGTAATTTTATTAATAAAAAAAAATCTTAACTTAAATTTTGAAAGCAAACGAAATTATGTGATGAACTAAAAAACTTTAGTAGGCAATAGCAGATTAAAGTAACATGTAAAGAGATGAGGACCACCATCCAACCACAGAATTTTAGTTGGATGATACATCCCTGTCATTTACACTGCAGTCGCAATAATTTACCTAGATTATATAGGTCACATTCAAACTACAATAATCAGTGATTTCTTACTAAATATACCTTATTCTACACCATTGAAGATTCCGACACCGCTATCCGATACTCACTTTTGACTCATCATAGCAGTGCCTAAAGTGAAAGATGTAATTTAGACAGTACATTTATTTTGAGATGCAAATATACAATAAGAAAGGACTTTTCATAATCTCACCCTAAAAGGTTAGATGGGTTTAAATACGTTAAAGATAACGTGTCTCGTAACCATAGTTTAAAATTAAAGTTAATTGAATCCAATCGAATGATTTAAAATTTGCCGTCGGGTTTGGAGTCTTCAACCAATAGCGGAGCATTATTTACGATGTCCATACGGTACGTCAAATCGGAGGGTAGTATGACTAACCGTGCTCCGGAAAGTAGTATGGCGGGGTGAGCGTTGTAGAAGCGACCGCCGATAACCAGCTCGTATAAAATTTATGAGTTAATTATGAAGATATAAACTATTTATATACTAAAAATTTGTGGACTAAAGTGAACCCTTTAACTTTATCGCTGGTGTATGTGCACGTATTGTGAGGATCGCGTGGAGCCTTGCCATGATCCTGGAAGAATGAGGAGGCACGGGCGGTCCGTACGTGGCTAATCGTAAGTAGAAAGACGAGTTAAAGAGCACTATTTATCACTTTCATAATATCATATTGTATGTATATATTCATATGTATGTATTTGTATGTATATTATATATTCATACTATAAATATTAATTTCCAGTTGTGCACACCTAATTTGCCTTACAAATGCACAATCCGATCCCAGGGCTGCTGGAAGAAATTTCATCTTGAAATAAGTAGTCCTTTGTACTTAAGTTTATAATGTCTGTTTTTTATGTATTGTTTGTGTACAAAAATTATAAAATAAATAAATAGAAAATAAATAGAATCCGTATTCCGACAGCAAGTTACGTAGCCCGAAAATGTTGTGGAACTGCCTATAACCACCCGAGGTCCCGTTTGACTGTCTTCTATAACCCCAAGACTTACGCGGAGGTGGTTTTCGTAAATACCGCTATATATACACCTTGTCTCACACTGATTTTTTACGGTGTCGCGGGTGCCGTGGACACAAAATCGAATATATAAATATCAGACTTGGATCAGAAACCTAAATTTTCGATTAGATATTCTGAAACATGTCTGGCCGGGAATCCAACCCGAAACTAACTTCGTGTCCAGAATACCACCACCACCGCCTCACCTATTTCTAGGGCGCAGAAGTTCTTGCGTTTCGGTAGAAGGGTGTGGTTGCTGGTGTACTTTTTTTGTGAAGAGACAATGTTAGTCCTCAGGAGTAGCATCCGTAATTTACTGAAGAATCCTTGTTCTATATGAAGTTGCTTACAGATGACCATGGGCGGCAATGACTTACCATCAGGTGGACTGCATGCTCGTTTGTTACTTGTATCTTATAAAAAAATGCCAGTATGACACTTCATCAAGTTTATGTCCAATTATTACTTGCCGGAGAAGCGAGAAGCTCATGGAAAATCATTTCGTCGAACCAATTACTTCGTGAATGATCACTCCCCATCAATTGTACACATGCTTGAAATTTTATATCCACGTTGAGGTCTTGGACATCGTGGTAACGTGGTTTACAAGCTTCGTAGTCAATATTAATGTTAATAATTTATCTTATAAACGATTGTTTGACGACCCGCGTGGCCGAGCGGTTATCATACCGGTCTGATGCGCAATGGGTTCTGGGTTCGATTCCCGGCTAGACAGGTATCTGAATGATGAGTTTAGATTCCTTTTCTGGGTCTGGGTATTTGTGTATTCGTCATTGTGTGTGTACATGGTACCCACGACACAAGAGAAAATCCTAGTGTGAGTGTAAAAAACGTGTTTATAATCCCATGTTTTATTTTGCTTCTGACCGCACATTTTATTGTTGAAGAACAAATTTCCTATTTTAATTTTTCCTGTAAGTTGTAAGTAAGTTCTAAATGAAAAATACTAATTATGTTAAAAGTATTTTAAGAAAACGAGCATTCAGTCCAGCTAATGGTAAATGGTACCGCTAACCATGGAGATGTTAGCAACTACATATAGACCAGTAAGACGACAACTACAGCCTTCTATTGAAACACAAAAACTACTTCACGCTAGAAGTACTTTTTTGACTTTGAAAGTCGTCCTATGCCGCGGCGTGGCGTCGCCGCTTGGCGTAAGGTCTGCGGGCCTCGAGGATCCCCTCCTTACCCGGGCAATTCCCTCAGTGGAAGCACTGTCCACCGGTGATGTGAGCTGCCGTCAGGCAGTGTTGCAGCCTTCGGCCTTCTGTGACCGCGCTATGCTGCTACGCAGATTTAGTCCTCCAGATGGTCGGAGGATACCTGGCCCTCGAGTTCACGAGGGAGCGGACGCCCCTCGGGGGGTCGAGCGTGAAGGGGCGCGAAACCTCGTAGATGGGCATGTGGCCCACTGTCAGCGCGTTCGTACATACGACGCGCCAACTGGGCCACAAACCTGTCCAAGGTTTGCACCTTAAGGTCGCGCTCCAACACGTCGTTCCGAACGAAGCGACCCGCCCCGACGATCGCCCGGAGAGACAGGTTCTGCTGCGCGCGGAGGCGTTTTCTGTTGGACTCTGACACCAACGCGTACCACGCCGGCGCCGCGTAGGTCAATCGGGATCGGACGTACAGCTTGTACACCTTTAGTTTTGTTCGGAGCGGCAGATGAGATGCAAGCACCGGTCGGAGCATCGCACGTGCAACACGGGCCTGTCGGATCACGTGGTCCACCTGAGGCACCATGTGCAGCGTGCGATCGATGTTACATCCCAAGTACCTAACTGTGGGCTGCCAAGCTACCTCCCGATCACGAAGACGTAGCGGCGGCGGCATGCTGCGTTTGCGGCTGAAAAGTGTCGCGACCGTCTTACCGACATTGACAGCCATACGCCACTTATCCAGCCACTCCGGCAGAAGATCCAACAGTCGTTGCATCCTGCGTGTAGCTATTGCGGGATCACGAGAAGACGCGAAGTATGCGCTGTCGTCCGCGAACAGCGCGAGCTCCACGTCCCTTTCCCATTCCTCGAGGTGACCTTCGAGGGTGGGAATGTCGTTCGTGTAGAAGGCGTAGAGTAGTGGCGAAAGGCAGCTACCCTGTGGTACACCAGCACGTATTGGGCGGGGGTCTGAGGTGACGTTCTCGACCGACACATAGAACTGCCGCCCATCTAGAAATGACGCCACTAACCTCACCAATAGCGCCGACAGGGGTGACTCCAACAGCTTGAAAACGAGCCCAGGGTGCCATACGCGGTCGAACGCCTTCTCGATATCGAGGAAGACGCCGACCGTGTGTCTACCGTAATTGGTCTCGCTTGCAAGATGGTGGAGCACCCGTGTCAGCTGCAGCGTAGTCGAGCGACCGGCGCGGAAGCCGAACTGCTCGTCCCTTAAAACAAGTGACGGCCGCAGTCGCTTCAACGCCAGCCTCTCGAAGAGCTTTGCTATGGTGGGCAGCAACGTGATGGGACGGTAGCTGGCCGGGAGACGTCTGTCTTTCCCCGGCTTCGGGAGAACTATCACCTTACCCATCTTCCAGGTGGTCGGGAAGTGGCCGGTGCGTAGTATACCATTGAAGAGCCTTGTCATTACGACTAAGGCCCTCCTCGGGAGCATCGCCAACGCCATGTTAGGGACTCCATCGGGGCCTGGCGCCTTACGCTTCGGTAAACGTAAGGCGGCCTTCCGCGTCTCCGAGGGCGAGATGAACTCCAATCCCTGGGGTGGCGGTGTCGGGCGTCCAAGGAAGTCCTCTACCCACGCCTCTACGATCTCGTGGTGTTCGGCGACGGCAGCGGCTGCGGGGTGTGGAGAGAATTGCTCTTCCAAGTGCCCCGCATGAATCTCCGCCCTTTCCTTAGGGGAATAGCATCGTCTGCCCTCACCATTCAGGAGTGGGCAGACGGTCTCCTTCGTTCGGGTGAGCTGCCTGGTGAGATGGAAGAGCGACGTCTCGTGCTCACCTGCCTGGTCGACTCTCGCCTCCCAGGAGGCGCCACGGTACTCCGCCATCCCAGCAGACAACTCCTCCGCCAGGTTGTTGAGGTCACGCTTCACCCGGGGGCAGCGGGTGCGCGCCCATAAACGACGTAATAGCCTTTTCTTGGCCAATTTCCTCTCCAGGTGAGCCGGGAGTCTTGCGCGTCTTGATGTCTTCGGTATGAGAGTGGTCGCCGCGTCCAACGCCTCCCGGACTGAGGCCGTGAACGCGCCGGCCGCGGCTTCCACTCCCCCCGGTGAATTGAGCGCCTGGGTGAGTTTGACCCCACCCATGGTTAACTGAAAAGACTCCCAGTCCACCCTTCGAGTAAAGGTTTCGAAGGCCACCGCATTAGCCCCCAAACCAAGCGTGACCAGGATGGGAAGGTGCTGCGTGTCCAGATCATACAACACCTTCACGTGTATAGGGCTTCGGAGATTCCTGTGGAGCACTATATCCAGGACATCAGGGCGAGAGGACTCAGCCGTGGGGATGTGCGTAGGCGATTCTGGCCCAATCACCTCGTAGCCCATCTCCTCGGCGTCAAAGTACAGCATGCGTCCCGCTGTATTGGTGATTCTGGAACCCCAAGCCGGATGTTTGGCATTGAGATCACCAGCCAGTAAGGTCGCAGCGCTCTCGTCCAAGATGGTGTGGATGTCCTGCGGAATAAGTTGGGGACCAGGCGGTCGGTATGCGGCAAACAGTCGCAGTTCCCGTCCCCCGGCGTTCACAACGGCCCCGATGGAGCGCGTGCTCACGTACGGGGGCAGTGGAAGCACGTCGTGTACCAGATCGCGGCGAATCGCTATGGCTGTGCCCCTGTAAGGGAGCCCTGCCTGCGATATTTCGTCGCGCCGGTACACGGCGTAGTTCGGGAGCGTAAAGGCCAGTCCCGGTCGCAGCTTCGTCTCGCCCAGCAGCACGACCTGTATGTCTTGCTCCCGGACGAGCCGCCGCAGCGCCGGGATATGTTGGCGGACTCCTCCCGGATTCCAATATAGAAGTCTAAGTTGAACTGCCATAGTGGAACCCGAGAGTGTCAGCCAGGATGGACTTTATGGTGCCTACAAGCGCTGGGTACCGCGCAATAGCCTCACTGATGGTTGCTATTGCCGCCACCAGATCATCGGCCGGCGTATTGATCCCCAGGGCCTGCAGGGGGCGAGGTGTGGGAGTGGGGATGAAGACGGAGCGGGGGCGGGGTGATGGAGGCTGTGGGGCTGGGGCTTCCTGGACCTCTACCTCCCTCTGCGACCGCTTACCTTTCCCCTTCCCTTTGTGAGAAGGGGCCACCTGTGCAGCTTCCGGAGCTGGAGTCGGTGCTGGAGGAGGCGGCTGGTGGACTGCCTGAGCAGCCTTGATGGTGGTGGCTGTTCTCGCGCCGCTTCCCGAGGGGCGCGGCTGGTTGACTGGCTTCGGCTTCGGCTGCGGCTGAGGAACTTGAGCAGCCGGCGTTTCCACCTGCTGCTCGTTGCGCCTCGCCTTAAGCCTCTTGGCCTTTCTCCTGCTTTTGCGCACGTCTGCGCGCGCTGCAGGAGGGTTGGCCGGTGCCATCAGCGATGCGCCCTCGGTCGGCGCAAACTCCTCCACGACTCGCACGGGCACCGGTTCCCTTCGTGTCGTTTGCGGTTGCTGCGCGGGCGCTGTGGTCGATGGGCGGGGCGGAGGTACCACCATCCCCCTGACGCGGGCCATCCTCCGGAGGTACACGCACGACCTGGTATTGGCCGTGTGCGCACCCCGGCAGTTGGCGCATCTGGGGGTGGCGTTCCTAGGTTCAGGACAATCCCGAACTACGTGGCCCCCCGCGCACCGGACGCATCTGGCCGGCCGGTGGCAGTTGGTGGAGGAGTGCCCCACTGCTTGGCAGCGATGGCACTGGGGGGGGCCGAAACGACCCCTCCACGCCTCCACAACGACCCCCGGCATAAACAGGAGTTCCGTCACCCCATAGAGGCGGCGCAACTCCGGTTCGGCCATCCGGTCCAGCTGCACGTAGAACACGCAGCCGGGCTTACCTCGCCTGGATGGAATGTGACGGGCGAATCGTGCCGGGAATCCAAGCCGTTTTAAGGCCTCGGTGACTCCGTCCGGGTCCGTCATACCCGGCAGGCCCTTAACCGCCACCTTGGTGGGGCGATCGTCCTGCGGGGTATAACAGAACCATGAGAGTCCTGGTTCTGTGGCGGACAAGTCCGTCAAGTACCGTTGAATTACCCGGTACTCATCGGCCGTCGGTGGCATGAACCTGATGCCCTGCCCGAAGGGCCTCGCATGGGGTGCGTGGCCCAGTTTCTCCCGCAGCGCCGCGAAGTGAGTGGGCCAACTCGGCATCCGCTCGACCACGATGGGTGGGTACGCCTTGCCGGCCGCTGCAGCACTCGAGGGCTGGCGGGTGGTGTTGCCTGCAGAAGTAGTAGGTGGTGGGCTTACTTGTCGCGGCGGAGCAGGCGCCGCCAGCGCCGCCGCATAGGACGACTGTGCCTGGGGTTCCGGATACGACCCCAGGCGCGATGATTCGGCCATCGGAGTCGACGGCCGGACTGAAGTGGACGCGGCGGCGGGCGCCGGCGTCGACGCCGACGCTATACCGGCGTACGATGTCGAGTCCAGCTCGGCGTCCGTCGCCGCGGCCCTTGACGACGACGACGGTGAGCGCGGGGGGGACCTAAATGATCTTGTGCGACTTACCATTATTGGGTATTTCGCCCTTAACCCGTCGGTTTCGGATTCTGACTCCACAGCGGCAGCAGCGGGAGCTCCGGCACCATCACAGCTGTCCTCATATTCTGCATCCGAGTCCTGGGAGTCTTCGGGAGACAGTGGACCTCCGTCTTCAGGCGATCCTCCTTCTAGTTCGGCCTCTATGCGCACCACCTTCGCCGGCAGCTGTGCACTCTCCGGCGAAGATGATGGCTGGCGCTGGGTCTTTGGTGGCCGCGCAGTACCTTTAGTCGGTCCTTCCTTGCGACCGCTAAAGTATATCAGCGGGTTGCCTCGTTGCCCGCGTCTTTCCGCAACTTCGGCGAGTTGTGCAGCGGCGGGGCCGGCCACCGCTTCGATCTCGCCCGTATACAGGTTCCTTCGGACGACTTGACGTCCGGTGGGTAGTTGTCGACTTGATGAGGGTAGAGCGCCGCCGTCCCTTTCCCTCACCGATCTTCCGTCCCTCTCTTCTGAAGGTTCGGTGAGGGTAGGGTCGATATTACGATCCATGAGGGTAGATCTGAATCTTCCGTCTCGATCGCACCAAGCCTCTCTTTCCCACACTGATGTTGAGCCTCTTGAGGGTATTCCTCTTCTTTATGCACCTCCTTTGCCCAAGACGAATTTTTGCGCAGCACTGGCCCAACACCGGGACCCTTTCCAATGAAAGGGGCGGTGTTGGGCGCGGGACGTTACGTCGCGGTGGTCGCAGTCGGAGGCACTGGCCCGGGGGGCAATCAGCACCGAACGCAAACGCGGAGAGACGCTAGAAGTAGGTGCTACTGCACAGGATTTATCACCGGGTAAATAAAACTTTAAGGAGGCGACAACCCGTTATCGTCCCACGGGCACGGTCTTCTCGCAGTGAGCCGCACTAGCCAAGTAGGAATTGTTAGAAATTACACACCTTTGGGAACTTTTTTTAAGAAAAATCTCAAGCTTAAGTTTCGTCATGAATTGCTTTACCGTAAAGCAGTGAAAAATAATTCTAAAACCCACATCATTTTAGAAAAATCTGATGCGTGCCTGAGATATGAACCTCGGATCTTGCGATTGAGAAGTCGAGTTTCAACAAATAGGCTATCACTGCTCCAAATGTTTCGAACAATTGCCGTAAACTATTAGACCCGACCAACAAAATGAGCAATACTGATACGAACCAAGAGATTAATCTTAACGTGAAATTTAGCAAAGAATCGAGTAATGACACTAAGAATTAAATAAGATCTTCCAGGAATTCTTTGTCATTTTAATTCAGCACAGAATAGATTTTAGATAGGGGCGTCAGTGGAGAATGAAGGTATAGAGACAAACTTCTTGGAAGTGTGGAACTTGGAACTTGTGGAAGAGATGGTAGATGGAGGCGGCTCATTTTCATTCGAGGCGACCATCATAGTCCTTATGCGAAGAACGCATCTGTGATTGACCTGAAGAAAAACCCCTGTTCTTTATAAAGTTGCTTACAGATTTTGGTATGCGACATTGACCACTCACTGGCCCCATATAGTTAAATTTTTTACACACACTTTTTACACTCATAGCTTAAATACGCTTTGCACTGTAGGATGTTCTCCTGTGTCGTGGGTACCGTGGACACACACAAGACGAATACACTAACACCCAGACCCAGAATATGAATCTAAGCTATACAGATACCTGTCTGGCCGAGAATCGAATACGGGACCCATTGCGCGTCTCACCGGTATGGTAACCGCTCCGCCACGCGGGTCGTCAAATGGGGCAAAGGTAAAAAATAATATATACATTTGTTGTGTTACTTCGATTTGATAAACAGAGACAAAAATCGAGAATCTACAACTTTCATTAATATTCTATGTGTCACATTTTAATGATTGAAATGTCGTTATTTTGCATAGGCCTACGGAGGCACTTACAAATTGTCAGTTACATATGTATATTTTTTACACTACCACCGGATTGGAGCACGACCTCAACTGAGAAGATCCGGCAAGAAACTCAGTAAGTTTGTAATTTAAGGATGGAATTTCAATACAATAAGTAGCAAAATATGTATTCTAACGATAAGACCCTAATAATAAATAAAGTTACCTCTCGAACAATATACTCTATGGAATTAGTCATGGGTCGCGGCTTGGAAGCCAAAGACAAAGAAGGGGCGGCAGGCAATCTTACATTGAAGAGAGCTTCATTTGCCCATTGTATGGAAAGGCTTTTAATTTGATTAATTCTTAAATTTAATTCCTTTATTTAATTGTAAGGGGTTGAGGAGACAGTAATTTTATAATTTCATTGAAAATTATGACAAAAGGAAAATGGATTATTAAATATACATAAAACCAATTTAATTGAGCATAACAGGTTTTCTGTAGAAAGGAAAGCTAGTTTTCATTTTGTCTAAGCCTAAGCAATTGCTAGTTCATCGTTGTAGACTTAGCGATAGATCAAACCTTTTTTTTTGTTTTCGAGGGGGAAACCTTCAAAAGGTACCCGACGCCGTAGGAGCGACGCGGGTTATGTGGGATTCTTACCGCACTAGCCGTCCTCAGCGCTGCGTGGAGGACTCCGGGATCTCCGTCACCTTTAACGGATGCGTTTAAAATAATTTGAAAATTTTACAATTTATATGAATTTGAGAAATATTCGTGTTACTTTGGACAATATGAAGTTTAGTTTTTTAATTTGGTCGAATTTCGACCGTTGTGACGGGTGACTAGTTTAACTTGTTGCGTTTCTACATCTGTTGAAAAAAATGTAATTCAACAAATTTGAATAAGAGCTCCTAATTTATTGTTTCTGGCTTCTATTTGTAAATTGACTGGTGATAATATTAATGGACTTGTATATGTAGACTACAACCCAATGTTACTTTAAATAAGTAAAAATAATTATAATGGAAATTGTGCATCATTTATTATGTACTGACGTGGGAGTGCTTAACTAGGTAGGATTACAGTGGCTTTAAAAACCAGTAAAACGTGCAGTGATAACACGACAGGTAGATATTTACAATTGGGTTTTTGAAAAAAAATATTGTTTGTGATAAATAGAAAGATTATATATTAGTTTTATAACAAAACTATTTTTTTGCATCAATTCAAAAGTTATTTCAAAATAAAAATTAATTTTTGAATCCAGTACCGAAGACACGCCGACAACTCCCGAACAAACCCGAGCGCGTGTGACGTCATAATGTTAGTTGTCACTCATTGCAGTTGATACAGAAATTATTGTCTAGTCTCGTGTAATAACCGTAAACGCTGTACTGTTATTGAATAGCTATAACATTATGACGTCACACCTATGGTGACCAATCATGGCGCGTTTATAGTCACGTGATTTTTATTTAAATTTCATCAATTTTTAATTGTTTATAATTAATTGATAAATTTTTTTTTAAGTTTTTTGCATTAAATATCAATATTATTAATAATAAAGTCTTAAAATACATAAAAAAAATCATTTTTTTTTTCAAAAACCCAATTGTATATTTATCAATTTATCAATATCCGTAAATTTTAATGCAAATACATGCAAACTATGTCATTGACAAATTTCATAGAAAGTTGACTGGACCCCATCTATTCCGTTTACAACATCATACAATAGTAGTGTTTTTGGAAATATAATAAATCATAGACAGATAAGAAATTACATTTGGTAAGTAGGGTAGAATATGTTTATAGTTTAGATAATTTATTTTAAAATATAGTACACTAGCTCTTACCCGCGGCTTCGCCAGCACGGTCAAAGGGAATTAACATTAGCATTTGATAGCGTGATTTAGAACTTGCAAATGAAATTTATGAACGCCATCTATTAACAACGTCTGGAACTATTAAATATGTATCAACTAACAAAACATCGATATTTTCATGGGAATGAGAGAGCGCGGTAAAAAGTAGCTTACGTCACTCCCCCTCCTCCTATCTCCCAATATATAAACCATATCATATAATAGCTATGTGGCGACGTAAAAAAGTATCAAACAAACACACTTTCACATTTATAATATTAGTATGGATTTCGCTGATATTGTTGAATATAAAAAAATCATTAGTAAGAAAGAAAGAAAGAAAGAAAACATTTTTACACAATACACCGATATTGGGGTAAAAAAAAAAGAATAGAAACGATTAACTAACTTAGTATAACAATAACAATAAAAAGAAAGTATAAATGTTAGTATAGTTATAAGATGCAATGTATTAATACTACTTAATTATTAATTTTGAAAATATTTATAGTAATATCTTATGTAATTATAACTACGTAAACAAATATAGGTATGGGTATTACAATGTTATCTATTCATTTTAATTTTAATTGGTACTTTATAGATCCACTACTTAAGTGGAACTATTAAGTGCCATCTAGCGGTAATAGATCGAACTCCTATTGATCGACCCTTTGTAATGATGTTATTTTTATGGAAGTACTAAATGCCCATGCAGCCCATCTGATGGTAAGTGGTTACTGTACCCCAAGGACATCTATATACAACTTTGTTTTTGTTTTTGAGGAGGAAACCTTCAAAAGATATCCGTGGGAGCAACGCCGGGTTATATGTTATTTTTACCTCATTAAAACCTCCCCGGTGGCCATCCTCAGCGCTGCGTGTAGGACACCGGGATCTTCAGTGAAACACAAACGGACTCCTCCGAGCGCGATGCCCCTTCGGGTTCTTCCCAGTGAGCATTTGTACTCACTGCGCCTCCTGGTGTTTACGACGGCCACACATGCCGTCGCCTTACCCGGGACCGCATGGCTAGACGGTTCGAGCTCCCACCCGCAACCCCGGAAGCGCCTTTTAGTCGCCTCTTACGACAGGCATACCGTACCGTACGGGATACCATAGCCCTATCCTGGTCCCGGAACTACAGGGACAATCTATATAAAACCCTAGATAAGATCAGAGTCTTACCTAAAGTTAGCTACTGATACTGAGGACTAAGACGAAGCGCTACGTTAAATATCCTTCCCTCACCACACCCTTCAGACCAGAACACAGTACACTCAAATTTCAATACTACTAGTCACCGCAACGGTCGAAATTCGATCGTAATTTTAATTAAAAAATTTAAACTTCATAGTGTCCAAAGTAGCACCAATATTTTTCTACTTTAAATATATTGTAATAATTTTCAAGTTATTTTGAACGCACCCATTAAAGGTTTATTAACTAAGCTTCATTTAAAAGCAATAGCGGGTATTTTGACAAAGACATGTGACATTTTTGTAACTTGTTTTCATAGTAAGACATTGAATGTTCTATTTCGTTTATTATGTATGTGTTTGCGTCAAATGAAGGTAGTGTGTGTCATGTGTTTTTAGTTGATTTTAGGTATGTTTTATGCATTATTTGAAAAAATATTAGCACTTGTTAATCCTTCTCTACATCAACTGTAACCGTGAATAATTTCATCCTTTTCCATCCGCGGCAAGTATCTTAAAAACATATCTAGACCAGGGTCGATAATTTTTAAAACCAATTAAAATCGCAGTAGGATGAAACCCATTAGAAAAGGAGGGGAATATTATAAAAATGAAGGGAAAAATAATTTACGGGCGATCTGAGGTCGGGGAGGGGATAAAAAACATTGGCCAAATGCGACAAATTTTTAACGTCTAATAATGAATTGACGATACTTTTCTTTCCTTTTCCGGCAAATCCAGATGTTGTATCTCAACCAGAAAAACAATGCAGAAATACAACAATGTTTCTTAAGGATTCATGTTTGAAACTATTAGACGTAAAAAATAGGTCTTTTACATTTCCAGAACCTGGTTTGAGAAAATAAATGTCATGATTATGTGAATTTAACTGATTTTAAAGGACCAAAAGATCAATATCTTGGCCCACAACAATTACAGTTTTATTAGTACTCATTGCAATTTTTATCGCGGTTTTTCGATTTTTTGCATTTTCTGAGAAGATTTACTATAGTAACATATATTTTTTTTTCCACCATCAAAAAGTAGAGATTTCAACGAACAGAAAACATATCAACTTTTTGAAAAAAGCTGATATTTTGACGGGTGAGTTTTCGATTGAAAATTAGGGTGTTTTTTCGATATTAATTCAAAATAAGGTGAAAAAATTAATATTTTTAATGAAATACATTACAGCGTATTTGGGACATAAAAAGGTAAGTTTTCGCCAAATTTCGTTAAAAAAAAATTTTTTTGTAAAAGATAAAATTTAAAAACCAAAAACATGTTTTTTTGAATTTTCCACATAAATTTTGAGGTTATGTGAAAAAAGTGTAAATACAAAAGTTTTAGATCTTTTTATTACCTACAACTTTGCTATTTGACTTTTTTCGATAGGACTTTTAGTTTTGCCGGAAATCGAGAAAAAACGTTTTTTACCCTTAAAGACTCACCCCCATCCCCTCCCCGACTTCAGATCGCCCGTAAATTATTTTTCCCTTCATTTCTATAATATTCCCCTCCTTTTCTAATGGGTTTCATCCTACTACGATTTTATTTCACTTTTTATTATTTTTAAAGGCTTTTCTACCCTGGTCTAATCACAAGTTTTTGCTTCACGTATTAATATATCGTCAGGTGACAGGAAAAACGTACTAACTACAGAATATGCAACATGAAATTATCAGCATTTAATAATATTTTGATCCCAAAATTTCATTTATGTGCAATGTCCTGAAGTTATACCATTAAATAAAATGTTATACAGGTTATTGTATACAAAAATTATTTATGTAATAATAATGTATTGTTAAAGAGTAGTGTATTAGGTGAAAAAATCGGGATTTTACAATTTTGTAGTTAGTGAGTTTTTCTCGTCACCCGACGATATGATAAAATAAGGGCAGTGAATTTGCAGTAAATTTTAACACCACTTATTTAACTTACTACACACTTATTTAACTTTTGTGATTTCTGCGCACGTAAAGATCAATATTATATAAAACGCACGCTTAATTGATAATAAAATGAGGGCAGTAAATTTAACACCTGCACGTATGGTAATTACTCGGCTGGTCGAGTGCAGAACTACTGGTTTGCATCTTGCTCCATTTTCATCCAATTAAGACATCTCAAGGGTAAACTTATCAAAGATCAAAGATTATACGTGTTACCTTTATCATTTTTGTGCCTACTTGCTATTTATGTCACTACAGCAATAATTCAATGTAAGTAGTTACTTTAAAAGGCTTAATTTGTAATGGAATAATTTAAATTATATCTCAAATTTACTTATTTGTGTACTTTTCAAAGTTATGCCATTAATTAAATGTGATGTAATATGTATATATCGAACACAACCTCACTGGAACCTACAATTAGACGGTGTTCTAAATATCTATCTACTCACATATTAGCTAAGTATCATTAAGTTATCTTATTTTGAGCGGACTCCAGATGAACATGGGCTGTAGTGCGCTACAATTAGAACTGCATGCTTATTTGTTACTGCAATTTTATATAAAGTTTTGTATTAAATCAGATAAATAATTGCACTGTCACCCTGAAATATTTCGCCTATTAGTATAAATTAGAAATAAATATGTATCAGCATGATCACTTTTAAGAGACCTATTATAAGAATTAGTTTAAAAAAATACTATTGCCCTGCTTATAATGCATGCTTTATGTGCCTCATCTGTTAGTTGCTAATAAGAAAATATTGCCTGCCTTAACATATCTACTTAATGTGCTTCACATATTAGTGATCAATAAATAAGAACAACTTGATGCCTGTTAAAACTTTTTTTTTTGTTTTCGAGGGGGAAACCTTTCAAAGGTACCCGACGCCGTGGGAGCGACACAGGGTTATGTGGGATTTTTGCCGCACTAAAACCTCCCCGGTGGCCGTCCTCGGCGCTGAAAAGGAGGACTCCGGGATCTCGAAACGACTTCAACACGAATCCTCCGAGCGTGCTGCCCCATCGGGCTCCTCCCAGATGGGCGGCTGGGCCCACCGCTCCGTCTAGTCTTTTCGACGGTATGCGACCACACATACCGCCGTCCTTCCCGGGATTGCCTGACCGAACGGTTCGAGCTCCCACTCTAGCCGTCTGCAACCCCGGAAGCCCCTTGTAGTCGCCTCTTACGACAGGCAGGGGATACCGTAGCCCTATTCTGACCCCGAGGCTACAGGGACGGCCTGGTATAAGCCTGCCCTGGTACTTACTAATAAACAATAGCGACGCCAGTCTCAAGAAGTCTGTTTTAAGCGTCTGCCACATTTAAGATGCGTCGTACTTTTTTATCTAATTGCAGTAGCAAACGAGCATGCAGTCCACCCGATGGTAAGTGGTCACTGCCGCCCATGGACAACCGTAATCAACTTTATACAGAACATGGGTTCCATTTCAATCATAGATGCGTTGCTACTCCCGAGGACTATGATTGTCGCCTCATATAAAAGTGTGCCGGCAACTACACCCACCCACCGAAACGCAAGAAACGCTTCACGCTAGAAATAGGTGTGTATCTTCCCCGGTCGAACTACACTGGTTCTACCACCTTTGGAAACCTGGCAGCGCAATTCTTGTTTGTGTCTAAAAATGTAGTTTTTAATATAATTCTTCGGTAATATAAAGGGAAAGTCTTTGGAGTCAAGAGCAAGACATGTGTACACAATGCAATAATGCTTGCATTGTATTTAAAACTACATCGTTAAGACCACTAGACAATGATCGATTATGATATCTATTTGGTTTGTACTAATTAAATCTTACTTGCACGCTACTTGCATAATTGGATATTGTAATATTATACTCGGAGAGGAGACCAATAGTTAAACTTATTATTCTTATGTAAGTACTAGTCACCCGTCGCAACGGTCGAAATTCGATCGTAATTTAAATTAAAAAACTAATCTTCATATTGTCCAAAGTAGCACCAATATTTCTCTAATTCAAATAAATTGTAATCATTTTCAAGTTATTTTGAACGCACCCGTTAATGATAAAAAGAGGTATAATTAGCTAAGCTACATTAAAAAGCAATAGCGGGTATTTTGACAAAGACATCAGACAGACGGTGCCTACTTAACATTAAGTAGGCTGCATGCTCGTGCTAGACTTCAATTGACGATCTGCGTGGCGGAGCGGTCTTCATACCGGTCTGTCATGCAATGGGTTCGGGGTTCGAATCCCGGCCAGACAAGTATCTGAATGATTAATTTAGATTTCTGTTCTGGGTCTGGGTGTTTGTGAATTCGTCTTTGTATGTCTATGGCACCCACGACACAGGAGAAAATTCCACTGTGGGGCTGTGAGTGGGGAAAGTGTAGAATTGGATAGTTTTTTTTTTATATTTCGGGCTCTATATATCTTCGTAGTATCGATATCAATATCGATTAATACGACAGTGAATAATCGAATATCAAATCAGATAGATCTAGACGAAGGCTGCTCGATCGAGTTTCGGTAACATTGATATGTGTGTTGTAATTACGACCACATTCTCTGTACCATTGCATCATATATGAATAATGGTATTTGGATACGACCTACATGACAGTGGTTTGAAATACGACCTCTCAATCGAGGTCTGAGGTTTGAAGCCAGGGGTCACTGGTTTTTTGAAGTTATGTTCTTTTGAAACTTGCTGTGCAGTTTTTAAGCTTTATCGTGGGCTTTGAGCGCGGCGAACGAATCTAGAAATTCCGTAACGAAAAAACCTAACAACTTCCACGCCGCCTACCATTTAGCGCGGCCGAGCGTTCGCTTAACGTGTATGTATGTATATGGTACGACAGTACGAAGTTCGCACGGATTAAGACGAGCTGCTCCGAAATCGAACGAATATGTAAGCAGCTCTGTTTGTGAGAAAGTATATAATATCAAAGAAAAAAACTTGAAATATTATGAAAGAAAAAATACTGCATAAATAAATAATAATTATATTTGCATAAGTTGATAAAAAATGCTATGCAATAACCTTACCGCGGCAGTCCCCGAGTGCCGCACGTTTGTTTATTTTTATAATAATGAAGTAACAAATGAGCATGCAGTCCCTGATGGTAAGTGGTCACTGCCGCCCATGGACATTGGTAAGCAACTTCATATAGAACATAGGTTTTATCTGAAGTCAATCATGATGCGTTGCTACACCCGAGGACTAGGATGGTCGCCTCATATAAAGTGTACCGGCAACACACACTTCCATAGAAACGCAAGAAATACTTCTCGTTAAAAATAGCTGTGGCGGTGGTAGCTCAATATATTGATGTAATTTTTGGATTGTTTTAATATGATTTATTGTGTTCAGTTTAGTTGCTACGTGGTAGAACGAGTAAAGTTCGATATAGGAAGTACAACTAATTGTAGCGTGAAACAGTTCTTGCGTTTCATTGGAAGGGTGTGTTTGTTAGCTTACTTTTATATGTTATACTGCTACGGATTTAAATGCTTTTTTAATAGATAGAGTGATTTAAGAGGAAGGTATTATGTATTATACATATATGTATTATAATATAGTGGAGAAATACTGATAATTTTAGATTTTTTACTTTTAGGCGGAACGAAGTTCGCCGGGTCAAGTTTTATATAAAGTTGCTTTCAGATGTCCATGGGCAGCTGTGAACATTTACCATCAGGTGCACTGCATTTCAATTTGATAAACTATTTTAAATGTTTTAGGTAAATCCAAAATCCAAATTCATAAATAAATCTTCGCCGCAGCTTCGCCCGCGTTGTAAAAATCGTTGTATAGATTGTCCCCTAGGAATAAGATATTTTTCTACAGTAAAAAGTAGCCTATATGTTAATCCAGAGAGTCAGCTAACTCCCTACCAAATTTTGTGAAAATCGCTCCAACCGTTTACATGTGAAGAAGTAACAAACATACACACTCACAATCTTTCGCCTTTATAATATTAGTATAGTATAGTCTTTGTTTATAAGCGACAAGCCGCTGCTGATCGTAAGCTCCTAAAAAGGGCTTAAACAAGAGTTTTTATTTTTGCTTTTTCGTTATGTCCACACAACTGACCCGCATGCGATGTCGTTTTTTGACTAACAAAATGCGTGTTTGTATTTTGGGATGTTGCTACGTTGTACATAAAAGCGTATTTTGTGACAAGTTTTGTTACACTATTTTTGTCGGATATATCGGATAGTGGAAACCAAATTTGAGTGATAGCCTATTTTTTTTTTATAATAATGAAGTAGTTAACGAGCATGCAGCCCACCTGATGGTAAGTGGTCACCGCCACCCATAGACATTTGCAAGCAACTTCATAGATTTTTCTAAGATTTTGTGCATTTTAAAGATAAGGTATTTAAGTTCATGTCGTCAACCCCGTTATGGCGAGCACTAATAGCCTAATGGTTAAAACTCGGTCGTTAAACCTAGGGTCCGAGATTCAAATCGCAGGCACGCACCACTGATTTTTCTAAAATTATGTGCGTATTAGATTATTTGAACCCAACTAAAAAGTCAGCGATTAGAGTTAATAAGAGATTTCAAACTCATATTATCGAAGAATTGATACTTTTCAAAATGAATGGTGTACCTAGTTACAAGTGCATTTTTTAAAATTGAAATATGTTTAAAATATAATCATACAGAATAATTTCAATTAACTATCTCTCGTCAACTCATTATTCGCTCACTGCACGCGTCTTCTCTCAGAATGAGAGAGTTTACAATTAACTATAATTACCATTTATTGAGTACTAATTACACAATAAAATTGAATTGTATATTTAAAACAGATTTTATTAACATAACAAAGTATCAGCTTCATGCTAGAAAAAGATGAACATAAATATTAAGATACTTCGATAACAGCGTGATTTAAAAAACCTCCAAAATTTGAACACAATTTTGTTATTTCCACTAAATACAAATTTCACATTAGATGCCTTCTTTCTCACCGTGCGATTTATGGACAAATGTTTTTACATAAGCGCAATAACAAACGAATATGTGTGTGATTTTAAGTGGCCAATAAACATTTGGACACTATTTACTCATATTTTAATTGAAATTGGTTTTTATGAAAATTCAAATAAGACAGGGGTGCCTACTTGTAGTAAAAGCTTCAAGATTGAAAGTGTTAAATTCTTCGTCTGGCGCAACACCAGCCATGTATACTTCTTCTTCCTACACTTCCTGCAGGAATTGTAGAGAACAAGAAGTAGTACAGAAGAATAAGAAGTGTGTTTTATATGAAGCATACCCTTAAAATCTCGTATCCTTAAATATCACCAATTACTAAACTGACTAAAACTCTTTCATTCCGAGAGAGGACCCGTGCCCAGCAGTGGGAGAATAATGGGTTGACGATATTATCCTTAAGTGTGATAAGGGTAGCAACGCATCTATAACCGGCCTAAGATAAGACTCCGATCCTTTTAAAATTTGTTTATTAGCCAATGGGCAGCACTGACCATTCGACATCACTTAAATAATTACTTAAACCACAACCAATTTATTCCGTTACACGTTACTTGTCAAAGCTTAATAAAGCAACCAAAATTCTTACTTTTCCCTCCAATCGGGTAAAAATCCTCGATACGGCATCACAGCTGCCACACTGACCCGCGAGCGACCACCTGCCACCCGTGATCACTTGAGACTGCGGTTGTACCCGCTCCGGTGAGTTTTGGCCAGCGAAGGGAGCTGGACCCAAGTGGTATATACGGAGAGGTTAGAGGTGACATTATGTACTACTGACATTTATAATTTGAACTGTAGATGTTTAATTATTAGAAGCGGAAAATACATTTTAACTCATAAACCTACATATAAAAAATCAGGTTGCGCGTATCTGTATGTCGAATATAATTTCAAAAACAATATTTTTGGAGGATTGGCTTTGTTAAAATTTGATTTTTCGGACACATTTCGTGGACATTTTCGGACATTTTCGCAGCACTGGTTACTGGTAAGTGACGAGCATGCAATCCATCTGATGGTAATCAGATGCATTGTATGCTCGTTTGCTTTATGAAACACATAAAATTTGTTTTGATGTTTCTGCTTAAGTGCAGTAGTTTGACATAGATATAAAGAAAAGTAAACGACATAAAAACAAACAATTTCTACTATTTACTTGGAAATAAAGTTGTAGGTTCTCCTTACAACTCTCACACATTACTAAATACCCTTTCCAACAGGAAACATAAACAAAATCACCCTGTCATCGTTGAAACCATGAATAATTTAAAGAGCTGAAAAGTCTGAGCCCGGAACGGGAACCGAACGTCTAATTTATTATTTGTGCCGCTACCGCGGGATAATGTGACTGCATTAACACTTCTGCTAATGCGATGTGGATTCGTTGAAGTGAAGGGAAATTGCGCACGATTTTCTCTTAATGATTGACACTTTTTGCCCTACACCAGGCTTTTTGAGTTTGAATCATGCAAACGCAGGAAGCAGGTACTATTGAAAGTACCTTTGGCAAGGCGAGATCTTCCACTAGACAAAGTAATGAAGTAATCAGGCTTTGGTAGTGAACGTGCTGCGGTAGTCTCTGATGGAACCTGTAAATATGTAGAAAATTTGATAGCGCGATTTAGAACTCACTAGCGCCATCTTTTGACGTGTTACGGGAGGTCGCCATTTGCATGGTTATACTTCCAGTAGTTGTAATAGAAGAAAGAAAATCCATCCCGGCCGGAATTTAAGAAAGTAAATTATTATAGAAGGTGGTAGAGCAATCGTTCGACCGGGGAAGTACTATCGCCACACCTATTTCTATCGTGAAGCAGTTCTTGCGTTTCAATGGAAGGGTGTGGTTGCCGGCACACTTTTATATGAGGCGACCATCTTAGTCCTCGGAAGTAGCAACGCATCTGTAATTGTCTTCAGATAAACCCATATTCTATGTGAAGTTGCTCACGGGTGTCCATGGGCGGTAGTGATCACTTACTACCACTACTATTACTCTGCATGCTCGTTTGTTACTTATATCTTATAAAAAAAAAATACTCGAACCTTCATAGCTAACCATTGCGCCATCCGGTTGCTTTAATATAATAGGAGAAATAAGTTATGGATAAAAGAGTATTGTGTATGTATTATGTTGTTATATTGTGTTGATTTAATTTAAAGTCTATATTAACCATTTAATATTCGTTAAGAGGTTAATATACTCATAAAACCCTTATTGATTCGACTTCTTTCTTTCGAAGCGTTTCACTTATTTTTGCCCCATAATAACAGTGATAATGCAAATTTATTAAGAGTGATACATTTTCAAGAACCACCCTATTTCCACCACGTGTCCACCGTGCTCCTACTAATATTTATAATATTAGGTGTAATGCCAGTTGTCTTAGGTAAGACTCTTACCCTCTCTGACCAAACACGGTAACACATAACTTTCGCGTATCATATCTATTTAAATTATACTTGTGTATTTTAATCTGTCAATTAGTGAAGTTGTCGTAGCAAAAATAATAGCTCGTTCTATAGAAAGAGTATGGAAATAAGGTTAAATAAATACGGCGTCGAAGGTCAAAATGATTTGCATACGCGTAGAATTAGCAAATGTGTAGAGTTGGTAGCGTTGTCGTGAGCTGTGCGCACTGCCTTGCCATACTGTGTTACATGTAGAAAAGAAACACTTCTGTCAATGATAGTCCATATTTTTTCTTTGTTTTTCTATTTTTGTATAAATGCGCCATTTGTTTAAATACTCGTATGTGCTGTCAAATCAACTTATATTTTTTTAAATTCTACACAAAAAACATTTACCATTTTTTAAATAATACGCGTAATAAAAACTAAAGTAGGATAAGGATAAATAAACGACCTGAAAAACATATTAATACTTGCAAAGAAGAACCGGTTAAAAATAGACACTTAACCTGAGTCTATGCTTTTTGATTGAGGTTGTAATCCTACTCAGTCATTATAAAGGACATTAAACTGCCACCTTGTGTCTACGTATAATGCTGGACGTAATCTTGCATCAAGGAGGTCCGTGGCTGCCCATTATGTTTCAGTTATTGAGGCCAAGACCTCACAATCCTTAATCGTCACAACTTAAAGGAAAATAAATAATAAATTAGGCCTTTTTCGTCACCAGCTGTCGTGTTATTGTGTTGTTTACGTTTAACTAAGCAGATTATTTACATATCTTTTATCAATAAATTGACTTATTTTAACGTTGGTTACGAGTTCAGTTGCTGTAAAAGTATTGAGGTTTTTTCAATGTTATTTTCATCTTTGCATAGTACAGAACAAGTGCTTCGGGCTGTCTGCCCCTATATATGTTTAGATCTTTAAAACTATGCTACGTTTTAATGCAGTTTTTAATAGGTAGAGTGATTCAAGAGGAAGGTTTTTATGTATAATACATGCATAATATAGTGGAGGATCACTGATAACTTTAGATTTTAGATTTTTTAGGCGAACGAAGTCCGCCAGGTCAGCTAGTTTATAGATAATCTAGAAAACTATTACATATTAAATGCTCTTTTCATGATACTAGTTTTTAATACGGAATACCTAATAGCTGAGTGTAACAACACGTTAGCATATCAGTATTCCGTATATATACTATGTGGCATCGCAATAAGATGAAGGTAATATTATGATGAACCTCTTACAGTTCACACTATGCAGAGGTGACCAATCTAACGATAACCGAACGATCTTTCGTCCCTACATCATACCCGCGGAGATTATGTAAGAGTCCCTGTAATCGGGCAAAAACGGCCCTTTAGGACTCATGGCACATTCTGGCGCCCAACGCGGGGCTGATAATACATAAAATGCCCTTTGTTACATAATATCATGACTGGCTTCTTTTATTTTGTGCAGAGCGGCTTAGTCTTAAAATAAATATGTCCAGTGCGAGCTGATGTACAAAGTTACATATTAAAATGTATCAATATCGCGAAAGAAATAGTCTAAAAATATGTTGTATTTACTACCGAGAATTCCGTTTTGGGTTTAAATACTTTGTGCAGTCAATATTGTTAATGTTCATGGCAGTTGTTGTAAAATAAAACTTTTTTTTTTGTTCTCGAGAGGGAAACCTTCAAAAGGTACCCGAGGCCGTGGGAGCGACGCAGGGTTATGTGGGATTTTTACGGCACTAAAACCCCCCCGGTGGCCATCCTCGGCGCTAAAAAGGAGGACTCCGGGATCTCGACACGACTTCAACCGGAATCCTCCGAGCGCGTTGCCCCATCGGGCTCCTCCCAGATGGGCGGCTGGGCGCACCGCTCCGTCTAGTCTTTACGACGGTATGCGACCACACATACCGCCATCCTTCCCGGGATTGCCTGACCGAACGGTTCGAGCTCCCACTCTAGCCGTCGGCAACCCCGGAAGCCCCTTTTAGTCGCCTCTTACGACAGGCAGGGGATGCTGTAGCCCTATTCTGATCCCGAAGCTACAGGGACGTGTAAAATAAAACTACTTGTTGTATCAAAAGAAACAGCAGAAGTATAATCTTTTTAATCATAAAACATAAGAACAACATACCCAAAGACAATAAAAAGAACACAGTAAACACAGACTATTAAAAGCATAGATATTTTGATACAGGCAAATAATGTTGTCGATTCCATGAACATTAACAAAATAGTAACAAAATAGTTGCCTACCTCCTATTGGAGGTAGGTTTCGTTTGCAACAAACAGTTACTATTTTGTTAATGACCTGACCTATTGGTCAGATCCGCTATTAAAAGAAACAGCTATTTTAATATCTTCTAATATCAATAGTGTTTTTTATTTACCTCCTCTTTTCTTCCTCCAAGGTGTTTCGACTAGTTCTTAGAGTTACCAAGATTGGTGGTAGGACTCTAATCTTAGATGCCGAAGTCCTTTTTATAGAGATCCCGGAGTCCTCTTTATAGCGCTGAGGGCGGCTACCGGGGGGGTTTTAGTGCAGTAAACATCCCACATAAAAAAGAACTCAGCGGCAGTGTCCACAAGATTCACTGCGTACTAGGATGCTAATATGTTTATATATCATGTATATAAAATAGGGAGATGTAAACAACAATAATTATAGTACTTAAATAATAATTAGTATTTTTATTTCTAACTACCCTAACTTGACCGCTATTTCGACTATGCTGCGTGGATCGTACTCACAGCGAAACAGCCACAATCACAATCCATGTAACTCTGGCCCGAAAAATTCGTCAGTTTAAAAATGAAATCGTGAGTACATATAAGATTGTACCGTTTGGGTACAACTCATTAATGTCCCACTGCTGGGCACGGGTCTTCTCTGGCCAAGTGCGAATACCACCAATGTACCAAATTAGCGATAATCCATACCTACTAATATTATAAATGTGAAAGTGTGTTTGTTTGTTCCTCTTTCACGTCGCCACATTGCGATTATATGATATGGTGTATATGCTGGGAGATAGGAGGGCGGAGAGTGACGGAGACTACTTTTTATCGTGCTCTCTTATTCCCATGAGAATATCGATGTTTTGTTAGTACCTACTACATATTTAATAGTTCTAGACTTTGTTAATAGATGGCGTTAGTAAAATTCATTTGTAAATTCTGAATCACGGTATCAAATGCTAATGTTAATTCCCTTTGACCGTGCGGGCGAAGCCGCGGGTAAGAGCTAGTATTAGTCTAAAATCATATACAGCTGTGTTAAGTTAAATATCTGATGATATACGTATGTTAATTAAGTCTAGTGTAATTATTTATTTACATTTCGTACACGTGGTGACTACGCGGAACGACGTTATATTTCAGTGTATTCAGAGTGTATGCTACAATCTGGTCGCACGGATTTAATGGCGTTAACGGGTACTCGCTATTTATATCTATTATAAGCACTCTCTGTCTCAATCATTAATTTTGATATTCTGAAGTAAAATCGCAGAATAATCAAAACAAGTAGATATACGGTTACCCAAATGATACACTAAATGATTATAACCTTTTTCTGTATAATTTATTGTACGTTGCAATTACTGATTGTGGAATATTGAGCGATCAAAGTTTTATGTTTTATTAATAACTAGTTTTTTCCGGCGGTTACGTCTGGTTGGATCGCGTATGCCACTATATTTGCCACCATAAAGAGCATTTAATATGTTAAACCTGCGCATTTGTGCCTGTATGCCAAATTTCATGCAAATCCGACCAGCAAATTGTACAGTTTGTATTTTTGCTATTAATATATTTCAGGAGTTTATTTTTCTTTTTTAAACTCTTTTAACTGAAATATATAATTGTTTTTGTTGGAATTTAACGATCATAAATTAAAATTATGCTTATTTCTAGTACTTAGACAATCGATGATATCGAATAATCATACTTTTATAGGAGTATCTTCATAGTAATGTCGCATCATCACAGATTTCTAGTACTATAGTGTTTAAAGTCTGAAAAGTGCAGACTCTTGCCAAAATGTACCTATATGATGTACGTTTCAGTTTTTTTTTAATTTTATTTAACTTTAAAGTAGGGTCCCGTTTTTATCTATAAATAAAACGAACGTTAAAAACCTATAATTTATTTATTAGGTAATAAAAATATTTTTACAGTTTTTATATAAAAATAATTATAATTATGGCATCACAGTTCGAAATAATTTACAAGGATAATTTTATTTTAATTTCGCAATTTCACGTTTTATGTACATACTTATTAATTCATAAATATAATAATATATTTTTACATTTTATATTTACAATATTTGGACAACATATTCAGATTTTATTCGTAGAAGCATCTCCATTGTTATATTTGGTACCTATATTTCAAAATATTTCAGTTTATAATAAATATTAGCACCAGTACGTATGAGTTTAGAGTTCCTTACCCAAAGGGTATAAACCCTATTACTAAGACTTCGCTGTTGGTCTGTCCGTCTGTCCATCTGTCAGTCTGTCTGTCAACAGGCTGTATCTTATATTTTTTATACAATTGACAAGTTTTAAGTCATATTTTTTTGCTTATGAATTAACTTAAAATAGGAAAGTAATACTATGTACATCGCTGCTTTGCCTAAATTACCGCACGGATTTCGAAATTCGTCCATTTTAAGTTAAAGGTACAGTTCTATGCCAAAAGCGCCTAAAATTAGAAACTTGGGAGTCTGGCATTGTATTTGCTTTTTAATGATAGTTTTTTTAAATTTTAACTTCATTTATTAAATTAAAACAAGAGCGTTGTTCGTTTGTACCTAGACTTCCTGTAAATTGGCGTCTTAGTGTTTCTTTCTTATTCAATCCAAGCAGCGATATGTACCGATGAACTTTGAATTATTATTTCAATGTTGGTAGTCCCTGAAAATGGATTGCGCGTACTTCCCGAAGTACTGTACAGGTGGGAAGGTTGGCAGCGCTACGTTGCGTTTATACCCTGATCCCTCATTGTGTGGGAATTGGGATTGGAGGAACACTGGTCCAGGCCGCAGATACGATATCTGGTTTCCTTGCCTCGGAGCTTGGGGTTGACTGAGTTGCGGCTGCGGAAACTGTAGTTGTTGTTGACTCTGTTGTTGTAATTGCCGGCCTTGCTGATATAGTGGCTGTTGGACTTGCTGTTGATACTGAGGCAACAGATGGTACTGCTGCAGTGGCTGGGGCCGGATCTGTTGCTGTTGAAGCTGGGCCTGTTGTAGCTGGTATTGTTGCTGTTGCTGTGGCTGGTACTGGAGTTGTTGCTGTGGCTGGTATTGGAGTTGTGGCTGCGGCTGGTATTGTACTTGTTGCTGGGGCTGGTATTGTAGTTGTTGCTGTGGCTGGTATTGTAGTGGTTGCTGTGGCTGGTATTGTAATTGCTGTTGTTGAATCAGTGGTTGCTGCTCGATCTGGTATTGAGGTGGTTGCTGTAGTTGCTTCGTTTGGAGTTGTTGTTGGTATGGTACTTGAGCTGGTTGCGGCTGGTAAGTGATTTGCTCTTGTTGGGGCGGGGGTGTGGATTGAACCTGGGAGAACTTTGCGAAGCTAACTGCTCCTTGTGGTTGATCGATGTTCTGTAAATGATAATGATTTTATTATTTCAGGTTTAAAGTTAAAACTACAATCAGTTTAGACGGTTAACCTGGCGCATTTGTTTATTAAAAGTACTTTTGTACAGATTATTAAAAAAATGATAAAATTGCTACCTAATGGGCGCATAAATTTATTGAAATGATTCTTCTCTCTTTCTATTTTTTAAGCTGAAATAATTATCATTGTAGTAGGTACTACCGTAGTCCAATCGTCGGCTTTACTATTTAACCGAGAGTAGGAAGTTTAAAGTGTTCGCATGTGACAATATGAACTAATGCGTAAAAAGTAGAGGGTATTGTAACAGTGTATTGACAACATATTAATAATGAACTCAAATCATTTCGCCATGGGAATATTCTCACGATATTAAGAGCTGTGACTTTGTCACATGTAAAAGAATGGCATTGACGACAATTTTAGGCAAAAAATGCCATTGAAACATAATGTAATAGTTCTCTGTTATAATTTTAAATTAATTTACAACCACGACCTCTTTCTAGCGTGCAGTAAGGAACTACTTCTTTACGATGATTTTTTCTGGTTGCAGGCTCCGTCTACAAGGTGACCACTTTAGTCTTCGGGAGTAGATCGGTGAGTGACTTAAAATATAACTCTTGCTCTGTACGGAATTGCTAAAAATGTACGTGGCTGGCAGTGACCTATCAGATGCGCTGCACGGCACGTGCTGACGGCCCCTTATAAAAAATAAGTACCCAAAGTGCTAAAAAATCCATGTGTTTTTCTATGGGAAAACATTATTGGTTAATGGAATAGCAAATTAGACGATTATGTTCTTCTGCGCGATACTTTTGGCATGAGTTACAAATAGGGGCCTCGGTTCTGACAGGTTTATGCACAAGTTTTTTCAATATTTACGTAGAAGTTTTTTTTCGACCATATCCATGAGTCTTTCAGCGATTCCAGAATAACTCTCATTTTCTAAACAATACTAGCCCAAGAAAGTCTTTCAAGTATTGAGGCCGAGGTTAACCTAGGCATAAACCATATGTTTGTGAGATACAAACAGTTACACCTTTGAGAAATCTTATAAAGGAGTTCTCTAATGTGTGTAAAGTTCACAAATTTGCATTTGGCCAACGCGGTGGGCCATGATGCTAAGAGATGAATAAGCATTGATTTATGATTTGTCAGCATATGAACTAACAATTTTTATAAAACAATTTTTATATATGCTTTTATGACAACGATTAAGTTATTTAAGGGACTTGTGATTTGAAGTTAACAGAAAAAGAAGCGTTACATTTATAACGATAGGTTTTGCTAAATAGATTTCTGTGATGTGTTAGTATATATTTATTATTAAAAGTAACCTGTACTGCCTGTTTCTCCTCAATCTTTGCTGTTGGTTGGGGCTTCAACTCCCTCTGGTCTAGCTGAGGGGTTGCTTGAGGTTGTGAATATTCGATTCTGGTTTGAACCGGCTGCGCCACTTGGACCGGCTGGGGGATCTGGACTGGCCCTTGATACAGCGGTTGGGGACCAGGGAAAACTCGTAATTGGAACTGGTTGAGTGGAGCTTCTTGGTACTGTGGAAAGTATGGCGCTATTGGCCCCAATGATTGCGAATACGGCAAAGGTTGTTGCAGCAACACTTCTTGGAAGTTCTTCCTCAGGAACGGTTTTTGGGCGTACGGCAGACCGTTCGGCGAGGGTTGCAAGGAGACGCTGAGTTCTGCGTATGCGAGGTTGGACGGCACTGGTGCAGATACTTCGTACGATGCTGGTGCCAACTGTGGATTAGATGACATTTCATTAAATATAAACGTTGTCATAATATAATGAATAATATTAAAGGGTGTGGTTGTCGGCTCAATTTTATACGAGACAAACATCTTAGTGCTTGGGAGAAGCAAATGTATTGCTTCTTTATTTTCCGAGATGTAGTTCATATAGAACTCTTGCATTATATGACGTTCTTTGCAGAGATCTATGGTCGCACTCTTGCTACCTGGTTGTGAACATTCGCGTTTGCTACTTTGATGTTAAAATTAATTATTTAATTTGTTTAAGTGATGTTAAATATTAATCTTCTTGAAGACATAATTTACGGTATTGTCTTTATGTTATGTCGAATGTCGATTATGTCGAAGGAGAGTTTATCAGACCCGAACGATCTACATCTGAATTATGGCCACCAATTTGCACTTGGCCAGCGCGGTGGTCTATGGCCTAAAACTATCTCATTCTGAGAGGAGACCCGTGCCCAGCAGTGGGACAATAATGGGTTGTACCCCCTTTTAATTATGCGTTCTTGTATTGATATGTGTTTGGTATAAATTTGTAAGTAGTACAACGCTTAGGCGAACAGGTGTTAAACACAATACTAAAAGTACAGGTCTAAAGTACAAAATTTTAAAAGTTCGTTTTTATAATACATCAGTACTAAGAAATGTTTTTGAAAATTCATCGTTAAAGAGGGTTGAATAAGGAATAAAAGCTTGTAATTAATAGGGTAGTGGTTTTGGATTAGTATTAGTTCTTAGGATTAGTTTAATAAGGGAGTTAAGATAAGTAATATGATATATTACTTATTCTACTACTCAAGTTTCTTGCAATTACATAAAATAGTTAGAAGAAATAAGTTTTTGATACAAAAGTTGGTCTTTATGAGCGTATTTATATTATGACGTGCAGGTGGTAGAACCAGTGTAGTACGACCGGGGAAGTACCACCGCCGCAACTATTTCTAGCGTGAAGCATTTCTTGCGTTTCGATAGAAGGGTGTGGTTGCCGGCACACTTTTATATGAGGCGACCATCATAGTCCTCAGTAGTAGCGACGCATCTGTGATTGACTTCAGATAGAACCCATGCTCTATATGAAGTTGATTACAGATGTCCATAAGCGGCAGTGGCCATTTACCATCAGGTGGACCGCATGCTCGTTTGCTACTTCAATCAGATAAAAAAAATGACGTAGACTTACCCTGGGTTGGTAAGCGGAGACAGGAGCATATAAATTATTGGCGATCGCGGACTGGTAGGTTCCCTGGCCAGTCAAGAAGTCTGATACCTTTGAAACGTAGGGCGCCGGAGTGGTGAAAGTTTGCTGTAACAAAGAAAATACTTTATAAACCGATTGCAAATGTGATTGGATATTTTTACGTTTATTTAACGTGCATTATAATTTAAGGTTCCATATATAACACTAGGCTATTCCAGTGGCTTTACTCGCTTGGGTCAGATGAAGTGTAGTTAGCCTATGTCTGTGCCTATTTTAAACAAAATCTGACCAGTACTTTTGTCCGAAATAGTAATATACTCGCATACCTACATCCTCGTAAACTGTCAAACTTATAATTAGATTTTATATTTTCAAGAAATGTATCGTACCTATTTCATAGTTTCTTGGGAGAATTCCGTAGTTTATGGAAATCAAAGGTTAGTATACAAATACTCAATTTCGCGTTCTAATTTGCTGGTCTGGATAATTACCCAAATTTATCAGTCATATGTATGCTACGTAGTAAAGTTTAAAACGAAGATAAACCGTATGGCTCTGTTATATTTCCATCCGTTATAAATTACGTAAAACATTAATAAAATAATTATTTTATTAGAATGAAGTAACAAAAGAGCATCGAGTCTACCTGTTGGTAAGTGGTCTCTGTCGCTCATGGATATCCGTAATCAACTTTTTATAGAACAGAGGTTCTATGTGAAGTCAATAACATAATAGGTACTTTACTGCTCATGAGGACTAGGGTAGTCAACTCAAATATTATAAGAGTGAGTCGTCATCCCTCACAATATTTAGTAGCTTAGGTTTCTTTCAATCGTCTTTTTAATTCTGTGTCTACGTTGTTCAACATAATTAGGTTATTCTAAACGTTAAAATCCAATTAATATTTCGCAAATGAAATCTATATGACGCATTCCTAATTGAAAATTTAATTAATTCTCCAACTTAATAACATTCCAGCCTAAGCCATTGCACAGACCCATGTGTGTGGGTTAAAGGGTGGATATTAAGAGTTACTGTAAGGGCTGGTAGGGTCACCCCTTGCTCCTGGAGATAAGGCGATTAGTGCCGTAATATCGTAGATGATACCTCATGGTACACACTGTAACAAATTTAAATAGTACAGGTCGCTGTTAAAGTTTATCATCATTACGGTTTGGCCACAAAATACTGGCGTTGCAAGCGTAGGTGATAAGCGAGTTATATAGAAAACATCGATATAACTTGCAGCAAAATTTCCTGGCTTTAATAGATCGGATTTTTTATGCCTAACACTGTTGAGCATTAAAAACATGCCGTATTGCAACTTAATTATAAGGAAAAACAACACATTAATGACTTCAGGTAGAACTTGTCCTGTCCCTGTAGCCTCGGGGTCAGAATAGGGCTACGGTATCCCCTGCCTGTCGAGGACGGCCATCGGGGGGGTTTTAGTGCGGTAAAAATCCCACATAACCCTGCGTCGCTCCCACGGCGTCGGGTACCTTTGGAAGGTTTCCCCCTCGAAAACAAAAAAAAAAAGGTAGAACTTGTCCTAATCGAAATAGATTTCGGACATCTATAGATGACATTAACCACTAAATTTCAAGAGAACTGCGCATTCGTAATCACTTCAATTTCATGAAGGTTTTCATCCATATGTCTATGTATGTCCTTTCCTGGACACCGGCCTCTTAAAATATCACAAGTGCCAGGCGTGATTAAAAAAATATATAGATAATCGTTGATTTCCATAATTTTTTATCCAATTGATTCCAAATCATTTGGATAAAAAGTTATGTGGTAACGTCACACATTAGGCAGTAAATATGTTTTCAGCATTAATATTCCCCGCGCCGCGCGGCCCATGTATCGGAATTTTATTTTCCAGCGGGAAATCTTTGTACACGTAAGTTGACATATCTATAGTGTAGAACGTGCCCAGAACGAGATTTTGGCCAAAGCCCACCGCACTGGGCAATTGCGGATTGGTAGACTTCATACAAATTTTAATTTTTTTAAATACTCTCAAGTGTGTGGGTTTTTAACGATAATCAACTTTTAATGCGCACGTAATTTTAGAAAAATCAGTGGTGCGTGCCTGGGATCTGAACCTCGGACCCTCTGCCTATTTTCAACGGTTCTATTTATTAGGCAGCTATAGCCTAATGGTACTAGTATCATATGGAATTTTGAATTTGTGGAATTTGTCATAGCGTGCTGATTACTAGTCAGATGGTACAATGGTTACCGTCCAGTACACGGAGGGTTCTGAGTTCAAACTGCGGATCGCATTGTTCCCGGTGGAATACATACGTGACAAGCAAAAGGTTTAGGGTTCAATGATTTATAAATTGTGAATTGAGATTTACGTTCACCGCACCACTCGCCGAAGGATGGTTCATCCACATCAACTGGACCCGTGGCGGTTCTACACGGTTCGGTTTGCACGCTCGTTTTTTCCACGGACGTGCAAGATGTGGAATGACTTTCCTCCTGACGTATTCTCGGAGCGTTATGACATAGGACTCTTTAAAAAAGGTGCGAAAAGAGATCTTCTCCTAAGCCGGCGATGCATTGGCGACACCTCTGGTGTTGCAAATGTCCATAGGCGACCATGACTACTTTCCATCAGATAGCCCGCCTGCCTTATCGCAAGGTTCAAGTATAAAAAAATGTTTTGTATTTGGGTTAATTCGATTATACGAGTAGACTTCTGCCATGTTTACCCAAGTAATTTGTATTATATGTTTTATTCCAGGTCATAAACTATCTATGTGCCAAATTTCAGTAAAAGTTAAAATTATTTGTATAAAATAAAGTTGCAATTCTTTGTGGTTAGATTTCTGAAGCACCATCGCCTAACCTATTTTTGACTAATGCAGTGTTAAACTGCTGTTTTTTAGTCTTAATGGCGGTAAGGGACACTTTTCGACCATCATAATCCTCGAGAGTAGCTACGCATCTGTGATTGATTTCAGATAGAACCTATGTTCCATTTGAAGTTGCTTACAAATGGCCATAGACGGAAGTGACCATTTACCATCAGATGGATGCAGTCCATTGCTACTAAAATTATATAAAAAAAAGTATCTATGGTTTACATCCAAGGACAATTATTCGTTTTGTTAATAACCATACAAATATTATTAGAACAACAACAATGTATCCAGAGATTCAATTGAGCATTATTCATCCCGCGCCATTGAACTTTACATGAAGCAGATAAAGCGCTTCATGGAATAAGCGGCGTTTAGATAATGCCGCTGGATTTGCGCGTGAAAATGCAACAGTTAATGAGGCTCGCTATTGGTTTGCAGCAATTTGTAGCTGTTCTAGCACAGAGTAGTGTAGCTACAGATAATGCCTTGTATAATTTAATTTCCCTTATGGGTAAACTATTATTTTTTATCTGACTGAAGTAGCAAACGAGCATGCAGTCCACCTGATGGTAAGTGGTCACTGCCGCCCATGGACATCTATAATCAACTTCTGTATGAACATGGGTTTCATCTAAAGTCAATCACAGATGTGTTGCTACTCCCAAAGACTAAGATGGTCGCCTCATAAAAAGTGTGCCGGCAACCACACCCTTCCACCGAAACGCAAGAAATGCTTCACGCTAGAGATGAGTTAGTGTGGCGGTGGTACTTCCCCGGTCAAACTACACTAGTTCTACCACCTTCAAAATTTATGTCAAATATAAGTCATATTAATATCAAAACTGCGCTAGTTCGTACGGATGTAGGTATGTGTGTTTGTTCCTTTTTACGTAAAAACTACTGGTTGGATTTTTCCAAACTTGAAAACTAAGTTTATGACTTACATTAACACATACGACCAATATCGTGGTAGATTTGACCGAATCGGGCAAAGCTGAAGGAATAAACTAGTTCTTTATAAGTATGGGTAAATGAATAAAATCAACTACTTCTTATTAATGCAATCTACAATCACAGACACGTTGCTACTAACGAGGACTAAGATGGGCGCCTCATATAAAAGTGTACCAGCAACTCCACCATTTTGCCAAAACGCAAGAATGGGTTCACGCTAGAAATAATCGCAAGAAATAATAATAAAAATCAATATAATAATATTAACAATACACAACATTACCAATATTAGTATGAAACGAGATTGTGGTCTGTGTATAAGTGCACTGTATCTAATATTAATGGTGGACAAATCGCTCCCGTGCGGTTGTTTGGCATTAAACTTACAATGAATAATCAAGCGTTGTACCGCACGCCGCAAATCACAGGCGATAATCTACACTACTGACATACTAAATACGGTTCCAGGTATGCTTATATTATTATCTTAGCTAAATTTGGCTTCGCTAGTCTAGTATTCATTGTAAGGGAAGTAAAAAAATAAACGTTGTAGTGATTATACAAAATTGCTAACAACCTAATAGTTGAAGCTTAGCTGTCAAGGTTTGAACCGTAAACACGATTGATCAAAGCTAGGCGTAAACACATGAGTCAAAGCTAGGTACGTTTTAGAAATTAATTAGTACTTGCTATAGTGCTAAAGGAAACGTCGTAAAAACCTATATGCTTGGGAAGTCTTTAAAATGTTCTCAAAATCGTGTGCTGTATCAGTATTGGCTAGCGCGGTGGCCAATATTGATTGATATTTAGACCAAAATCATTCTGAGAAAGACCCATGCACAGTAACGATACAATAGAAGATTATCAATGCCAATGACGAAGATACAAATTTTTAATACCAGTTTATTTTCCATTTTTAAAGCTTTGAAGTAAAAAGGTTCTTCTCGTAAAAGGGCTGTTATATATGTATCACATACACGAATATATTTTTGTTTAAACTCTGATAATTACATATTAAGTGTACAATGTCGTATAATTTTACTTAAGCTGTTTCTATTTAAAATATATAAAAAAAAACATTTTATTACATTTTATTTAATTAGACCGTCAATACTACGAATGCTATATTCACCTGTATTTATAGATACACGAACACTTTGTATGAATATTTGCCAATTAATGTGTCAAAGTGAGTTGTTAATATTGACGTGTAAAAAAAATAAACATTAAATATTCACTAAATTATCGAATAAATTAACAAATCATGGGAAGATACTAGCATAATTATAAATAATGTCCAAAAAAATTATATTAACAATTTCTTTACGACACTTATAATTAATTTATATAACCATAAGATGCAACTGTATATTCTGTAATGCATCCGCTGTCAGTTGAATTTAGATAAAAACAATGTGTGCAAATTCTCGGAAGCGAGAACGGAGGGAGTATCTAGGGAGACCCATAAGCGTTGCAATAATGGCCCAATTGTCCCTCCCGACTGTAAAGTTGTCGGCGTTTAGACGCGCCCCAAAATAATGGGGATTTCCTTCCAGGGACCCACAGAGGAATTCGGTCTTAGAGAGAATATTTAGTTTCGCAAGGAAACTTCTTGGTTAGTCAAATGTAAGCAAGATGATGGAGCTAGTTTTTATTTATTCTTGTAAAATATGTTAGCAAACAGGTGAAAAAACGACAGCTAAAATATGGATGAACTGATTGTGAAGAAAAATATAACACCGCTGAGTTTCATGCCGGATCTATTCAATTGAGTTCCGATACGGTGGTAGTGTAAGAAAAAATATTGTAATTTGAAAATTTGTACCTATAAAAATAAAAACATTTCATTTAATTCTGATATTTGTGTCTAAACTTATCGTTCGTACTTTCCTTAATTTAAGCTGTAAACTGTATTTCAATCTGCTCGTATTTATATACAATGTGACATGTATTATCCTAAGTTATTAATATACAATGTGACAATTCAGCTTGTATCTTTTGAAAAACATCATAATTACTCGTCTGGAGGAATCAATGCTTGATTTTATTGAAGCAATTAATCCGTGTGATAAAATAGTCTATCTGAATTTAGTTTGCCTTTCCTAATAGCCAAACATTCAATTAGTAGGTTACATCACATGTGATTAATGTTTCCGTGTCATTAAACAAATACGTCTACTTAACAAAGCTCTAACACACTGGCCGATAAACAATTCTCTGCTATAATTGTTAGATCTAGAAATATAAAACAATATATTTCTATAATCTAGAGATATAAAACAATGCAATGCAATATAAAGAAATACATAAATAATTAGAGAGGAGGTCAGTAATAGCCTAAGCAGCGAGTAGAAGATAGTCTGATACCTGAAACACGTCCTCTCAATTGGGAAGTCCGAGGTTTGAATCCCAAAAGCTTCTGATTTTTGTAACATGAACGCATTAGAAATTAATTGTTACAGCCTTATGGTGAAGTAAAACGTCGAAAATAAATATACTTGAAGTGTTCTTAAAACTAAAGAGTTCATTTTGTTTCTCGGAAACTAAATCTGAAATGAAAGCTTATTAATAAAAATTAAAACGAAGCCGGCTTACAATTGTTTTTAGTACTGCACTTAGAAGTTAACTTAGAGTTAACAAGTATCGTATCACTTGGCAAAGTGTTCCGTTATCTAGAAGTTGCAAAATAACCCTTAAAGTTATATTTTTTTTTTCTGTAAGTAATTAAATAAAATAAAAGGGTAAGTTAATATGATATTTGGAATTAAGGTTTACTTGGAATTAATGTTTGTAATTGTAACGCTATTAATTCAGTTTTATGTCAAGAGATAGCGCTATTCGAATTTAAATGGTACTTGGTACTTATGAATTTTAGAAAATCATAATTCTATTCTACTAGATAACACAATATGGATTTATTACGGAAGTAAAGCGGTTAGTTATCCACCTCACACTTTTATTCCTTAACTAGCTGAAACCCGCAGCTTCGCCTGAAGAAAATTGATCCATCGATTGTCCCGTGGGAATAAGATATTTTCCCACAGTAAAAAGTAACCTATACATTAATCCAGAGTGTATGTTATCTCCATACCAATGATAAAAATCGCTCCAGTCGTTTAGACGTGAAGAAGTAACAAACGTACACACTCACAAACTTTCGTCTTTATAATTTGATAAGATATATTATTATTATATTAGTATGAAGTATGATATGATGTTGAAAAAATATGTAGCTCTACCATATAACTGTTCTGTGAACAATAATCGCGGAGAGTTTTTATTTCAAAAGGCCGGACCGCAAGGAAAGCTAATACCGTAAAAGTGTTGAATCCCAGCTTTTAGCCACTGATTTTCGGTTTCCGGAGATTTGAGAACTCACCCTCCTCAGGAAGACCGCTTTAAAGGTATGTTTTGTAAATTGCGTGCCGTTTTTTATGGACGGATATGCAGTTTGTGTAACTGACCACTGACTTTAGTGAACATACATACGTGTTCACTAAAGGCTCATAAATACAATCTTGCTATTTTCTGCGATGGTAAGCGGCCACTGCCGCCCGTGGTCATTTATAAGCAACTACATACATAAAATGAGTTCTGTGTGAAGTTAAAGGTGGTGGAACCAGTGTAGTTCGACAGGGGAAGTACCACCGCCACACCTATTTCTAGCGTGAAGCATTTTTTGCGTTTCGATGGAAGGGTGTGGTTGCCGGCACACTTTCACATGAGGCGACCATCATAGTCCTCGGGAGTAGCAACGAATCTGTGATTGACTTCAGATGGAAAATGATTACAAATGTCCATGGGCAGCAGTGACCACTTACCATCAGGTGGACTGCTCGTTTGCTACTTCAGTCAGATAAAAACAAAAAAGAAAAAAAAGAAAAAGTTAATCAAGGAAACGTTGCCACTCGCGAGGACTAAGATAGTCACTTGTTTCACGCTAGAAAAAGGCGCGGCAGTGATACCCTCCCGGTCGAACCATATATACCAATGTCCACCTTAATAACTCCAGATTACATTTCATAACGGGGTGAACTGGATTCCCTTAACCAGCAGACATAAATATTTAGATTTACCAACGTAACACTCGTTATCTACATATCAACCAGATTTAACCAAGTGTCGTTAACGCAATCGCCAGCTTTTGCGGTACTATTTCCTAAGTGGGATCGAAGACCATTTACAAATGCATGTTAGTTTGAATTATTATGTATTTAGACTATTTCGTTTACTTAAAAAGTAATAATATTGTATGAAATGAAATGTCTTCATTTTGTATACGCCTATGGGAGCACTTATAAATTGTCAGGTACTTTTTTTTTCTTACACAACCACCGGATCGGAACACAACCTCAACTGAGAACATCCGGCAAGAGCTCAACGGGTTTGTCTCTTTTGTTATTTTTATCATTTTTTTAAATATAATTACAATCATGTTTTTTTACATGGTAATGAAAGTTAGCTCCAGTATATTGCCTTATAAGCAGTAAAGTAAAGTAACCTTAATATACCTAAATCAAAATGTGTCGAGTTTAAAATTTTGAGTTAGTGTAAAATGGGAAAAAAATGCATTAAAGAATCATCCGCAGGCGTGGAATCAATCAAATCAAAACTAATTAATGGAATAATTGCAAATTCAATCTATATAAGCGGTCATCACAGCCCATTAACCATTAACAAACTTAAGTATTACAAGATCCTCTACAAATTATAGACGGAAACAGAAAGTGCTGGCCTTAAATAAGTGGAATGCTTAACTTTACTGTTGATTACTCAGCGTCATATCAGACTGAAAATATATTAGTGCAATTTTTTTATTCCGCCCCAACATTGAACGTTGAGCAAAATAACAAAACCACATTCAATTTATTCACAAATTGATTTTAATATTCAACAAAGCGAACAAACAAGGCAGGCACGTAATATGTGTCGCCATGTGTCACTCATCCGCACTTCCCCGATTTCCCCACAATATGTAGTACATGTATTTATATTTCCGAGCTCAGAGTAATTATCATTTATAGAGCCAAATTCTTAGGGTATGAACAATCGGTACACGGTAGAACACCATTTTTGGACGATGTATTGCGTCAGTCGAATTGATTGGAGTGAGTTAGATTAGCTTTTAATGCTTTATTTATTTTAAAAGAACGCAGAACTAATATGGCTCATATATATATCGAAGTGAAATGGTGATATGTGACGTCAGGATGGCCAGGAGTCTTCATTATTATTCGTTCTTGAAGATTTCAAGTAAAACACAGCAGTAAACTTCTTCGATTTATTCACAATTGAGGAGGTGTGATCGCTTCGACGGTTGAACAAGAATAATTCTTTCTACCGGCGTTCGCTCGCCTTTTTATAACAATGTTTGGTGGTGTGACAATAATAAATTTATGGAGGGTAAACTAAATTACAAGTCTAAAAATCATTAAATGTTGCTAATTCAATAAACAAACAATTTTCGATCTTTAAACTAACTAAAATAATTATTATCGGCGACGTGTTTTTCATAAATACGCGGTGTCGCGCCGACATATATTTTGGCGCTTAAATGTAAGAGTATGCCTTTGGCTGACTTGAGATGATCTTAGTCTTTAGAAGTGGTAACGTATCAATTGGTTCAAAGTGGGATTCCTGTTTTGTACAGAGACGGTTAATACCCATGGTACCTAGCAGTGTCCACCTATACAACATAAATAATACTGTAATTATTGTGATATTTGCTATGAAAATGTTACATTCCACTACTAAACCACATTGTCCACATTAAAATATCTATAGCACATCTGCTTAAAATTCGTACCAAGATTGGTAGCTAGGACGCACTCTATTCTAATTATCACTCCAAGTTTCCAACGAACATTGTTTTCGAATATTCAACGGGAGTTCGACGAGCGACGGATAATTTATTGAATTTATCAAATTTATTGAATTGGTCGAGTCCTCGCTTACAATTCCAGTCGTTAAAGCTAATAAAGTCGGGCGTGAACTGGCGCGAGTAAATAAACATGAACGAATAAAGTGTTAATAAAGTTTCAGATTTGCAATTAATTGTGTCGAATTTTGAATATTTTATTGTATTATATTTGTTTTTTAAGTTTTGTTTTGCAGTTGCTTTATTCAGCTTTGTAGTGTAGACATAGTACGTGTAATATCGTGCAATCTGACTTAAGACTAGCGCATACATGCAAAACGTATTGTATATCTATCAAATAGTTTAAAGGTGGAGGAACCGGTGTAGTTCGACCCGGGAAGTACCACGGCCACACCTATTAGCGTCAGAGAGAGTCCGGAACGGGGAACCTCTGGCGCCCCATTAAAGACGAGTATAGCGCCGCAGTTAGGTTTAGTCGGTATTCTGACGCCCAGTTCTATATGGGCGTCAGTGAGTCCGACACTACCCACTGCTGCCGTCGCGGCTCAAGTCGCGATGACAGGAGTGGGTGTGCGTAAAGGCATTCCCCTGCGAAAAAAAAAAAAAAAAAACACCTATTAGGTACTGGCGTGAAGCATTTCATGCGTTTCAATTGAAGGGTGTGGTTGCCGCACACTTTTATATGAGGCGACCATCGTCCTCGGGAATAGCAACGCATCTGTCGTTAACTTCACATAGAACTCATGTTCTATTTGAAGTTGCTTACGGTTGTCCATGGGCGGCAGTGACCACTTACTATCAGATGGACTGCATGTTCGTTTGCTACTTAAATCAGATAAAAAAGTTGTTCAGTTCATTTGTGTGCTTTACGATTGCATGAGTATCGAAAAATTTAGTCAAGATACATGGTTTTAGACTAAGTTTATAGAAATTGATACACTTAAATACGTAACGAGTAGGTACCCACGATATTAGTTTTTTTATTATGTTGATATTTCGACTCAGATATAATATGGATCGTGAAATGGAAACATGTTTCGATGTAACATATATTTAAAAGTTTATTCGATGTTAACGCACAAAACAGTCAATACAATCTTTATAGATTTATGTACTGGTTTTGTACTTTCTGTATTGATCGGTGAATAGTCGCGGGTTGATTGTTTAGTCGAGACAATACACATTGAAATGTCAATCGATAGTTGAGTAACTATTTAACAGAACCACGGCACCAATATGGAATCATATCATGGATGAATTCATTAGGCGGTAGAACCAGTGTAGGTTGTCCGGGGAGGTACCACCGCCACACCTATTTCTAGCGTGAAGCATTTCTTGGGTTTCGATAAAAGGGTGTGGTTGCCGGCACACTTATATGAGACAACCATCATAGTCCTCGGGAGTAGCGACGCATCTGTGATTGACTTCAGATAGAACCCATGTTCTATATGTAGTTGATTACAGATGTCCATGGGCGACAGTCACCACTTACCATCAGGTGGACAGAACATAATAATAATAGCAAAAGCAGAAGGTGGTGGACCGGAAAATAATAATAATAGCAAATATATTATATCGCTTTTCAGCTCTCAGTAAAACAAGTCAATAAGCAACGATTTATTGTATAAATTGAATGTCAGCTCCTTTCTAAGACGTAGCAGTTTTCCTCATCGCTGGCAATCGAGACTGACAGCAAAATCTTTCTAGAAATATCCTCTCGTGGCAGAACGTGGTCAGCAGATCAGAACGGAGGAAAATATGGAGCGTTTTATTTACGTGGTCATGGTTTTATTTACTTGATTTCAGTTCAGTTTGATTTCTACATAGCTTTTATCCAACTTCAACCGACATTGCTTATGAATGCGTTCGTTATCTATTTTTATACGAGTCTATAGAAAATGGAAAACTGACATATCAACACACAGACCAAAGTACTGTGGGGTACAACCCACTATCATCCCACTGCTGGGATCACAAGAGTCTAAACACAGATAAGAGTTACATCCCATGCGAGGATGGCCATAACTTTTTTGGGCCAATAATAGAAGTTCTTACGTTTCGATGGAAGGGTTTGGTTGCCGGCACACTTTCATATAAAGCCAAACACTAAGTTTCATTAAGATTGTATCAAATTAGGCGGATTTCCAAAACAAACAGTCAATTGATAATCTATAATATCAAACCAGAAAGCCAAATAATGAGTTTCATGAAGTAAGGATCAAAACTGACGGATTTTGATACAAACTTTTTGAACCAAATATACTTTCTCATTCACTATAAAAGTAGACATGGAGCAATATTTACAGTAGTTACAGTATATTACAGTAGTTTGTCCACCTTCCACCAATTCGCACTTGGCCAGCGCGGTGGACTATGGCCTAAAACTCTCTCATTCTGAAGACCCGTGCCCAGCTGTGGGTCAATAATGGGTTGACGAGAGAGATCTACACGTAAATATTTATATTGCTTAAAACCCATAGTAAATATGTTACTTATAAAGAAAATATACGAGATGAGACTGTAACGGCTCTGATACTTAAAGTATCTTATTAAACACTTGGATAAATTACAAGGCAAACGATAAACACAACGGAATAACATGTAATATTATAATGAAGTCGGCATTCCTCATAGTCTGAGAGTCGACTGCGTTATTTCTACGTCTATCAGTTTTCTATATCAATTATTATTTTTAACAATCCGCATGGCACCGTAGTCGCATTTTCGATCTTTCGTCAGATTGCATAAAAAATTATATACCTACTAATCACCGGTCGAATCGGTCGAAATTCGACCGTAATTTAAATTAAAAAAAATAAACTTCATACTGTCCAAAGTAGCACAAATATTTATCAAATTCAAATAAATTGTAATAATTTTCAAGTTACTTTGAAACCACCTGTTAAAGGTAAAAATAGGTTTAATTAGTTAAGCTACATTTAAAAGCAATAGCGGGTGTGTTTTCATAGTAAATCGTTGAATGTTCTTTTTCGTTTATTATGTATGTGTTTGTGACAAATGCACAGTAGTGTGTGTAATGTGTTTTTAGTTTATTTTATGTATGTTTTATACATTATTAAAAAAATGTTAGCATTACGTAATCCTTCTCTATATCAACTATAACCGTTCATAACTTCATACTTCTCCGTCTGCGGCAAGTATCGGATCACAAGATTTTGCTTCACGTATTAATAAATAGATTTCGGTTTAGAGTTTCGTCGGAGAACTTGATTTAATTTACGGCACTAACAATGCCGTAATCTGTAATCAATACTAGATAAAGTCAGAGTATTACCAGATATTAACAACAGATACAGAGGGGTAGCAATTCCCTGAAAAAATTGTTGGAACGCCCTGGATGAGTATTTGTCCCTTACCACGCCGTTTAGACAGGGACACAGCAGCGCTTAACATTGTTGTTATGAGGCAGACATTGGTGTGGCGATAGTGCTTCCGAAAGAGATCTACCATCTTCATTTATCAAAACATGACCATAATGCGCATAATACTTTTAATTTAATTTCACTTAATAGTGAGTTTCAAAGTACAATATATACTTGTGGCCAATGTTTTAAAATAAATCGGTGGTATTCCTCTAGTACCAACTATAAATCAAAATAATATTTAGGTAAAACTGATGGCTGTTGTTATCTCATATCTGGCTCTTAGACTATCACAGACGCAATTACGGCCCCACTGTGAAAGTGGCGTTCGGACAAAATAAGGGTATATTTATTCGGGATCCTGCTGGGTGTTTAAAATACGCTCAAAATTTATTTAAGGTTTTGCGTGTGTCTACGAATTTAAAGCTAGAATTTCAGATTCGTTTTACGTAAAAATAAGCACAATAGCCTGAGTAAACATAATATTTTTTGATCCATTTTTAAACAAATTTGTAAAAAGAATGCATAGGTTACAACACTTATCATTCGACCAGAGAGGTACAACCGTCACCTTACTAGCGAGTAGAAATTTTATAGAAGAATTCAAAAAGCTTCATATTTGAAACTTGGACTCTTAATCTAGGGTCTATGGTGTGAATCCCATTCGCGCAACACCGATTTTTCTAAGGTGATGGGATTATTAGACAATAATTTTAATAATTTGCGTTTTTACTGCTTTACTGTGAAGAATAACATTATGTGGATATACACCTGATAGTTTTCCAAAAAAAGTTCTCATAGTTGTGTGAAATTTACTGATTCACATTAGGCCAGCGCTATGGACTATCGTTTTAGCTCTAAGAGGAGACCTGTGCCCAGCAGTGGGACAATAATGAGTTCACGTCTGCATGGTGCCTCAAAGATCGAACCACGAAGAATTCAACTAATTTATTGCAACACATTAGGATTTTGTTATATCTTTAACTCAAACGTAAAAGCGAACATAATCGCGATAAATGTGTAGTTAATAAATAATTCATATCCATCCAACAGTATTTACAAGACTTATAATGAAAACCAGTTAAATTCCCATACACAAGTTACGTTATGTCATAAAATTTCCCATTTATATCATTCATTCGGAAATGCCATACCGATTCGGAAAGCATCTACTTGCGGTCATTCCATTCATAAAACTGGATAGCGTAGAGCCTTAAACGACTATTGTGTAACACATGAAGTAACTTATGAATCTAGAAAAAGCGGATAGCTTAGTGGTACGAAACTGTCTCTCAGTTATATGACGAGGTGCGAATTCTTGAGGAACGTCAAGAAGAAGATCATGTCGAGGATTGGGATAGATATAGGCTAATGATGAGAGTAAACGTGGTAGAACCAGTGTAGTTCGACCGGGGAAGTACCACCGCCACACCTATTTCTAGCGTGAACACCTATTTCTAGCATTTCTTGCGTTTCGGTGGGAGGGTGTGGTAGCCGACACACATTTATATGAGGCGATCATCATAGTCCTCGGGAGTGGCAACGCATCTGTGATTGACTTCAGATAGAACCCATGTTCTGTATGAAGTTGATTACAGATGTCCATGAGCGGCAGTGACTACTTACCATCAGGTGGACTGCATGCTCGTTTGCTACTTCAGTCAGAAATAAATAAAACATAGTAAAGTTATATGGAGGTTTCAAAGTATTTCAGAGGTAGTCTATTATATATTTTTAGAGGTAATATCTTGTAAAGGGCCTATAAGGGTAGGTACTTGAAATCTGTTTACTACATTTTTATATGCCTGAAGTAGCAAACGAGCATGCAGTCTACCTAATAGTTAGTGGCCACTGCCACTTATGGACATCTGTAATCAAGTTCATACAGAACTTGGGTCCTATCTGAAGTCAATCATAGACGCGTTGCTACTCCCGAGGACTACGATGGTCGACTCCTATAAAAGTGTGCCGGCAACCACACCGTTACAACAAATCGCAAGAACTTCACGCTACAAATAGGTGTGGCGGTGGTACTTCTCCGGTCGAACTACACTGGTTCTACCACCTAGAACTTATACTACCATCGAATCGGAAATTATATTTTCGGATTGCGTGTTCCGGATTCGAATTTATGTAATAAAATTGGCTAAGTGCATACTGTTTAAAGATCGTACCGAAATTAAAGAGCACTGTTGATACGAGTACGTTGAGAGCTACGTTGCTGAGAATTAAATTTAATTTAATTCTGTTTTTTACCTTTGATGGAGTTCCTAAAAGTACCCTTGCACTAATTAAATTAAACAGTACTGATGTAACCATAAAATATACCATAACATTTGCCTCGTCAGAAACAGAAATAACTTCTCCAGAGGGAATAGAGGATTCTATTTATAATATTCTCTACGGCCTTTGTGCGATCCGAAATGTTTTCGGGATAACAACATTAGACTAACAAATATCTAAACACTTCAAATGCGAAACGGAATTCTACAAAAAATGTATAAATGAATAAAATGGGAATGAAAACAGCCTATCTTTTAGAAATGGTGGAATAGGATTATTTTTATCAAATACTAGCTGAACCTCTGCGGGATTCGCCCGCGTTAAAAAGTCGATGTATCGATTAGCCCTTGGGAATAAGATATTTTCGACAATAAAAAAACCTAGCGTATATGTTAATGTCCAGAGTGTCAGCTAACTCCCTACCAAATTTTATGAAAATCGCTCCAGCCATTTAGACGTGAAGAAGTAACAAACATACATGCTCACAAACTTTCACCTTTATAATATTAGTATAATACTTAGCATGTCCATGACAGTAGGACAATAATGATGACCATTATTGTTCTCTTGCTGGGTACAGATCTTCTTTCATAATGAAAGCCAAAAGCGTATTGGTAGGATTGATACACCGTTGAGAATTTTTTTAAAGAACTCTCAGGCGCGTAGCTTTTCTCACGTTGTTTTCCAATTTACACATCAATTTAGAAAAATCTGTAGTGCCTGCTGAAATTTAAACCTCGGTCCCTTGATTAACAGTTAGTAGTGATAGCGTAATGTTTTTTTTTATATGGCAGTAGCAAACGAGCATGCAGTCCACCTGCTGGTAAGTGGCCACTGCCACTCATGGACATCTGTAATCAACTTCATACAGAACATGGGTTGCTACTCCCTAGGACTATGATGTTCGCCTCAAGTGAATGTGTGCCGACAACCACACCCTTCTACCGAAACGCAAGAACTGCTTGACGGTAGAAATAGGTGTGGCGGTGGTACTTCCCTGGTGGAACTACACACCTTGAGTTGACATTACGCTATCACTGCTCTTTGGACTATGTTATAAACAATATAAAAATCCGTTCATCCATTTGTGTAAAAACTCCTTACACAAATAGACAACGATGTTTGTATTAGAGTTAGAGCAATTATCATATTCAAATTTTTGGGCTTTTTTAATATACAGACTGATACATCACCTAATGTATGCAAAAAATAGTTTTTATATGTACTTATTTTAATAATTGGCATACAAATTAACTTCCGAGTAGCCACTATTCGGTCATTGAACCTGTCATCTGCACTTCAAAATACCGGTTCCCAGTGTGGAGACTGCTTTACTTTCACATGACCGCACCTTTATATTACGTCATATGGTATCACATAATACAGGTGCTATAAAATGAATATAGAGTTATTAAACGGTAATAAATTTTGAGAAAACCGCTAGAAATGAAAGTGATCTTCACATATCAAAAGTGAGACCAAATATCTTGTATGATAATTAAAACGAGCTAAGAAGTTAGCTAAGTTGAATGGCGCCGTTCTCGTGCAGATCTAGAAATATTATTTTGGAGATTACGACTAGCTGAATGTGTCAAATGTCAAACACACACAACGACACACAAACACCCAGACTCAGAACAAAAATCTAAACTCATCATTCTGTTAATTGTCCGGCCGGAAATCGAACCCGGAACCCACTGCGTGTCAGACCAGTATGGTAACCGCACCATCGCGCGAAGCTCAAATAACGTGATACATTAAAGCAAAAAAAGTAGAACGTGTCAAAGATGGTGTGACATTAAAAAACAGGAACTATTAATATTAGGAAGCATTCGTGCATACAAAGAAAAGCAATACCTTTTACACTCATTGCCCCACACTAGGATTTTGTTCTGTGTCGTGGGTACCATGGACACACACAAGACGAAGACACAAACACCCAGACCCAAAACATGAATCTAAACTCATCATTCAGATAGCTGTCTGGCTATCGAACCCGGGACCCATTGCGCGTCAGACCGGTATGGTAACCGCTCCGCCACGCGGGACGTCATCAAATATAGAGTTTGAATCTAGAACTCATAAGGAAAAGGTTACATAGGCGTTGACTTGCGCCTGCGTCGATGACGCAACTTCCCCTCGCACGCGTGATAAGATCGCAGGAGCGACATGTGCTCCAAATGGCCGGTGATGCAATGACAGCTTCCCGCTAAACGCTGAATGTTTCGACATTAACTCAACGAATGGGAAAATATTTATATCACTACCAATGGTAGAACCAGTGTGGTTTGAATGACATGTACCTGTACATCTATTTCTAGAAACAGTTCTTGCGTTTCGATGGATTGGTGGAAGATTGTGATAATTGTCAACATTATTCTTTGGAAGTGCACTGGCTTTTGTTATTTAAAAGATTGAAGCAGAAAAGAGCATGCAGTCCACCTGATGGTAAGTGGTAACTCTTACTGCCACTGCAAGTATTTTTTTACAGAACAAAGGCACTTTCTGAAGGTATAGAATGGCTTCATCATATAAAAGTGAAAGTTTTGGTTATAATAAACTAAAGTGTAATAATAAACATAGGTATTAATAAAATGTTTTTGTGCAATATAGTCAAGACATTTGTATCTAAAACATACCACGTCATCATTTTGTGATTTCGATGACTTGGAACGTTACAAGTAAAAAAAATCGTACTTAAAAAAATCAAGTTATCAAAAATACAAATTTATTTCTTTGTAATTTAGTTTACATCTACTGTTATCAAAATTGGTGTAATGCCCGCATGACAGAGTGGTTACCATGTTTTCGAGGAGAAACCTTCAAAAGCTTCCGGTGGCCGTCCTCAGCACTATAATAAGGACTCCGGGATATCCAATATGAATATGGTCTGTCTGCTTATGTATACTTTGGGCGTGCCCTTATAGACCACGAGACAGCAAAATCGAGCGTTGGGCTATGATTCTAGTAAACGTTAATATTTACTCTTATGACATATTACATATAATTATAGCAATTATAAACTCATACGAGCAGGAGAATGTTTCCAGTCCTGTGGTTATCATTATGACATCTAGAGCCACGTGCGGTACCTTGCGTAACATAGCGGGCGTGGCAGGCGTGCGTGACATGCGTGCATGTAGCCCTGTCAGCATATGCACATTTTCTTATCAATCAAGTTAGATAAGGAAAGGGTTGCTGCACCAACTAGAACGTTTCATAAGCTTTTACGGTCTTAATATTTAGCAAACGTTACGTTTAAATATTTATCCTGTTTAAATTTTTATTTATATTTGTACACCCATGACGGGTAAAGTAAGCGGACTCATACACCATACTGTTGACCATCCTTGTAATATATCTTATTTGACAAATAAATGATATTGTATTGTATTGTTTTAGCTTATTTTTGCTTTTAAACTTTTTTCATTTCGTATACATATGAAATCTATACCGTCCGTCACAAAACGTCAACCAACCACTATATAGGATTAAGACAGACGGTATAGAATAGTACTAGTAGACTAGGTATAGGACTATATCCAAATGCTTCTACACTACAAATTTATGAAAACTATCACCCATCGCAACAGTCGAAATTCGACCGTAATTTAAAAATAAAAAACTAAACTTCTTACTGTCCAAAGTAGCACCAATATTTCTTCACGTACCCGTTAAAGGTAGAGGTTTATTAACTAAGCTGCATTTAAAAGTGGGTATTTTGACAAAGACATCTGACATTTTTGACGTTATGTATTTTCATAGTAAGACTTTGAATGTTCTATTTCGTTTATTATGTATGTGTTGGTATTGAGTGCAATGTGTTTTTAGTTGATTTTATACATATTTTATGCATTATTTGAAAAAAATATTAGCATTGCGCAATCCTTCTCTACATCAATTATAACCGTGCGTAATTTCATACTCCTCCGCCTGCGGCAAGTATCTTTAAAACGAGTCACAAGTTTTTGCTTCACGTATTAATATATAGATAGTTTTAAAATCAATTAAAAAAGTTGGCTCTATAACTTACCAATACGTCAAAGAACTAAATATGAGTAATAAAACCCTAATTTTTAAGTATAGTATGGAAGTGTAAATTATATTTTTACTAATTACATTTGTCAACTGCAACCCTTGTGAACGAAATTAGATTTAAAAATTGAATTCGCTCCTTCATCAGGTGTCTAGTCTAGACACTAAATAAGATAGACAGATGCATGCACAATATAATGTACAACATTGTCATATTCATTGAAACTAGTGACCCGTCGCAACGGTCAAAATTCTACCGTAATATTGGCTAAAGTAGCATGAATATTCTTCATTTTTTTTTTATTTCGAGGGGGAAATCTTCAAAAAGTACCCGACGCCGTGGGAGCGACGCAGGGTTATGTGGGATTTTTACCGCACTAAAACCCCCCCGGTGGCCGTCCTCGGCGCTGAAAAGGAGGACTCCGGGATCTCGAAATGACTTCAACCGGAATCCTCCGAGCGCGTTGCCCCATCGGGCTCCTCCCAGATGGGCGGCTGGGCCCACCGCTCCGTCTAGTCTTTACGACGGTATGCGACCACACATACCGCCGTCCTTCCCGGGATTGCCTGACCGAACGGTTCGAGCTCCCACTCTAGCCGTTTGCAACCCCGGAAGCCCCTTTTAGTTGCCTCTTACGACAGGCGGGGGATGCCGTAGCTCTATTCTGATCCCGGAACTACAGGGCGTGAATATTCTTCATTTAATAAATTGTATGGATTTTATTGACTAAAATTATGTTAAAGGTAAAAAGAGGTTTTAATTAACTAAGCATTTAAAAACAATACCGGGTATTTTAACAAAAACATCTGGCATTTTTGAAGTTTTGTGTTTTCATAGTAAGACATTGATTGGCATGTTTTACGTTGTTTATTATTAATGTGTTTGTATCAAATACAAGGCAGTGTGTGTAATGCGTTTTTAGTTAATTTTAGGTATTTTTTATGCATTATTTTAAATAAAAATTAGCATTTGGTAATCTTTCTCTACATCAACTGTAACCGTGCATTATTTCATCCTCCTCCGTCCAGGCAAACGAATTACAAGTTTATGCTTCACGTATTAATATATGTCCTGTTCAGTTATAAAAAATAGTGTTAATAGGTACTATCACCATATCGATTTCTACCTAGTAACAATGCTTATAAGCTATCGACTTTTAACATACTTTTTTTACAAATTTGTTTTTTTTCTTAATTTTAAACATGATTACTATCTTCTTCATGACTGCTTCAGACACTTATGATATTTAACGATAACTAAACTAAATTGATAACTTAAGTTACTTTTTTTTATTTAAATAATACGGAAAAAATAAGCGCTATTTGTTTACATCAAATAGTCATGTTTATTTTAGAACATAACGTAATTAATTGTGACATTAATTACAAGTGTTTACTGGTTCAATACCAAAGGAACTCCGAGTACATTTTCAGGAACTAAAAATGAAGATTAAGTATTTTCCTCGTAACGTGCTGAAATATGCAATAAGCCTCAGCTTATTTGAGAACAGACGAACGAAACAAATGAACATACAATTTTTCCTTCGCACAAATTTATTGGCGCAACTCGCGGCTGTCGGCGTCTTATTAAATTTCTTTCAGGAACTTCTCTCATAAATCCAGAGTTGTAAAACTGACAGGGCGACGACAACTGTCACTTGGCTTGTGATGAGAGCGTGTTGTACAGAGCTTGTGTTGTAATGTTGTGAGGGAAATGATTTGACTTAAATAGGGGAGGTTTTATATTGTCTTATATTTAATGGCCGGTCGATTTAACAAACGATATGAAAGTAGCAGTGGTAGCCTAATGGTTAAAACTTGCTTCCTCAATCGAGATGTCCGAGATTCAAACCCAGGCACTTATGTGCGTATTAGAAATTAATTATCACTGCTTTTCGGTGAAGGAAAACATCGTGAGGAAACCTACACACCCAAGAGTTCTTTAAAAGCTCAAACTTAGCGGGTTTGTCTTTTTTGTTATTGATATCTATTTTTTCAAATATAATTACAATAATTAAGGTTTTTTACATGATATGCATTTAAATCGTATTCTTTTCCGACAACTCCGACAATTTTACATCTAGCGCAGGTCATCCATCTCGTGTGAATATCTTATTTAGCACTCCCCAAAAACAAATCTAGGAGCAGTGATATAAAACAAAATTGGACCTAGTTATCCTTTGAGAGGCCAAGGCTTATTTTTTCTCGCGTCTTGTCACAGTTGCAAATGGAAATACCACCGTTAAGCCGGAGAGGTGACTGTCAACGTCTTATTAAATTTTTCCAGAAAGTTCTCATAAATTCGACGGGAAGAATGCTATACACTGACACTTCTTTTTATTAGCTTTTTAGTAGTTTCACCTGTATGTTTGTATGTTTGTAACCGACTTCTTTTCGTTCTTTGCGATTTTGACCCACTTTAAACGGCCAGATTTCGTTCAAACTTTGTAGATTTATTGAGGACCGATGACAATACACTAATTTGATAAAATTATTCCATTTTTTAATTTGACTAAAAAGTAGAAAATAAATTTGACGCTTTTTTTAAAATATATATTTTTTTTATTCACACTATTATTAATTTATATTCATTGAAATTTTTAACACTATTTTCTTAATTTAAATTCATTTAAATTTATTTTCTATTTTTTAGTTCGGTTTTCTATAAAAAGCGTGTTTTTTAGTTTTTTTAAACTATTATTTATTACACATTTACTGGTGTGTAGTCATTTATGGAAATCGAATATGTGTTGTATAACGATTAACTAAATTTTACTTACGGCTTTTACAAATACGCTATCGAGTAAACTAACAGTGCCCTTAGTTTGAGTTTATTCAGTTACCTTACAACAATATTATTGTACAGGTATTTAGCCATTGCATTTTTTTGTTCCAGCCATACCGCGCGATGTACCTACTCTCTGATGATGACTTTATCTGAAGTTAATCACAGACACAGTAGAAATATTGGGAACAGTTTGGAAACTGCCTACAAGCGTTCGAAAATGGCACACTTACACAAACATACGCATTGACGAGGCCGCTAAGTGGTTTTCGCGGTGCTTCAGTAGTAGTAAAATAAGTAACATCCTGACCAAGAATGCTATTATGCAGTTCGTGGCGAAATATCAAAAGCCGAATGTAAAGTGAAATATAAAATTCGTTTCTTTCAAAAGTTGACTGCACTTACATGAGAAATATAAAACTAGTTTTCTTTAGAAGTTTACAGGTGTGGAAATAAACTATAGTCTGTGAAGAACAGTAAGAATTCTGAAATACTATGTATTTTACGCTTACATCTGAAGTGTATTTATTTAAGTGGTAATAGGTTTAAATGTGTACGGAAATAAACGTCGCAAAACGTCAATTTTTTATACGCTTTACATTAGCTTGGGTTGTATGTATGTAATGGAATTTTTAGCTCAATTTTCACCGGTTTCCACAATTCTAATTAATTTGTAATTTTAGACGTACCATGTACACGGCCGCGCTACATGGTAGACGGAGTGGGGGGTGTTAGGTTTTTTTCGTTACGGATTTTCTTGATTTGCTCGCCGCGCTCGTCATCGCGCGTGGTCGGTCATTGTATTTTATTAGTATGCATAAATAAGTTATCCTACCTGTAGGCATATAAAAAAAATTCACTTACATGTGTGGGAGACTTGTCTTGTTGTGACTCTTTGGAGTCCGCATACTCTACTCCTGGGGTGATTGCTGGAGACACTGTAAACAGAATTTATAGTTCTGAAGTATTGGTCAAATAATGTTAGATACAATATTTAAGCGTCTAATAGTATTTCAGAACACTTAATACCTAAATGTATATTTAACTAGCTGACCCGGCAAAGTTTGTTTCGCCTAAAAGTCAAAAATCTAAAATTATCAGTGTTCTTCCACTATATTATGCATGTATTATACATAAAAACCTTCCTCTTGAACCACTCTACGTATTAAAAAACTATATTAAAATCCGTAGCGTAGTTTGAAAGATCTAAACATACATAGGGACAGACAACGCGAAATGACTTTGTTTTATATCATGTAGTGACAAGTTGGTAGAACGAGTTTTCCAGCATGGTTAGGTATTTCTATTGTGAAGCAGTTCTTGCGTTTTGTTGGTTGGGGATCATTGCCAGCGCACTTTCATATGAGGCGTCATTTTTTGGTCTCGGGAGTAGTAACGTATCTGTGATTAACTTCGGATAGAATCCCTGTTCATTTTTTTTATCTGACTGAAGTAGCAAACGAACATGAAGTCCACTGGGAGGTAAGTGGCCACTGCCGCTCATGGATATCTGTAATCAACTGTATGAACATGGGTTCCATCTGAAGTCAATCACTGACGCGTTACTACTCCCGTGAACTATGATGATCGCATCATGTGAAAGTGTGCCGAAACCACATACTTCTATCGAAACGCAAGAAATGCTTCACGCTAGAAATAGGTGTGGCGGTGTAAATGAGGTTGATTATAAATGTCCCTGAGAGGTGGTGGCCACTCACTATCAGGTGGACTGCATGCTCGTTGGCTACTTCATATGTATAAAAAGAAATACAAATATATGATAGGTTTGTGGCACAAATGAGAGCTTATACGAAGTTGTATGATTAGGATTCCTGATTTCCAATGAAGAACATATGTCACGCAATTATGTATCTGCCACGACATATAGATGCAAGATAATTTTAATTAGCATGCATCCATTAATTAACTAGGATTTACATAATCTAAGATAAGTCCATTTACTGAAATTGCTTATTATGATTGACTGTAATAGAAATTTCATTAGCGGTGTATAATTATATCTTTTGTTATATGATCTATTGCTGTCGCTAATTGGGTCTGAGGGGTCATATGACACCTTGAAGTAATTAGTAATATATAATTGAGTACAAGCCATTATTGTCCTACTGCTGGGCACGGGTCTGGCCACCGCGTCCACCGGGTCCACCGCGCTGGCCAAGTGCGAATTGATGGACTTAATATACCTCCGAGAACTTTATTTTTTTAAAGAACACTCGGGTGTGTAGGTTTTTTTACGATGTGTTCCTTCACCGAAGCAGTGATTATTAATTTCTAATGAGCACATAAATCAGTGGTGCGTGCCTGGGTTTGAACCTCGGTCCTCTCGATTGATAGGGCAAGTTTCAACCATTAAGCTACAATTGCTTTTAATCATAATCACTAATTAAATCAGTTATATCTGAGGTAAAACAAAGAGGACGAAGTTAGTTTACTTTTATCTGTCATTTTTTTCATCGTCTTACTGCTATATATTTTTTTTAATTGAAATATTATGATTTTTTTGAAAGCACACGAGAATGCAGTCCATCCTATGGTAACTGGCCACTGCTGCTTAAGCAGCAGAATTGACATAAAGCACAACATGGCGCAGATTATACAAGTAGTTAACTCTAACATAACGTATATAAATGTAACACAGATAAAGTAAATAAAAAATAATAAGTAATTGAGGTAAAAGTCTTAAAATAATAGAAATGTGTTTGAAATCGTTACAATTGTTTTTAAGACTCTCAATACATAAAGCTACAAGGATCGCTCGTTTGATAGTACAGGATATATCAGTTTCCATTTTCTGTGGTCTTTATGGGCGATAACTCTTCCAAATGTTATGTTCGCACGATCTTAGCCCCTTCGACTGCGTGGTATCAATTTATTGCTCTATCTAAGTACTGTGCTTTGATTTACTGCTGTGGAAAAGCTCTAGGGAAAGCTTGAAAAAACCGGAATGTATTGTACTATAATAGTTGACAACACACGCGTATCAATTTCTATCGAGAAGTAGTTTTTGTATTTCGTTGGAAGCGTCCGGTTGCCGGTTCATATTTTAAACCAAATTCTAAAAGGAGGTGGTTCTCAATTCGGCTGGTATATGTATATTTTTATGTATGTGCAAGAATTACTCCGCCGTTAGTGGACCGATTTAACCATGCCGTAACCGTGGGTACCATGGACACACACAAGACGAATACACAAACACCAAGACCCAGAACATGAATTTAAAGTCATCATTCAGATACCTGTCTGTCCGGGAATCGAACCCGGTAACCGCTCCGCCGCGCGGGTCGTCTATATTATATAATATTACATAGGATTGGCGCTCTACGTCTACCCTCTTCTCAGCACTAAGTTGGCACGTATCGTTGATTTTTTATTATTATTATTATATTGTTTTAATACTGGCATTGCAATCCATTTTCTTTATGTAGTACCGCTATTTACAAAAATACTCCAAATATCTTCATTAGAACGCTCTAAATAGCTATTTATATTTGCCTTAGTACACACTTCAAGCCTTTACTGCATCGTAAAAACGGGTAAGTCAGAAAAACGTGTGGCATCGCTGCTACATTGTTGAACCAACAGTTTAAGTCCAAAGTGAATTAGTTAAGCGGTCTTTACTCAATCGCTGCAAACTTGCACATCAAAAAGTTAATTGCTTAAGACAGCGTTACTCAAACTTTATTATGCTGTAAATGAGTTCTTTTATTGTCTCTCTGCTGTGACTCACTTTTCAATGCTCCTAACATATTGAGAATATAATATCATTTTAGTGTTCACTAATACCCTTGTGTTTACGTAGAAATAATGCAGTAGTAGTAAGAATTAAACCGGCGAGTTGAATTAATTAATATAACAATTTATAAGTATAATTCAAATGGGCTTCTTATGTCAAATAATAAAAAAATGTTTTAAACTCACGACTTGTTTGAACATACATCAAAACAACAATTATGATGTCTATTTATACCATTAATAAATTTTAATTCAAATTTACAGAAATTGCCTCTATTCGACGTAGGTATTTTGTGTCCAAAAGTAACATTTATAGTCAATTTAACTCATACACTCAACGCACTTATTACATTATTTTATTGACCCGGTCCCGGATCTCAACCAACAATTTGGGAAGCGCTGACAAGTCGTGTCGGATCTACGTAGATAGTTGTGATAGTAAGCGCTTTATTTACGAGTTAGTGTACAGTTAAAGTTAGGACGGTTAGTTTCGGCACGTTAAGCAAAGCTTGATTGTTATTACGGTCGTTAACCTTATTTTTATTTTACAATTGGGAAAGAAAGAATGCCCACATAAATAAGCTTATAATTGACTAGCACTTACTCGCGGCTCCGCCCGCACGGTCAGAGGGAATTAACATTAGCATTTGATAGCGTGGTCCCTTACTGTGAGCCTCGTGCGTAAGCTCAAGGTCGCTCAGCGAGCTATGGAGAGAGCTATGCTTGGTATTTCCCTGCGTGACAGAATTCGTAACGATGAAATCCGTAGGAGAACGAAAGTTACCGATATAGCTCTCAAAATTAGTAAGCTGAAGTGGCAATGGGCAGGCCACTTCGTTCGTAGGACAGACAACCGATGGGGTAGAAGAGTCCTCGAATGGAGACCACGTCTGGGCAAAAGGAGTGCAGGCCGCCCCCCGACCAGGTGGACTGATGACCTGAAGAAGACGGCGGGTAACCGCTGGATTCAGATGGCCCAGGACCGGTCAAAGTGGCGCAGATTAGGGGAGGCCTATGTCCAGCAGTGGACTTTCAAAGGCTGATGGATGGATGGATGGATTTGATAGCGTGATTCAGAACTTGCAAATTAATTTTACTAACGCCATCTATTAACAACGTCCGGAACTACTAAATATGTATCAACTAACAAGTCTCCAACCATTAGGCTGTCACTGCTCTAACAAGTACAACAAGATAGTTTACAAAGAACCAACTAATCGATGCCAGTAGGTATAAGAGCTATAAGTGTGCAGGATATAATTGAGCTAAATATTATTTAAAACTTACCTGTAGATATGGCTGGATCACGCTTTTCCACCGAAGAATTTTCGTCTGAAAACTCCCTGTCCTCCAACTTATCTTCTTGAGTCTTCTTTTTGGTTCTAGAACCTTTTATGTCAATAGCATGGCTAGCAGCTACTAGCAGTAGAATTACCTGTGAAACAGATGAAGTTTTACTAAATCATACGTTCGACTGAGTCAGAGAAACGGGGTTGTGTTTCTGACATAATATGTATAGTAGGTAATTTTTATATGTATAGAGCTTTTATTTTTTTCATTTATTCAGGTGCTCACTGCATGAGTCCATGAAGGCTAATTATAATATTATAAATACTTATTAATAGATTTACAACATCAACTAACCAATTCGCCTCTGGCCAGCGCAGTGGACTATGGCCTATAACTCTCTCATTCTGAGAGAAGATTCGTGCTCAGCAGTGGAACAGTTACAACATAAATAGTATTTTAAGTTATGTTCATATCTAACTTATTAGGGTTCTCTGAACTGTTAGGTATAAGTTTGGATACAATAAATAAATAAATGGATAAATAAGGTTTATTATTCATGGCGTTATATATTTCGTCTCAATCAGAAGAGCAACACAAGATATCAAATATTATCGGATGAATGCAATAAAAAGACCACTTTAGACGCAAACTCCTAAATAGCATGAATTGAAATAAATTAATATAAGAAACCAACACATGGGATATTTGGCGTGCCTGGGAATCAAACTTCGAAGCTATTGCGTTTAGATTAATTTGTGAAGAGTTTGAGGAACTGATTATCTACGTTTGTTTATAAATAAAATGAAACTATTTTAATAAGAAAATAGAGATATAGAGATAGACCTAGTTTGGTTATTAAGTTTCTTTTTTATCTGCATGAAGTACGAACTACATAAGGTCTACGACTTTTAATATACCGAGTACATTTAAGTACACTGTGATTCTAATAATATTTTGCCATTTTTATGAACGTTGTTATAAATATTACTAACTTTGTTATTTAAGGTTTTTATAAATATTTGTTTTATAAATATTATGTTGCTACGCCATCACAAAAAACACCAGAAACCTTTGCGAGCTCATAAATAATAACTTTGCAAAAGATCATCACATGATCAAATTAATAGTTTACGATTCTTTAGAGGACGTACAAACATTCATTTTTATAAAGAAGATATAAAGAAGATTGTAGGCAAAATAAATGTTATTAAATAGTCACTGTATATGTATCTTAAATTTATCATATCACTATTATTTCATCATGCATTTCGAAAATAATATGATGAACGACCATTATGATACTATTTTGTAAAAACGGTTACTGTTTTAAAATGTAACTAAATTACTACTTAAAATTCGTGATAGACCATAGTTATAGAGGATATATAGGAGATATATTAAACAAATGGAATCTAATTCATTTATTTGATTAGTAACATATTACGTGAAGTATCTTACATTTTGTGATAACAGAACAATATCAGGCCAATGCGTGGCTGTATTTTTAACAAAGAATTTTGTTTAAAATAATGTTTTCAAGAAGATTGCTTTTCGAGATTAGTGATAACAATGCTTTGGTGTCTCACGATAGGCGTTCGCTAAAAATTCAAGGTACCTTAATTTTATATAATGAAGTATCAAAGGTTAATTAGCGTTAGCTTCAATGTTAAATAAATATCACACGGGAACTTCTATTGCGGAGGGTTGTTAGGAGAAAATGTCTGTAAACTACCAAGTCTACCCTTAGACTAAGTAGTAGGTGATAACCCTAACTGTTCTGTGTAAAAAGTTTAGTTCCAGAAGATCAGTAATGACATAAATACATAACAAAATGTTAGAATAAGCAGCAACTATGGAAGATAATATTTTTAATTGGAAACTCAAACTCTCTATTAGATGTTCGACGTTTGCTACCTCTGATTGAAAATTACGTGTGTATAAAAAATAATAATCACTGGTTTAAGCGGACAAGAAAACCATCGCACGGGAACCTTAGTTTTAATAAAACAAGATATTATCAAAGTAAAACTAAATATAAATTAATACGCTTTCTACACTCATAGCCCCACACTAGGATTTTTCCTGTGTCGTGGGTACCATGGACATACACAAGACGAATACACAAACACCCAGACCCAGAATATGAATCTAAACTCATCATTCAGATACCTGTCTGAGCAGGAATCGAACCTGGGACCCATTGCGCGTCAGACCGGCATGGTAAGCGCTCCGCCACGCGGATCGTCCTATTAAAAGTTTAAAGTTAAATTTATAGTCTTTTTAGGAGTTTGTATCAAAAGAGTGATATAAAAGTGTTATGTATATCTCGTCAACCCATTATTGTCCCACTGCTGGGCGCGGGTCTTCTCTCAGAATGAGAGAGTTTAGGCCATAGTCCATCGCGCTGTTCACACACCTCCGAGAACTTTTTTTTTTTCAAGAACTTTCGAGTGTATAGGTTTCCTCACGATGTTTTCCTTCACCGAAAAGCAGTGATAATTAATTTCTAATATGCACATAAATCAGTGGTGCGTGCCTGGGTTTGAACCTCGGACCTCCCAATCGAGAGGGCAAGTTTCAACCATTAGGCTATCACTGCTCTATGTTATGTATATACTATAGTCTAAATACTAGCTTGCACTTATATGCGCATGTAGGTATGACAATAAAAAATCGTAAAATAGCTTTTGTCACTCCGCAAACTGCGACGATCCCAATGTATGTTATAATTATGTTACAATCCGTCAAGCCTTTCGTGCCGTGGCGCGTGTCAAAGGATATACATAACATAAATGCAAACATACAAACATACGGTCAAAAAACATTACCATCTAGCTGACGCAGTCGGATAAAAATTTACTAAAGTTGCGTAAAGTTTATCCTTATCTTGCACTTGCCCAGTGTGGTAAGCTGTGGGGTTAAGCCCACTCTTTAGATGTGTATGACTCGTGCCCAGCCATTATAATCCCATTGATTATAATACCATTATAATCCCGTCGATTATAATGGATTGACGTAAAATATTCATAATAATATTTTATTATTATGGATAAAATCGCACAAAAGATTAATAAAGTTTAACGGATAATTAAAACATAATAAATAAATACATTATTATAAAAATAAAAAACTCAACTATTTTATTTTTATAATAAAGGATTTATTACGACACACTTGCTCAGCGGTGGCGCCTAAATAAATTGGCTACGATAAAAAAAAACTTAAAGTCGCACCAAAGATTACTAAAGTTCATTAGGTAGTTAAAACTTATTCAATTAATAAATACATTATTATAGAAATAAAAATCTCGATTATTTTATTTTTATAATAATGAATTTATTACGAGACACTTGCCCAGCGGTGGGGCACAATTGGCTACAATAAAAAACACAAATATCCCTATATGCCTTTCATGCAACACAATAAACATCACAAAATAGCACTTAAACCACTAACCATTAACTTCATCGTAACAGATCACAATCACAACTTTTTTATATTTTTATCACAAGTGTGAACCAGTCCACTCCCGCGCAATACACCACTCAACACGTAAGTGCGCACACGTAGCTCGCCGCTCGCTTATATGACCGCGACGCCTCACATTGAGGAGCTTTGCAATCGCGGATATGTGGATTGGTATATTAATTACGATATCAATTTTATTGTATTAAGTGACCACACACGGCATTACAAATATTTTATAGGTTTTTGGACGGTTTTTCAAATGTCACGTTCGATGCCTAAATTGAGTTGCAAAATTTTTAATAATTTTGAATGTGGTAAATCTGATTGTTATTTGTGGTTAGACTAGAAGCGCACTACAGTATAAGCTACTTGTGACTTATAACATAACCAATTTTGCCCGTTTCTTCTCTTGGATTTTACTACACCATGGAACCGTATATCTTTTTGGATAGAAAGCAATAGCCCGTAAAGCAGCTAATGCAGTATGTTTTACAATAATCTCTGTGTTAACATCATCCAGACTCGTTTAGTTTTTCTGTCGCGGAATCTATATATTAATACGTGAAGCAAAATCTTTCCGTTCCGTTCCGATTTTAATATACTTGCCGCGGAGGAGTATGAAAATTACGCACGGTTATAGTTGATGTAGAGAAAGATTAGGCAATGCTAATATTTTTTCAAATAATACATAGAACATACATATAATCAACTAAAATACATTACTCACACTGCCTTGGATTTGACATAAACACATAATTAATAAACGAAATAAAACATTTTAAGAAAATTCATAACGTAAAAAAGGTAAGATAAATTTGCTTTTAAATGCAGCTTTGTTTATACAACTTAAAACAATACATAACTTAAAAAAAAAATTTGGATGAATACAATTTTTTTGAATTTGGGAAATATTCGTGCTATTTTGGACAGTCTCCAGTTTAGTTTTTAAGTAAATTACGGTCGAATTTGACCGTTGCGACGGGTAACTAGTAGTAGACATACATTCAACCAAACATTCACATTTATAACAGTAGTAAGATAATAACTAAAATAACTTTTTTTTTTGTTCTCGAGGGGGAAACCTTCAAAAGGTACCCGACGCCGTGGGAGCGACGCAGGGTTATGTGGGATTTTTACCGCACTAAAACCCCCCCGGTGGCCGTCCTCGGCGCTATAAAGAGGACTCCTAGTACTCGGTCCGACCGCAACCGGAATCCTCTGAGCGCGTTGCCTCATCGGGCTCCTCCCAGATGGGTGGCTGGGCCCACCGCTCCGTCTAGTCTTTACGACGGCATGCGACCACATATACCGCCGTCCTTCCCGGGATCGCCTGACCGAACGGTTCGAGCTCCCACTTTAGCCGCCTGCAACCCCGGAAGCCCCTTTTAGTCGCCTCTTACGACAGGCAGGGAATGCCTTAGCCCTATTCTGATCCCGGAACTACAGGGAGGAACTAAAATAACTAGGAGTTGTTCATACAGAGTGGCAAGGGAGGAAAAAATATATTGTGGCACTAGAAGTTCTCGTATAATTGAAATATGAAAGTTAACAAGTTGCAACTGACTTTTAAAATACTTATTCGCTATAAAGTTTACTGACTTCCACTTTGTTCGCTTGAACGTTTTGCAATGACGGTGCATACAATTACTTGGATTTGAAATGCTTTTCATTTACAAATGGCAGATTTCAAAATATTTTGGCACATCTATAAGGAAACGTACTTGACATATTTCATCTCCATTCGGCTACATAGAAGGAAAATAAGCTGTATATATTATGGATTTTTAATTAACGGATTAATTATTAATGGTAGAAAGTAAACGGATGACCTTCATAAATTTTACGTAAATATGTTTGGACTAAAATACGTGACGACTCACATAGAGAAGTGGTTACTATATAGATTAGTAACACAGAGAGTTCCTTGTTCAATCTCCGGCTAGGTACATATAAATAACAAGTAGAATGTTTGGGTATTTGTGTTTCCAACTTAGATCTATTTTATAAAACAGGATGTTAAATTGTAACAAGTAGTCAAATTTAATAGGTGGTAGAATCAGTGTAGTTCGCCCGTGGAAGTACCACCACCACAACTATTTCTAGCGTGATGCAGTTTTTGCGTTTCGATGGTGTGTTTGAAGTTTTTTTTTTTTCAAGAGTGTGGTTGCCGGCACACTTTTATATGAGACGACCATCTTAGTCCTCGGGAGTAGCGATTGACTTCACATAGAGAGCTATGTTCTGTATGAAGTTGCTTACAGGTGTCCATGGGCAGCAGTGACCACTTACCATCAGGTGGACTGCATGCTCGTTTGCTATTATCAATCTTATAAAAAAAAAATTAAATAACAAATAGCTTTAAGTACTGTAAATAAAGCATCAAATAAGCGTGAAGCATTTCTTGCGTTTTGATAGAATGGTGTGGTTGCCGGCACACTTACACATGAGGCGACCATCCTCCAGCTTAGTCCTCGGGAGTAGCAACGCATCTGTGATTGACTTCAGATGGAACCAATGTTCTGTATGTAGTAGATTACTGATGTCCATGGGCTTCTAGTACCATAAATAAGGTAATAAAAAATAATCAGCATCTTTTAGTGATAAAATTTGTGTGTATATTACTCATGCATACAAAAATACATTTATAATGTACTATTGTATTTCTTTCTTAATAGTTTAAAGCTTCAGTATCATGTCTGGATACATGCAAAAGTAATGCAATAAGAACAAAGAACAAGTTGGTACAAGATTTGCACCATAAATTAGATTGCTCGAAGTTACGAACATGTTCCACAGACATTCATACGAGCGTGTGTGGAAACAAAGATAAAACAAAGTCAAAATTAAATTGTACATTACAGTTCTGGAACAAATACATCTTTACAACCCTTTTGTACGAATACACCTTTGTTCTTAGGGCGTGTGCAGATGATGCTTATTATATATATATTTTTTTTATATCTATATATTATTACGTGAAGCAAAAACTTGTGGTGCATTTTTAAGTAATATGCCGCGGACGGATTAGTATGAGATTTTGCACGTTTATAGTGGATGTAGAGAAGGAGTGCAGAATCTGAATATTTTTTTCAAATAATGCATACCTATATCATACATAAAATCAACTAAAAACACATCACACACACTACCGTGCATTTGTCATAAACACATACGTAGAAAGGAAATAGAACATTCAATGTCTCACTATGAAGACACATAACGTCAAAAATGTCAGATGTCTTTGTCAAAATACCGCTATTGCTCTTAAATGCGGCTTAGCTAATTGAACCTCTTATATTTGACGGGTGCCTCAAAATTATTACATTTTATCTGAATTTAAGAAATATTTTTACTGCTTTGGACAATATGAAGTTTAGTTTTTGAAGTTAAATTACGGTCGCATTTCGACCGACTTGACGGGTGACTAGCTTAGGATAAAACGTTAATTCGTAAATATTTCAAATTTATCCTACGCACATTGATGTTCTCTCTGGTTAATTATATGTATAATTGACGCAGAGAAGAAAAAGAGGGATTTTAAAAGAGAAAGGCCTACTTAAGATTACATAGTTGAAAGATTTTTTTTTTCTGTTCAAGAAGAGTAAGTTGGATGCCTGATATCAGTTGTTCATTTTTATAATGTCCAACTAATTGTAGTACAATAGCGAAATAAAATATGAGATGGTAGGGGTTTTTTACGAATTCTGATACCGGTTATTCCAGGTTATATAATATGTCTAACATATGATTAAAGTGATAAAGTATATAATTTAGGCGTAAGCCTAAAAGCCTTGATGTCTTATGTTAATATGTTATAAGGAATGTTTTATATACATTCTGTAGAATTATAATATGATTGGTAGACATCGGATTATTGCATATGCAAATGCATATAATGACAGTTTTTAAACGTTATTGCTGTTGTTAACTTTTGACATTTTTTCTTTAGGACAAAAAAGGTTCGCTTGACGACCAAAAAAAAGGTCATCAAATTTATACCTACTTCAGTTTGACGACCAAAAATTAGATAAATGTTTCTTTCATAGTGCATATTTTATGTATATTCAACTATTTTGGTGCATATTTCACCATTTTATTGTGCATATTTGCATGCATATGTTACATTTTAATAGTGCATATAATCCGATGTCTAATTATCAGATACAGTTATCAATAAATTTGTTTACTTGTACATAAATGAAACTTATGCAATACAATGCAATTTGGCAAATAAAACAAAATAGCATAGATTAACAAACTTCTAGAACAATGTATTGAACACACACGTATTACTATTAAAGCATGCTATTAAGCATCGTCTAACTGCGCCTTTACGGACGCGATACAACGGGCAGATTGTTCTGTACCAGTTGGTTTAATTAAGAGAAACACACGCAGACTGACATTAAAATCATTAATTATATGGTAAAATTACCATTTCTCTGCTTTACAATTGGTACTCGAGTTGTCAAAGCTATTAGATTGAATTTAATGGAAAGGTGCTTATGAATTCTTGTAGATACATAGATTATAATAATGTGTATGTGTAGAGTTCAGAAAACTATATTATTTTTATTGTACGAAATAAGACATTTAAATAGGACAGTAAAATTAAATTAATAAATAAAAAAAATCAATTTATTGCCACATACAACACTTAATATTACATAATATCTGAAGGTGGTAGAACCAGTGTAGTTCAACCGGGGAAGTACCACCGCCACACATATTTCTAGCGTAAAGCATTTCTTGGTGAAAATACCTGCTATTGCTGTATAATGCGGCTTAGTAAATAAACCTCTTTTTTCTTTTTACGAGTGCGTTCAAAACAACTTGAAAATTAATTTGAATCTGAGGAATAGTCTTGCTACTTTGGACAATATGGAGTTTTGTTTTTAATCCAAATTACTACGGGTGACTAGTTGTTTAAAAAACTTGAAAATGACTGATAATTAATACTCTCATTATTTTTCGAAAATGCGTCATATATAAATATATAGTGTAACTACAACACATTAAATACAGCAATCCCGCTCTAATTTACATTTTGTCTCCACAAAGACAGAGCATGCATCCATTATTGTTTTTGGCATAATACACCTTAAGCTTTCATGTGTTGTGTTGACATCTTAATATGCATGAGATATAGTTGGCTGTTTGTTTACTTCGCTACATTAAGCGAGGACAAACAGACATATTTGAGCTACTGTGTAAATTGGGCTATAAATGTGGGTTACTTGTAAAAGGTTTACAAGACGTCTCTAATGAGAAAGTTTTGGAAGACAGAACATATAAATTTGACCAAGGAGGTCTTACCTCCAAAGGGACATCGAAGCCTTGGGAGGGACTCCGGGTTATGTGAGATTTTTACCCAGTAAAACCTTCTCGGTGTCCTTCCTCAGGGCTTGTAGGGGACCCCGGGCTCATCTCTTGGGGGAAGTATACCATCCCCTTCACCATTCACGTCCAAATTCGCACTAGGGAGCTTCGTGATTTTACACAGGTTCTACCACCTTTTCTTTTTTTTTACGTGGGTAATCCTCATGGATACCCAGCCAACCGGGGCGGCAGCTGGGTTGTGCTGGACTCTTACCGGCTAAACCCCCACTGTGTTTTCTCCTCACACAGTACGGCAGGAACACGGGTGAGCTTTCGGAGTCATCCGCGAAACTGGTTCTACCACCTGGAAAGTTTTAATCAATTACTTTAAATGTATTTGAATTGTTTCAATTTATATCTATTTATTATTTATCACGATGAATATGTTATTTAATAGACGGGTTGCTTGGAGCGTATATCATTCCAATCAACTTATCTATCACATAACAGGCAGCGACTTAAAAGCATAACAGAATATTTAACTACCTTCAACAAAGAAGTATGACCGAAAGCGCATATTTAAAAAAATATATATTTAATACCTTGTGTCACACTAAAAACGTGAAAATGACATGTCCTGTATTATAACCCGTCAAGCTCTTTTGGGTTGTAGCATGTAACACATACACACAATGTATGCGTGTGTGTGTTTGACGACCACGTGGCAGAGCGGTTACCAGACCGGTCTGACGCGCAATGGGTCCCAGGTTCGATTCCCGGCCAGAATGATGAGTTAAGATTCATGTTCGGGGTCTGTGTGTTTGCGTATTCCCATGTCCCGTCTTGTGTGTGCCCATGGTACCCACGACACAGGTGAAAATCCTAGTGTGGAGCTATGAGTGTAAAATGCGTGTTTCTTATAATGTATGATGGTAATGTCTTTTGAGCGTTTATATGTATGTATAGCTATACGCCCAAAAACATAACCATATTTCTGACACAGTCGGGTAAAAAGCAAACATAACCCACTCAACGAGCCAATCCACAGCGTCGCGACTCTCGGGTCAAGCGCAGGTACTCAGCCCAACATCGGTTCACTTGTAGCACATAATTAGTGAAACCCATTACGAATTGCGTAGCGCGTTACGTGCTTCCTCCGCACTCCTGCCGTGTAACCAAATAACTATTACTACATGCTACATAATAATATATATTTTTTGTATTTATAGTTTACTAGCACTTACCCGCGGCTACACCCACACAGTCAAACGGAATTAACATGCGTGATTCAGAACTTGCAAATGAATTTTACTAACGCCCTCTATTAACAACGTCTGGAACTACTAAATATCTAGCAACTAACAAAACATCGATATTCTTATGTGAATGAGAGAGCGCGGTAAAAAGTAGCCTAATTCACCGTCCGTCCTCCTAACTATCTCCCAACATATAAATAATATCGTACTAGCTGACCCGACAAACGTTGTTTTGCCATATAAAAAAAATAAGGGTGGACAACCCTTAAGGGGTATGAAACATAGACGTTGGCCGATGGAGGACGATTACGAGGAGTATGGCAACAAAAACTGTGACACGAGAATTTTATACATTAGATATAATAGCTATATGGCGACGTGCAAGGGAAACAAACAAACACACTTTCATGTTTATAATATTAGTATGGATTTTTATTACGGCCTTTTGGAGAACATCGCCTCAGTCTATAAATTAAATTGAAACCTGTCTATGATTTCATAATAACTATATTTTTGTACAAACAGAATTGTTGTTGTTTATTGTTTTTTTATCTGCATAGTCTGCCTAAATGTTTTATTCTTGTATATTGATAATATTTTATTATGTAAAGTGATCTAATTGGGACATTCTCGAGTACAATCCTGCGAATTAACAATAAGAATGACTGCACTTCTGAAGTTTCGATTACATTAGTTAGACAAAATTACATATTTCTAAACAATGTCTATTAATGTCTTTATATGTATTGTACCGGTACTCAATAAAATTGATGAGAAAATTGTTTGCCCGTAGCTGCGTTCTTGGTGTCTGGAAAATTGTTTAGTAAATTTCGTGGACAGTTCAGAGAGCAAACTTAATTCAATCTATTCATATAAATATTAAGTCTTTGATAAAGAACGTGTCCACTACACGTTCTTTATCAGAGACTTCATAAAGATTAATAAGAAAAAAGCCTTAAATATGAACAGTAACGCATAACACAGTTGTCATGGCAGTGACGATGACTGCTACAGAGTCGAGTTAACAAGAATTCTACAACCTTTATTTGAAAGAAAGAAAAGGAAGAAAAGAAAGTAAAGAAATGAAAGAAACAAAAGAAACAAAAGAAAGAAAGAAAAGAAACAAAAGAAACAAAAAGAAACAAAAGAAACAAAAGAAACAAAAGAAAGACAAGGAAGAAAAGGAAGAAAAGAAAGAAAACAAAGAAAAGAAAGAAAAGAAAGAAAAGAAAGACAAGAAAGACAAGAAAGAAAGGAAAGAAAAATGAAAAAAAAGAAAAAAAAATATTTATCTGTAAAAAAATCATCATCGTCGTCAACCCATTATTGTTCCACTACTGGGTCTTCTCTCGGAATGAGAGAGTTTCAGTCCACCGCGCTGGCCAAGTGCGAACTGGTGGTTACTTATACTAACATACATCCTAAGCCGCTTTTAAATCAGTAGAGAGCATGATGATCTATATTTCTACATCTGTCATATGACAGTAACGAAACAGTTATGTGGAAAGAGGTAATTAATTTTAGACAATAGTAGATCAGTTACCAACGGCACGTTGACACAGTTCGCTTAATTAATTTTTAGAACAGTAATTATGTATGAAGCTATAATAAACCTCATTTTGTATTACAAATACTATTCAATTGCAACTCATATGCACTGAGCAACAAATATGAAGAGTTTAAACGTTTGTCCGTTTCGTCATATGGACAGGAGAATTTTCATAATAGATGGTTGATTTTGGAGTTAGAAGCATGATAGACAACTTTAATTGGAATGATGTGCTTTTTACCGGTTTCGTACACAAAGGGTGAAATCGGAGCCTTATTACTAAGTCTGCTATGTCCGTCCGGCCGTCTGTCCGTCTGTCCATTCATCTGTCACCTTGCCTGACCTCACCTTGCCTTGCCATCTGTGGCCTTGCTCATCTGGGAGGAGCCCCATGGGACAACGCGTTTAGCGGACACCGGTTGCGTTCTTAAGGAGATCCCGGAGTCCTCTTTGTAGCGCTAAGGACGGCCAACGGGGAGGTTATAGTGCGGTAAAAATCCCACATAACCCTGCGTTGCTCCCACGGCGTCGGGTACCTTTTGAAGGTTTCCCCCTGGACAGCAAATAAAAGGCTGTATTTCATGAGGCGTGATATCTAGGCAGATGAAATTATCACAGATGATATGTTCTTGTTGCCGCTATAAAAACAAATACTACAAAACAGAATAAAATAAATTTAAAAGGGGCTCCCATACAACCAACGTATTTTTTACCGTTTCTTACAAATAATGGTAGGGAACTTTTCGTGCGTGGGTCAGACTTGCACTTAGCTGATTTTTCTGAAAATTTCTTCCGGATTTGTATGCGATAAACGCGGATGTCGCATACCTATGTAGTTTTGAAAGAAGTTACATTAGTCTCTAATCGTGATATCTTAGATTATTAACATTGACCTCTTACGCTCTCTCTCTTATGGGTACGAGGTGCCAATCGCTGGCCTACATCTAAGAAATTTTGGCAGTTAGATCAGTCGTCAATCGAATCTGGTCAGTTAGAGGAGATATTTTTTATTAATGGAAAATTTTACGAGCAAATCTACATTTATGTTAGTTCTCAAAATTCTCGTAGGCAAATGAAATAACGGGGTTGCAGGAGCAAGAGTGGGAGCTCGAACCGTATAGCCATTTGAACCCGAGAAGGACGGCGGTATCTGTGGTCGTATATCGTCGTAAAAACTAGACGGTGCGGTGGGTCCGGCCGTTTACTTGGGCGGAGCGCAATGGGTAATGCGTTCACAGGATTCCGGTTGCGTTTCTTGAAGAACCCGTAGTGTTCTCTGCTGCGCACAGGTTGGCCACCCTGGAGTTTTAGTGCCGTCAGAATCCCACATAACCAGGTCTCGCTGCCACGGTGTTGAGTAACTTTTGAAATCAACTAAACATGTAGCCAACGTGGCGAGCTATGACCTAAATATCCTTGAGTCTCTCTTTGAGCGACTTTTGAGAGAAAATCCGTGTCATGCTAAAATTTGTACAAAAGTATTTTAATAATTTCAATGTTAAACAAATTAGAGTTTCTTAATTAAATTCGGTAAGTGTGGACATACATTTTTAATCAATAAAGTAGCAATCAAGCATGCAGTCCACCTGGTAGTAAGTGGTAACAGCCGTTCATGTAAATATGTAAACAACTTCATATCAAATAGGATCACTATTTGAGTCAATCACATGTGCGGTGCTACTCTCGAGGACTAAGATGGTCTAATATAAAAAAACTGGCAATAACACTCTTCTAAAGAAACGCAAGAACTGTTTTAGGTATGTTAGATATATATATGGCAGCAGGATATCTTCGGTCGAACCCCATACGTTCTACCCTGCAAATTTTACAAGAATAATTTCTACACTACTGCATTTGCAAGTGCAATAAAAATATTTGAACGCAAGTTAGCTAAATTGAGTTTCGAAAGCAATGAAAGTAAGTGTAGTTATTTGTCTAACTGACTTCAACATTTTATTTCGCGCATAAAGGAAGAGATTGTTATATTAGCATTCGAGATAAAATTAACTCATGAGTGAGATTGTCTGGGGATTATCGTAACTCCACATTTGAAGCGTTGGAAATAGCGTTAAAATGTCTATTTCGCTTAAGAGCTTCTTTGATTACATAATTATCTTGTTTTGACGAGTCTACGTCGAGTTAATCAAATGTAATTACGAATTTGGTTTAATTACGAAAAGTATTCGGGTTCAGATGTTTTCGCATTAGGTACTTGCTTCGCTATTTTCACATCGTCCAATTTACGTACAAAATTTAGTTTGCAGGATTTAATTCGTTTCAAGGTTATAGGACTCATTGTGGTTATGTTTGGAAGTACCACCGCCACACCTACGTTTGCCTAATCATAGCGTTGTTATGTGCTGCTGTGTTCTGGTCTGTAGGAAGCGGTATAGAATAAATATTTATTCGAGGTCATCCATCCATCAGCTCTTTGAGGTCCACTGCGGGACATAAGCCTCCCCTAAATGACGCCACTCAGAACAGTGCCGTGCACTCTGAATCCAACGTTTTCCTGCTGTTTTCTTTAGGTCATCGGTCCACCTGGTGGAGTGACCTATGCTCCTTTTGTCTAAATTCTTATTCGAGGTAATTCCATTTAATTCTTAGGGGTAACCTGTGGCTTATCCCTGTAGTTCCGGGATCAGAATGGGGCTACGGTATTCCCTGTCTGTCGTAAGAGGCGACTAAAAGGGGCTTCAGGGGTTGCGGGCGGTAAGAGTGGGAGCTTGAACCATCCAGCCAAGCGACCCCGTATAGGATGGCGACATGTGTGTACAATGCTCACTGGGAAGAGCCTAAAGGGGGCATCGCGACGGGAGGACTCCGGTTATGTTGCATTGGAGATCCCGGAGTCCTCCATGCAGCGCTGAGGATGGTCACTGGGGGGTTTTAGTGAGGTAAAATTCCCAAATAACCCGGCGTTGCTCCCACGGCGTCGGGTACCTTTTGAAGGTTACCCCCTCGATAACTCTAATTTTATCTCATCTGAATATATATCTCATTGGGCCTAGATCCATTAATTATCAATTTTTATATCTATTTACTTTAGGGTTTTGTATGTTTGTTCCAGCGCCATCAAAACGCATTTTCCTCGTTTGAGTAGAAAATAAAATTAATATATGTATATAGTGTGGCAATTTTGGAATATTCTCATCTATAATTAGTCGTATGATTTATCCACACATTATCATTTTGAATACTACATACTAGATTCATATTTCAAATCTCGTTTTGCTCAATTTAATCTTTAGTCTTCTCAATTTCATAAGAATTTAGAATATTGCGCCGTAACCGGTTCGATGCCGTTTAGATTATTTTGATGTGAGACCTTGCGAAATTATTTTTTGAAGTTTAATCTTGCGCATAAGGGGTTTATTTTAACAACAGTCACTAGTAAAAGAAGAATTGAAATTGTAATATGTGCAAATTAAAGTAGGATTACAAAGATAAAGAATCAATTGTCATATAAGACAGGGATACCGATTTCTAACATAACGGGAAGCATTTTAAGACTTAATGGGTACTCACGATATGCGGCTTTTGAATTACTATATAATTTTTATGGCCGATATTTAAAGTAAGTAAAGGTTAAGTATTAAAATGTATCAATTCCGCGATAATACTAGTCTAAAATTATATGTAACGGGAACCGTTTCGCTGGAAGTATGCCTGCTCAATTTTATATGTTACCACCCACTTAATAGGAGTTGCAACGCGTTTGTGATTATTTCAAATAAACCACTACTCTATATAAGGTCGTTTACAGTTTTCTGGCTGTGACCACTTATCATTAGCTGATCTGCCTGCTTCTTTGTACTGCGATCGTATAAAAACTGGCTTTTTTGATAAATAAGAAAGAAAGAAATCGTTTATTCGTAATGCGTACACACTCATACAGTTTATAGACACAATAACAACATAGTACCAGCTAACATGCAATATGTGAGTGGTATACATCACAAAACGGACCCTCCTCAGCATTGTGCTGGCTGATTATTTTCAGCCAGCGCTGGTCTTCCGAAAGATCCGAATGGTGAAGTCACGTCTGGTCAAGAACAGTACAATCAATATATAATATAAACAGAAAATTATTAAATGACACAAAATGTATATAAATGATGATAAAGACTAAAAAATATGATGACAGCAATTGACATAAGCGAGAAACAAAAGACAATGTACTTAGTACAAAAAAAAAAACAAAAGCAAAAGTTTTTAATATCGTGTTTTATGCTAATTACCCACATTATATCTTATTATTTTATACCTTATTCAAAAACATGAGGCTTTTGAAATACTATTGGGCTATTAAGAAGATTGGTTTACATGAAGAAAGTGATGAAGAGGCATTAAGATGCTCAAAAGTGGTCAAAGGCCATTCCCGATTTAGTGACAACTAGACTAAGGATTAACTAAACTAAATAGTAGAAAATAGTAATTTAATCGTATGTAAATTTTAATGTTTTAAACTCTTCGATTTAATCTGTGTGTTTAGGCAGTATTTATTACCTAGATACAATAATAACTATGTTTGAGTTTTTGCTATAAAAGCAATAATAATCCGTTCACGTAACATGCGCTCCACAAGATAACCGTAAGATATATCTGCACTTATTTAAGGCTGAGTATAAAAATAGTTTCATACTAGCGTAGAGAAACTGTGGAAGGCGCTTTAGAAGGTAGATAAGTTAATCACTGTCCACCAATTCGCACTTGGCCAGCGCGGTGGACTATGGCCTAAACTCTCTCATTCTGGGAGAAGACCCGTGCCCAGCAGTGGGCCAATAATGGGTTGATGCGATATTTACTTATAAGTCTTAACATTATAAAGTATATATTTTTTACTTCGTATAGTGTATGTGTATTTTAAAGATTATACTAGAGTATGCATTTATAAGGGTTTTGAGGTTCATTGCTCCACATAGTTTCCCTTTACAGGGTTTTAGTCAATCGTTACTGCGCATAACATCTTCTCGTATTTTCATGATTGCAGTTAGTGTCAATGTCACACAGGAATCGCTGGTTCCCCTCAGGTACACAATCTACGAGAGATTGTGTAAATGAGCGACTTTCTGCGATACATACGGGAAGAGGGTGTGTCAACAACACAAGATTGATACCACACGGCACTTCTAGACCGACACCATACGGTACTAAAATCAGAACTTTATAAATAAAAACGAGTGTGTGTCAGCTTCGACATGCGACTGGAGTTTAATGTATACACATATATAATTCTAAAGTGAACACAAAGTTGCTACGTAAGACGTCATTCTCAGCGTTACTGTTTTACTGTATTTTTAACCGACTTCCAAAAAGGAGGAGGTTATCAATTCGTCTGTATTTTTTTTTTTTTTTTTTTTTTATATTTGTTACCTCATTTCTCCGGACTGGGTGAACCGATTTAGATGATTTTTTTTTTATTTGAAAGGTAGTGCGTGTCATAGGGTCCCATTTTTTTTAGTATTTTTTTGACTAGGGCATCCATAAGAAAAACGCATAAGTCTTAAATTTGCATTTTCAATGTACGCGATAAATGTATGAATAACTCAATATCCCGCCAATCGATTTTGATGATTCTTTTTTTATTAGAAAGGATGTACTCCAGGGGTAGTCTGATAAGAGTTTGATAAGGTTCTAATCATAGGATCTTCAACTTTTTGGAGCAAACTAATAAAATTAGTGATAGTCGGCCGAACCTTAGCTGGAGAAGTCCAATTGAGTAAAATATAGAATAAAATTACTATGTAGGTATTTACTATGAAAAATTTGACCTTCAACTCTTCAATCCTGATGATGCAGGGGTACTGCTAGCCTGAACTATAAAAGTTGGTCGTTTGATGTTTGCGAATATATAATGAAATTGTTAAGCAAATTCATGGGACAAAAATTTGACCTTCAACTCCTCAACCCTGATGATGCAGGGGTACTTAAAGCCAAAACCATAGGAATAAGCCATTTGGTGCTTACGTATATGTTATAAGATTACTGAGCAAAAACATAAGATGAAAAATTTGACCTTCAACTCCTCAACCCTGATGATGGAGGGGTACTTCAATCCTAAACCATAGAAGTTGGCAATTTGGTGCTTACGGTTATGTAAAGAAAATACTAAGCAAAAATATAAAATCAAAAATTTGACCTTCAACTCCTCAACCCTGATGATGAAGGGGTACTTCAATCCTAAACCATAGGAGTTGGCAATTTGGTGCTTACGGTTATGTAAAAATAATACTAAGCAGAGGCACAAAATTAAAATTTTGACCTTCAACTCCTCGACCCTGATGATGAAGGGGTACTTCAACTCTAAACCATAGGAGTTGGCAATTTGGTGCTTACGGGTATGTAAAAATAATACCAAACAGAGGCACAAAATTAAAATTTTGACCTTCAACTCCTAAACCCTGATGATGCAGGGTACTGCAAGCCTGAGCCATAGAAGTTAGCCACCTGGTACTAACGTATATGTTATAAGATTACTAAGCAACAATATAAGATGAAAAATTTGACCTTCAACTCCTCAACCCTGATGATGGAGGGGTACTTCCAGAGGGGGCGCCCTGTTTGTATGAATTGTAAAAGTGTTTTATGTTTAATTTTTGTGAATATGTAGATGCACAAAGCAAACTTAGAGGCTTTATTTAAATACAAACATAAAAATATAGTCACTAAAAAGTGTAAAATAAAAACTTTTTAACAAAAAATATCTACCGACTTCCATGTCACAAAAAAGTAAAAAATAATTTAAATATATTTTGGTCTAGAACATACTCAGTACTTAGTACATAGTTCTGAAGTCGGTGCTCATATAGGACGTAGTTACCGTCGTCCAGCGAAATATGTCGAGCACCGACTTCAGGACTATGTACTAAGTACTGAGTATGTTCTAGACCAAAATATATTTAAATTATTTTTTACTTTTTTGTGACATGGAAGTCGGTAGATATTTTTTGTTAAAAAGTTTTTATTAACCTCCTGACGACCCGCGTACTTCATGTAGTACATAGAAATTTAAAAAATCCCCCAAAAATGTTTGAAATGGCAGCCCTGTCTTGATGTTACAATACCATCTGTTAGTTCTTGTTGAGTAATTTTCACCTAATTTGCACTCTGTCATGACTGTCATTTTGATAAAAATGATAACCAAAGCAAGTGATGTGGGAGCGCGCTCGCGGAGACGTAGGTTTATCCATTTTAATCCTTATTGTGTGATTGATATTATGCACTATTTTTGTATAATTTACCTAAATTAACATTATTTATATGATATGCATTGATATTTATTAAAAACCTGCAAAAAGCAGTACACTATAACCTAAAACATTTTTATGTCCTCTGCAAAGTACATGAGTCGCGAATCAAGTTTTTGCAATACTAACTGCCCATGTACTGCTCAAAGTACATAGCTTAGTTTTTAGGACTATTTATGGGGTTTGGATTTTATTTCATTCATGACTAATGAGGACATTGCAAATGCACTGAATGAATCTGAATTTGGCTATCGATGATACAAATTGTGATCCAACTTTAAACATCCTGAGCTCGACCGTCGTGTCATAGCTAATGATAGCGATATGGACAGTGCCGGTTCGGATGATTCAGATAAATCGCCTGAATTAAATCATCGTACACCTTCACGTACATTATCTACTGACTCCAGGGTTCCCAGGTCACGAGGAAGAGCACAAAGTAGACTACCAAGCAGAGGTTGTGGGACTTGTATTCGATATAGGAACGTACATTCCACGTGTTATTAGACTTTGCAGTCGCTAGACAAATAGTAGATTCCACTGGTTGAGAGTGGCAAATATTCTATGAACAATACAATCAAAATATGAGAGAGCTGGAGCTCGCCGATCACATGTTGTCTATTTGCCCCTCACGAAGCAGGACCATCAAATGGACTGTAAGAGTGATATCACATCTCTTTAATTTGGTGATGGTCAATTCATGGTTTCAATATCGATCGACATAGAAAAAACCACAAACAGAGTCTATATATGGAAACTTTGAGACAAAAAGCTTAACTTAGGGACCCAGCTGATTGAAGATAATAACAGGGAAAGTGACGGCGACAATGTTTCAGATCAACTGAAAGATTTCGGCCCAAAACCTAAAAGCGCAAAGTTATGATGTAACCAGTTCTAACAAAGCAATAACGCCTTCAGAGAGCATCCCATACGTCTGACTATGGACCAAAGCAATCAAGATGCAGAAACGAATCTTGTGATAAAAAGTACACATTTTTCTGTGAAAGGTGTGAAGTCTAACTATGTTTCCTACCTAACAGCAACTGCTTTGCAAGTTTTCATGAAAAGCTCATGAGGAATAATTTCTAATTAGTGTGGGAATAATTTCTAATTTCCGGTGGGAGTATAGAAAATATATGTAACTGAGAATTTGTAACTGCCCCCATAGGCCTATGCAAAATAAATACATTTCATTTAATTTCATAATTGTTTAAATTTTTATTCTAGTTGATTTTAGAAGCTTTGCTTTGTTTTTTACTTATCTAAGATCTCTTGTTATGTGACTGATTATTTTATTATTAAGATATGCATAAATTTAAAGTTATTAATGCTGATCTCGAAAAATAAACAGTATATGTGATAAAATAAGAGTACCTTTTTTTTTTTTTTTTTTTTGTTTTCGAGGGGGAAACTTTCAAAAAGTACCCGACGTCGTGGGAGCGACGCGGGTTATGTGGGATTCTTACCGCACTAAAACCCCCTCGGTGGCCGACCTCGGCGCTGCGAAGAGGACTCCGGGAACTCCAGTTGACCGCCGCCGGTGTCCTCAGCGTGTGCCCCATCGGGCTCTTCTCTGGTGGGCGTGAACTGCTCACCGCACCTTCTGGTTTTTACGGCAACATGCAACCACACATGCCGCCGTCCTTCCCGGGGTCACTTGACCGGACGGTTCGAGCTCCCACTCTTCCCGCCCGCAACCCCAGAAGCCTCTTTTAGTCGCCTTTTACGACAGGCAGAGGGTACCGTAGTCCTATTCTGGTCCCGGAACTACAGGGACAAAAATAAGAGTACCTAAGCAACCTTTTTTTGAGAGAGATGAAGAACAGTGAAAAATTTTAGGACGATTTATTAAAAAATTGTATTAAAGAAATACAAATATGTTTTATTTTTGATTTAAAGGTGAAACGTTACGAAATTCTACCTGGTTTAAATGAGATGTAACGCTTATGTCCTATGAGAAGTACATGAAAATTGGCTACCATTGTACTTTATAAAGGACATTAGGAAAAACTGGATTTTCATGGCTAGGATTTTTTTCACAATTTTTCCCGAAATACTTATGCTATAAATAACAAACTGTAGAAGTTTCGTAAAAAGATCTAAACTTTAGGATTCCTGGTCGTCAGGAGGTTATTACAATGGACCTTATATCGTTCTTAAAGAGGAAATTGTAAGCGAAACCACCAGTATATAATCTTAAAACACATGCATATATAAATGGAAAATCAAAACTAACTTTAATCTAATCCAGATCAAACGGCCGTATAATCAAATCATAATGTAACAATATGGTACGTAAAAATATGGTATAATATAAAATATGGTGAATATGTACCATATCATGGAATAAATATTTTATCTATCTATCGACGGATACAAATAAAACCTTACGCGAGTGTGAAACTGGTTCCGAACCAGATCAACTTTCTAAAGAGCGGAATATAAAAACAAAACAGGTGGTTCGTATGTTATTATGTCATAATCTCCACGGGGCATGTCCGATTTATTGATATCACGTCCGGAGTTGGGCGCATTTGTTTTTATACATTACTGACCTAGTTTTTGTGTTACTTTACTTCTCTATACGGTGGAGGAAAACATCGTGAGGAAACCTGTAGACCTGAAAGTTTACAAAAAGTTCTCAAACGTATGCAAAGTCTTCCACGCACTTGGTCAACGTGGTTGACTATATCCTAAAATTCTCATTCTGAGAGAAGACTTGTACACAGCAGTAGGACAATAATGGGTGGACGACATACTTCACTTGATCAAACGGTAATAGTTTGATATAAAATCACTACATAAAACAAACTCGCTTCCCGCTGTCTATTCCTATGTATGCTTAGATCTTCAAAACTACGCTAAGAATTTTATTGCAGTTTTTTTAATAGATAGAGTAACGCAAGAGGAAGGTTTTTGTGTGCAACACATGCTTAGTAGAGAAAAACTGATAATTTCAGTTTTTGACTTTTGGGTGAAATGAAGTACGCCGGGTCAGCTAGTAATAAGTCATTTTTGGCATAAAGCAGTTTTTGCATTTCGGTGGAATAACATGGTTAATTTGTGTCATATAAGGTAACTATTTTAAACTTCCAGTAAAGCGAAGCATTCGTGATCACCTTCAGGCAGAACTCCTGTTATAGATTAAATTGTTTGCAGATGTCAATTGGTAGCAAAGACAATTTTCCATCAGGTGAAGGACCAACAAGCGTGCAGTCCGCACGCAGTCAGTCAGTAACTCTACTAATACGCTTTCTACACTCATAGCGCCACCTATTTTCTCCCGTGTCGTGGGTGCCATGTACATACACAAGACGAATGCACAAAAACCCAGACCCAGAACACGAATCTAAACTCATCATTCAGATACCTGTCTGGCCGGGAATCGAACCCGGGACCCATTGCGCGTCAGACCCGTATGGTAACCGGTCCGCCACGCGGGTCGTCAAAATCACTAATGATAGTCACACGCAACAGGTATTTTCTCTCTATTCGCGATCTAACTGATTTGCAACTTTTTATTAGACATAAAGTTCAGATATTGCGAAATCGTTTGAAATATTGAAGCCAGATAAAAATGATACACATTAATAACGAAATAAGCTAAATAAAGGCTAGTTAAGATAAAAACATCGGATAACATCGAATTTGGAAAGTATCATGGGACCGTTGCCAACTTTGGAACGGAACGGTGTGAGAACAGTTGCATTATTCAATCAATCACCGTATTGTTTCAAACGATTAGGTGCCGCGATAGAAGTAATTATGACCTTGATCCAAAAAATCGTGAAAGGAAAAGGAAATTGTGAATTGGGGAGAGTTGAATCTGCTATTGCGATACTTGTGATTTTTAGTGGCCCGATGTACTTAATACAGTTGCCAACCTAAAGGTGGGCATTCACGTTACAACGGCCACACGGACAGTCGATCGGACTGTCGCGACGACAGTTCGATGAATACTTCAACGGACCTGCGACATGACCTTGGTCGTACAGTCCGCCTTAGGACCAAGCCATACACTATCGAACTTGTCGCATATGACCGTAGTTCGTGCGACACTCCGTGCGACCATCGTAACGTCCACGCCCACGTTAAAGCGTACTGTAACACACTCCAAAAAGACCAAAACTGGTACATCGGACCACTAAAGATCACAAATATCGCAACATATAATAAAAGTCTTCATTATAAAATTATAGACACCTATATATATTGATATTTTCCTCATTCTAAATTATATATATAAAAGCAAAAGGACATTTACTTTTGACTCTCGTTAACCCATTATTGTCCCACTGCTGGGCACGGTTCTGCTTTCGAAATGAGGGAGTTACCTTTGACTATTATCATCGAATTCGAACTGCTAACTTTTGATGTTTCACCTCTAAGGACATCAAATATGTGTCAAATATTTTTATCGTAATCTGCACGTACGAACTTATCAAAATAAAAATCAAAAAAATCAAATCAAAATATTATTTATTAACTAAATAGATTTAAATTACAGGTGAAGTACACTCCTGTTAGGTTCGCAGATTTTGTGTTAGGGGAGAACGCTCTTTCCTGATTGCATAGAACCAACATTGTTAACTATATAGTATTGTGAAATTATATTATGTATATTTTTATATCAGATTCTCTAGCCTCATTATTTCCAGTGGAAAAGATTGCAACTGTAGTACACAATATAGATCATAGATAAGTCGTAAAAGACAGTCGTCAATCATTTATAAAGTCGATAAAGATAATCAAACGGTTACCGGTAATCAATGGTCTCATCTCAATATGGAGATAGCGAGTAATCTTAATTACATCACAGCTGATTGCAGCGGAGAACGAATAAGTCCTAACCATTGATTAAGGTTAAACTTTGTCATAAAGCATATAAAATTTCTGATTACATAAAAGACAAAAACCCTGGGACTGAATTATAATCAATATGTATATAAAATTCTCGTGTCGTTTTTATTTTATTATATATGGTTTGCCGAGTCAGCTAGTATTTGTATAGCGCTAGTGTTGCAGCGTATCGTGCCAAACAGGCCCCTTATTTAGTCAAATGCAAGATAAAGTACTGGGACTAGCTTTTACTATTGTGTCAAAACATGATTATGATAATTAAAACAAAAGGAATATCTACGAAAAAAAATAAAACCACTGAGTTTCGTGCTAGAATCTTCTCAGTTGAGGTGTTCCGATTTGGTGGTAGTGTAAGATAAAATATTGTAACCTATACAAAATAAATACATTTCAATTCAATGCCCTCGAATTAGGGCCATGAAATATTCACTTCAAGCGTTATTCGTTTTGCGCTCGAAATGTCAGCGTAATACGTCAAAAATAAAAGTATGGGTCGTAACTTATGAGGTCATGAATTTATAGCAAAGTTTGCATTAATTCATTCAAAATTTTAAATAATGCTTGTAGCAAATGTTTCATTATCCTCGTACAGGTAGTTAATTTAGACAAGAATTTAAACAATACCAAGTTTTGAAAACTATTTATTCGCTCTATCAATTTTGTTTCGATCTAATTTTCCAAGCAAATATGCAAATTCCAAGCAAATCTCCTCGGAAGAACCACATTTCTGCTACTACTTATTATTCATTGTATGTTCTTCTGTAAAAATATATAAAAATGAGAAATCAACGTCAATATAATTTGTATATTTGCATTTGCATCAATATAATCAGTCTCCTATATTTATCAAAATAAAAAGATAAGAATTTAAGAAAAGGTAAAACTATTTTAACTATGAAACCAACCAACCAAAAAAAACAAAACTCACTAGGTTAACACACTAGGGCTAACACATAGATAATTTCCGTAAAACAATCAATATCTTGGGAAATTCGGGAATGAACCAAGGGATTAAAAATCCTTTAAATTCACGAGTATTTTGAGCCCGGATTAAATGACTTAAGTCGCTGGAATAGTAGATAACATAATCTCATCATGACAAGCGACTGTTTCGGAGTCGTCACTGGTAGCGGACCGTGTGATTGAGATTTCAAGCTTATTTATTATTTACGCTGTAATTTGGATAAGGTTCGAATAACTTGATTCTAGAGTTCTGATACTAAAGATTAAAAATATATCCTACAATTCCGCTGTCAGTCTGTCCGTCTGGCTATCTGTCACCATGCTGTATCTTATGTACCGTGATAGCTAGACAATAACATGTAAAAACAAGATAGCAAAAAAAAAATACAAAGAAAAAAGACAAACCGACTTGAGTTTCTTGCCGGATCTTCTCAGTTCTTCTTCTGTGTTCCGATCCAGTGATAGTGTTAAAAAAAATGTGTAACTGACAATTTGTAAGCGCCCCCGTAGGACTATGAATAAAGACATTTCGTTTAATTTAATTTCAAATACTAAGAACAGGCTAAACTAAATTTTCCAGGGGTAGATTCTATACAACAGCCTTGATTGTTTAGGCGTTATTTATAGATAATGGTAGGTAACCCTTCCTGCGCGAGTTCGACTCACACTTAGCCGGTTTAGTATTTACACTGTAATAAACGAGCATATAGTCTGATGTGTAAGAGGATTTTGACGCCTTTGGACATCTGTAAGAAACTTCATATACCTAGAATAGGCTATCTATCCTTAGTCATCATTTATGCATTGCTATTCCCAGAGATTAACATAGTCGCCTCATATAGAAAAGAGTGGCAACAACTCCCTTTCACTAATTCGTATGAAGTACTTCACTAGAAATAGTTGTTGCGGTGTAAACTCAACGGTCGACCTACACATGTTTTTTCAATATTGTAGATTCAATGCCGGAGTAAGAAATAAGTACTATGGTTAAAATCGACACTAAGTTAACTTTATTTTGTGTGCCGGCTACATCCTTCCATTGAAACGCAAGAAATGCTTTACGCTAGAAATACGTGTGGTGGTGTACGTGTGGCCCCGCTTGAACTACACTGGTTCTACCACCTACATCACCTTAGGTGTTAAAACTAACTAAATGAACTCTTCATTTGGACATAGCTACAATAAGTTCGTTTAAAAATAGTGACAAAATTAACGTGGGTGCAAGAAAAAACAAGGTGCTAAGTTCGTAATAGCTATTTCTAATTCATTTTCATGTTAATTTTAACTTACTTAACTAAATCTTATACACAAAAACTATCATAAGAAAAAGCAATTCCTACAGTAGTTGCTAGACGCAATATTGACATTAGTAATTTGCTAGAAAGGTGCAAATAGAGCATTTATTGTGATTATTCAAAAGAAAACGTTTCTGCTCAACCGGGGACAATTTGCTGAGATACGCTCTCGACTGTTGCGAAAACATACCAATTCTTGTTTGTGATTCAACCGCGGCGACGATTAATGGACAAACGAGGATATAGGTATGATTATGGAAGATACAAGTTTCATTTAGACATTAAAAGGGATTTTAGATATTAAGTTATGGAGGAAAGGAACGACACGAGCGACAATAGGATAATCACACAGATGACTTTTTATTTCAAAAACTAGCTGTGGGTAATGACAGCGTCTATCAGCAAGAGTTATCAACTAAAATTATTATCGTTTGTGTTCACGTTTCTGATATCAATCTTGGTAACAAAAAATGGTTATATTTTATTTAAAATGTATGTGTTTATGACTTTTAAAAACTTGCAACGGTCTCGCGCATGTACTAGCCTATAATATGAATATAATTTACACGTGGAGCAGCCACTGATGCGAGTTACACAGGTACGGGATTTGTTCTGAGACAGTCTCTAGGCATTACCAAATTGCCGCGATTAAGGCTATGTGTGACGCATTGATCAGGAGTAATCTGCTTCTTAAATTATCTGTAAAAAAAAAATCTTTTTGGAGTTTATTACCTTCAAAAGAATAAAGCTATTACTCTCTTATTAAGATCTAATCGAACTTGTAGATAAGTCAGAGGCTTGATATTTGGTGTAATTTATTAATTGCGTAGCTTTCTCACTAGATTATCTCACGTTCCCGCTAAAAATATTGTCCCGTATGTTTCCGTAAGTAACGTCTGCGTTTATTTATTTACTCCTAGTCAAAGAGTACTGTTTTATTCACATAAACATTGTACTTATAGCGTACCTTACTCGTATATTGCAAAGGGGTTTAGGTTTACGTACGTACGTTACATAACGTGGCGAGAAACCTAAATACCTACTGCTGGTGCTAGTATTACTCTATTATTATTTTATTATACTGGTCACCCGTCGCAACGGCCGAAATTCGACCGTAATTTAAATTAAAAACTAAACTTCATATTGTCCAAAGTAGCACCGATATTTCTCTAATTTAAATAAATTGTAATAATTTTCAAGTTATTTTGAACGCACCCGTTAAAGGTAAAAAGAGGTTTATTAATTAAACTGCACTTTTAAGCAATAGCGGATAATAATTTTGACACAGACATCTCACATTTTTGACGTTTTGTGTTTTCATAATAAGACATTGAATGTTCGTTTATTATGTATGTGTTTATGTCACATGCAAGGTAGTAAGTGTAATGTGTTTTTAGTTGATTTTATCTATGTTATATGCATTATTTGAAAAAAATATTGGCATTGCGCAATCTTTTTCTATATCAACTAGAATCGTGCGTAATTTCATACTCCTCCGTCCGCGGCAAGTATAATAAAATCGAATCACAAATTTTTGCTTCACGTATTAATATATAGATATACTTTGCCAGGTGGTGTAACGAACAGTCTGATAGGGGTGGTACCACTACCACCTCAATTTCTACCTCTGAGTCAATTTTTGGTCGTTTAGTGGAAGGGCGTGGTTTCCAGCTCACTTTCTTATGAGACGACCATCTTAGACCTCGGAAGCAGAATCATGCCTAAAATTTGGTTCAGCTTAAAACCGTATGCGGTAGTGACCACTTATCTTATAAGGTGAACTGGACGCTCGTTTCCTACTTATTTTCATAAAAAAAAAAAAAAATTATAAAAAAAAACTATTTACGCAGTAATAGTCTATGGATATTTGAAATTCGGCATGTTAATTTTGGATCCCAGCTTCGAATACTAGATCAGTGAATCAGTGGATTGTTCTAAAATAATGCGCATATTAGAAATTTAATATATATACTTCCTTACGATGAAGGAAAACATTGTTCGAAACCTGACAGTTCTCTAAAATAAGTTCTCAAAGATGTGTAAAGTCTACAGTCTCTAAATTCGCAATTGGTCAGAGAACTTTGACCTAACATTTTGAAAGAAGACTCGAGCCAATAATCGGTCGACAGCAACACAATTTTGCACTGGGCTATATACAAAACTTGATTCCCGGGAACCCCTCAACCTCCCTTTACGAGCGGCCCAGCAGCATACAGGATACACATTACACGTCCAATTATGCGGAATTATCCCCTAAACTTCGCCCTGTACAACCCCGTGCAGTCGGTGATCTTAAATTTTTATGGTTTAATACGAAGGGAATAAATTAGAATGAATTAATTCAATGTTTTGCCGTAAAAACACGATAAAGGTTGCATGGGTAATGTAATTTAGAAGATACATCAAAGTTTGGGTGGACACTTACAAACACAAACGTGCAATATAAGAGGGAAAACGTAAGTGATTATTGTTGAAGAAAATGTAAATAACCCGTACTACGTCCAATTAAAGGTAGTGAATAAAGAGCCGGCGAGGTGAAGCAATTCTTGCGTGGTTACCGGCGCACTTTCATTTGTGGCGACCATCTTAGTCTTCGGGACTTGCAACGCATCTGTGATTGACTTCAGATTGAACCCTTGTTCTGTATGAAGTTATTACAGATGACCACTTATCATCAGGTGGACTGCATGCTCGTTTGTTACTTCAATGTTATAAAAAACAACGTGCGGCACTCGGGGACTGCCGCGGTAACGCTATTGTATATCATTTTTATCAACTTTTTTTTTTTATGTATTTTTTCTTTGATATCAATTCAAGGTTTTTTCTTTGATACTATATACTTTCTCACAATCAGCTGCTTACATATTCGTCCGATTTCCGAGCACCTCGTCTCGATCCGTGCGAGCTTCGTACTGTCGTACCATATACATACACGTTAAACGAACGCTCGGCCGCAGTACATGGTAGGCGGTGTGGGAGGGTGTTAGGTTTTTATCGTTACGGAATTTGTCGATTCGGTTGCCACGCTCAAGTCCGCGATAAAAGCTATGAAATAGCTTAAAAACGTTTACCAGTCTGCTCACTGAGTCACCGGTACACCATACCTGCAACTAAAAACCTTATAAAGTAGAAAAAAAGATAATTATGTACGTACCTATTTAATTGATAAATGAGGCCTAGAAAATATTGCTCGGATACATTTTTGTCGTTAGCGGTAAAACAGAGGCTCGTTATTGTTATCAACGGCAACATTTCACGCCACGAAACATAATTACGTAAGACTAAGCTCTAACGTTGCCATTTGTATAATTTTTCTGTTTTAATTTTATTTTTCTTAAGAGATATTGAAGTAACAAACGGGCATGCAGTCCACTTGATGGTAAGTGGCCAATGTCGCCACTGGATCATGGTAATCAGCCCCGATACCAGGTTCGACCGGGGAAGTGCCACCGCCACATCTATTTCTAGCTTAAAGAATTTCTTACTTATGAGGCGACCATCTCAGTTCTTGGAAGTAGCAACGCATCTATAATTGACTTCAGATAGAACCCATGTTCTATATGAAGTTGATTACAGGCGGGGTTTTAGGAGGTAGGTGCCATTTAAGTAAAAAAAACTAATCTTATCCAATGTGTTTTATTTAAATAGATTAGATTTATTAGATATCTTTAAATTGTATATATGGCTCTAATTTATCTTAGAAATAAAATAGTGATGCCAATATAACCAAGAAACCTTTAACTGCTCTTATTATTTAATTTGCGTTTTTCAGGAAATAGCAGAAGTTGAAGTATCTACAAGAAGGCTAAAGAGAATTGCATTTTACATTTTCTAGGGGTTCAAAAGCAACATTGTCCAACTAATGCCAAGGACCTCTTCAAAAGACGACGGGCGAGGTAAGAAAATTTCACATTTCAAATATAATATCTAGTTGAAAAGCAAACAAACTGTGAGATCCGCTGAGGGCTAATTTAGCGGTCGCCTGCATCCCCCGTTATTTATTACTGACACTATTGCATTCTGTTAGTAGGCACAAGTTACACACTTCACCGATTTACTAGTACTGCTTTTAAGTGCCCACGTAAGTAAGAAATTTTTGCTCCTTGGAAATAGATAAATACTTATTCAAACAAATACTTCCTTAGTGAAAACTAGATATTATACCAAAAAAAATGAACCACGTATTTCGTTCTTTTTATAATTTACTCAATTTGACCCCTTTTCGAAATTTGTGTCAAAAAGCAGCACAAAAGTATTATAATATATATTTTTGTGATGATCTATTTAGTAGGTTTTAATTTGATACCCAGCGTTCGGGAAACTGCGCCATATCTTCTCATCCGATATACCTCAGAGCCTGAAGTCGAAGATGTTCGAGCAGTGTGTGTTGCCAGTGATGACATACGGCGCTGAGACGTGGTCTTTTACTGTGAGCCTCGTGCGTAAGCTCAAAGTCGCTCAGCGAGCTATGGACAGAGCTATGCTTGGTATTTCCCTGCGCGACAGAATTCGTAATGATGAAATCCGTAGGAGAACGAAAGTTACCGACATAGCTCTCAGAATTAGTAGGCTGAAGTGGCAATGGGCAGGCCACATCGTTCGTAGGACAGATAACCGATGGGGTAGAAGAGTCCTCGAATAGAGACCACGCCTCGGCAAAAGGGGTGCAGGCCGCCCCCCGACCCGGTGGACTGATGACCTGACGAAGACGGCGGGTAACCGCTGGATTCAGATGGCTCAGGACCGGTCGAAGTGGCGCAGATTAGGGGAGGCCTATGTCCAGCAGTGGACTTTCAAAGGCTGATGGATGGATGGATGGAATTTGATACCCAAATTGTTATTAAAATGGAAAAATTGACCCTCTGAACTCTTTTCCTTTGATCGCTGGCACTATGAGTATATTTGAAAATTATATAACCTATGTCAATTTACAAACTGATTCTATTCCATTGATATGTTATACTCGTATGTCAATCCGTCCCGCCGTTTGAGCTCTAGCGCGTTCCAAAGAAATGGACATAGATACAAAAAAAACATACATGCATAAAAAGCATACACATATACGCTAGAAAATCATTACTCTCCTTGTGACTCAGTTGGGTAAAAATAGTTGTAATTAATGGGACACGGTACAAATTATGTTGTACATTAATTGTGTTGTACATTAACGGTACAAATCTGCATAAACAATTGAGTAGGTACAGAATAAAACGCTACATCTTATCACTTAAAATTCGCAACGCCAATCTTCAAGCCCGCGCAAACACTCGACGCCGTCGCTTCAATGTACACTTTATATTAGGAGCAAAAGGCTCCTTTCAGATAAATGTCCTGATTTTATTAATATCTCAGCGTAATCGCGTAAATTCCGCGCTTGAATTTTGCTGTAAATAAGTTACCTGTGTGATAAAATTATTATTTGGTGGTAAATCGTGTATGCGTCGACCGGGGAAAATCACCGCCGCACCTATTTCTAGCGTGAAACAATTCTTGCGTTTCGGTGGAAGTGTTTGGTTGCCGGCTTACCTACTTTTAAATAAGATTTAATAATCATTTTATTCATTGAGAGTAGCAATGTATTTGATTTTAGATATAACCCTTGTGTTGTATGAAGTGGGTTACAGATGCAGTGCAGCGGTGAGCACTCACCATCAGATGAACTACACGCTCGTTCGCTACTTCAAACGAACTACTAAGTTATTAAAAATACCCGTCAAAGGGAAATGAGTTTCAAATGACCAGGCTGCATTTAACGCAGTATTTGAAAAAAATATTAGCATACTGTATTACCTAATTCTGTATATAAAGTAGGTACTAGCTGTATCCGCAGTTTGAAATTCTATGATAAAAAGTAGTCTATATGTTGTTCCATAACCCATGGGTCCCAAATGGGATTAGCCGCTCAGGATTACCCGGACAAACAAAGAGTGATGAAAGATGAAACGAATTTAAAGTATGTATTTGTGGTTAGGATTATAATTGTTATGTACAATGTTTTTTTAACTTAGACGAATTAGACGAATTAGAATATTGTAAACCGCCTTTCTCACGGAATTCTCATTGAATTCACGCCGGTCATTCAATATCAAGAAGCATCTTTTATATTTTAACTTTTCCGATTTGGAAAATACTATTTTAGCGGACTTAAATTTCTGAGTAAGATTCTAGGAGAACAAAATATTTTTGTGGGTAAATCTCGCATTTTTCTTTCTAAAGCAGAAAGCACAGAATTTTCATCCCAAATAATGAATTAACCTAATTCCTTTGATTTGAAATATCACAAATGCTATGGAAATCGTCGCTACAAATCTTGAGTGGACGCCCAAAGGTGAAATAGGCACTTCGGCCGCCTTTCAAAAGAGTGGTCGTAATGCTAGACGATGCCACGGCAATATCTATTTTTTTATCAGTATCATGTCGTAAGCGAATTTTGGCTCTATATTTAAGCGGAGCTCAACTTGAATTGTCTGTAAGAGACAGGTATGTTTATAATTCATCTTTCGTAAACCGTCTTTGTAGTTCATTGCATAAAAAAATAAATTTTATGGCAAGGTAAAACCAAGGTATTTTATACTTTTACCTGACGGAGGTTCTAAGGTTTTAACCTCTCTATTAATTTCATATAAACCTTATGACACTCTGATTTTGTGGCGGGTGAAAGCTTTGCATTTCCGATACTAATCAGTTGGTAGAACTAGTGTAGTTCGACCGGGGATGTACTACCGCCATACCTATTTCTATCGTGAAGCATTTCTTGCGTTTCGATGGAAGGGTGTGGTTGCCGGCACACTTTTATTTGAGGCGACCATCTTAGTCCTCAGGAGTAGCAAAGCATCTGTGATTAAGTTTAGATAGAAGGTAAGCTCTATATGAAGGACCACTTACCATCACATATCGGTAACTCCGGGCAATCTGAGCATCCTGGGCAATCCGGTCATTCTGAGCAATCCGGTCACTCTAGGGAATGCGGTTACTCCGGGCAATCTGGTCACTCCGGGCAATTTGAGCTATCTGGGCAATCCGGTCAATTCGGGCAATCTGGTCACTCCAGGCAATCCGGTCACTCCGGTCACTCTGGGCACTTCAACCACTTTGGTCACTCCGGACAATTCGGTCACTCCCGGCAATCCGTCACTCCGGGCAATTCGATCACTCCCGGCTATGCGTCACTCCGGGCAATTCGGTCACTTTGAGCAATCCGTTCACTCCGGGAAATTCGGTCACTTCCGGCAATCCGTCACTCCGGGCAATTCGATCACTCTCCGCAATGCGTCACTCCGGGCAATTCGGTCACTCTGAGCAATCCGTTCACTCCGAGAAATTCGGTCACTTCCGGTAATTCGGTCACTCCGGGCAACCCGGTCACTCGGAGCAATTCGGTCACTCGGGGCAATCGGTCACTCCAGGCAATCCGGTCACTCCAGGCAATCCGGTCACTCCGGTCACTCTGGGCACTTCGACCACTTTGGTCACTCCGGGCAATTCGGTCACTCGGAGCAATTCGGTCACTCGGGGCAAACGGTCACTCCAGGCAATCCGGTCACTCTGGGCAATCCGGTCACTCCGGTCACTCTGAGCACTTCGACCACTATGGTCACTCCAGGCAATTCGGTCACTCCCGGCAATCCGTCACTCCGGGCAATTCGGTCACTCCCAGCAATCCGTCACTCCGGGCAATTCGGTTACTCTGGGCACTCCGGTCACTCTGGGCACTTCGACCACTTTGGTCACTCTGGGCAATTCGGTCACTCCCGGCAATCCGTCACTCCAGGCAATTCGATCACTCCCGGCAATGCGTCACTCCGGGCAATTCGGTCACTCTGAGCAATCCGTTCACTCCGAGAAATTCGGTCACTTCCGGCAATCCAGTCACTCCGGGCAACCCGGTCACTCGGAGCAATTCGGTCACTCGGGGCAATCGGTCACTCCAGGCAATCCGGTCACTCCAGGCAATCCGGTCACTCTGGCCAATCCGGTCACTCCGGTCACTCTGGGCACTTCGACCACTTTGGTCTCTCCGGGCAATTCGGACACTCCCGGCAATCCGTCACTCCGGGCAATTCGGTCACTCCCGGCAATCCGTCACTCCGGGCAATTCGGTCACTCCCGGCAATCCGTCACTCCGGGCAATTCGGTCACTCTGAGCAATCCGTTCACTCCGGGCAATTCGGTCACTACGGGCAATTCGGTCACTCCGGGCATATAGGTCACTCCGGGCAATCCGGTCACTCTGGGCAATGCGGTTACTCCAGGCAATCTTATCACTCCGGGCAATTCGGTCACTCCGGGCATATAGGTCACTCCGGGCAATCCGGTCACTCTGGGCAATGCGGTTACTCCAGGCAATGTTATCACTCCAGGCAATTTGGTCACTCTGTGCACTCCGGTCACTCTGGGCACTTTGACTACTTTGGTCACTTCGGGCGATTCGGTCACTCCGGGCAATCTGATCACTCTGGGCAATCCGGACAGTCCGGGAAATTCGGTCACTTCCAGCAATCCGTCACTCCGGGCAATTCGGTCACTCTGGGCGCCCCGGTCACTCTGGGCACTTCAACTACTTTGGTCACTCCAGGCACTTCGGTCACTCTGGGCTCTCTGAATATCCGGCCAGTCTGGGCAATCCGGTCACTCCAGGCACTTCGAGCACTCTGGTCACACGGGTCACTCCGGGAACTTAGACATTCTGCTCACTCCGGGCAATACCGTCACTCCGGTCACTCTGGGCACTTCGGTCACTACGGTCACTCTGCATTATCTGGGCACTCCGATTATTCCGGGCATTCTGGTCACTCCGGGTACTTCGTTCACTCTGGTCACTCCGGGACACTCCGGTCACTCTGGGCTCTCTGATCACTCCGCTCGCAGCGGCCACTCCTCCCAATCCGGTCATTTCAATCACTCTGATTTCTCCGCTCACACCGTTCACTCTTGTCGCTGGGTCCACATTCACATCGTATGATTCCGGGGAACAAATTAAAAGCACTCTTCAAAAGTTGAAAGCTTTCTCGGAAATACGCCTGATGCAAGCTGAATAAAACTTCGTATCTGGTTTTGGTGTTCAATATATTGTTGTCTATTAAATAAACGGGGAAGGTGGATGTCCAACAATGGATCTTAAAAGTGTAATAGATGGTTTATGATACGCCGAAAGAAGTCGCAGGTTCTGCTAGTAACGTAATATTTTTAGTTAAAATATGGAACATAAAAATAATTATTGTGAGTTAACCTGTGAGATAGATACGCTATCGCGGATTTATTTTATAATTAAGTTTGCAATCCAGTGTTTCGTAGCCCTTGACGGAATTATTAATATTCAACATTTTTCGATAAATAAAACTTCGTAGTTATTTTGTAGATAATGCCATCTATCAAATGTTCATTCAACGTAACTCAACATAACAGTGATAGATGGCGCAAGAATACCTAATATTTAACTCATCAGGAATTCCTCGTAATTATAATCGTATCTTTCGCATTAAAATACATTTTCATATTAAAAATCGATATTACGGGTGAATTAAAACACATCTATTTGAATGATAATTTATTGTTACCAATTTATTTCTGAACGAACTCAGGATGACAGGTGAAATGGCCAATATGGCGATTGTCATTCGCATTGGAATTTAACAAAATTCGCGACATACCGAGTTTTACGGATATATGTTGTCAACTCAAAATCAATATTTTTGTATGTTTTATTTTTTAGATAAGTTTTCAATCAAGTCTATCGTACCTCTTGAGTACATTTTTTGAAATAAAAAGTAGCCTATACTAGATCCCAAGGTCACCACTATATGTGAACACAATTTCGTAAAAATCGGTGCAGTAGTTTAGGCGTGAAAGAGTAACAGACAGAGAGACAGACAGACAAAGTAACTTTCGCATTTATAATATTAGAAGGGATGACCGTCCACGTAATTTGCCTTAAAAAGGGATCCCAAGTTTTTGCTTCAGATATTGATATCATATTCCGGTTGTGTAGAAATGTTGCTGATCAGAAAACATTATGTGAATATTTATGCAAATAGAAGTTGTTAAATCAAAAATTCTGTCATCATAATTGTATTTATGAGATTAATGTAATGAAATATGATAGAAAGATTAATTATGTGCAATAGTCCGTTTGTAGGGTTCTCTACCCCAGACGGCTAGAGTGGGAGCTCGAACCGTTCGGTCAGGCAATCCCGGGAAGGACGGCGGTATGTGTGGTCGCATACCGTCGTAAAGACCAGACGGAGCGGTGGGCCCAGCCGGGAGGAGCCCGATGGGGCAGCGCGCTCGGAGGATACCGGATGAAGTCGTTTCGAGATCCCGGAGTCCTCCATTTAAGCGCCGAGGACGGCCACCGGGGGGATTTTAGTGCGGTAAAAATCCCACATAACCCTGCGTCGCTCCCACGGCGTCGGGTACCTTTGGAAGGTTTCCCCCTCGAAAAAAAAAAGAAAAAAAAGGGTTCTCTACCCAAAGGGTAATTATGATACCGTGTTACTAAGACTTCGCTGTTCGTCTGTCCGTCTGTCAGTCAGCAGGCTGTACTTCATGTACCGTGATAGCTAGACATTTGAAATTTTCCACAGATGATATATTTCTGTTGTTGCTATAACAAGTATGTGTAATATAATGTTTAATTTTTTTATCTGATTGAAGTAGCAAACGAGCATGCAGTCCACCTGATGGTAAGTGGTCACTGCCGCCCATGGACATCTGTAAGCAACTTCAAATAGAACATGGGTTCTATCTGAAGTCAATCACAGATGCGTTGCTACTCCTGAGGACTATGATGGTCGCCTCATATAAAAGTGTGCCGGCAACCACACCCATACATCGAAAAGCTATAATGGTTCACGTTAGAAATAGGTGTGGCAGTGGTACTTCCCCAGTCGAACTACACTGGTTCTACCACCTTATTTTTTTTTAAATTTAATATTTATATATATTTTTCAATGGAATAAAGACCTTATTTGCACACCTGAACGGGTACGACATAAGGAAAAATAATTATTATATTAATACGTGAAGCAAAAATTTGTGACGGATTTTTAAGTAATATGCCGCGGACGGATTAGTATGAAATTTTGCACGGTTATAGTGGACGTAGAGAAGGAGTGCAGAATGTTAATATTTTTTTCAAATAATGCATTTTTCATACATAAAATCAACTAAAAACACATTACACACACTGCCTTGCATTTGTCACAAACACATATGTACTTAGTAAATGAAATAGAACATTCAATGTCTTACTATGAAAAGACACAACGTCAAGAATGTCAGATGACATTTGATTTGAATTAGAGAAATATTCGTACTAATTTGGACAATATGAAGTTTAGTTTTTTAATTTAAATTACGGTCGAATTTCGGCCGATGCGACGGGCGACTAGTGTTTATTAAGACCTACTGTATTTTACTATGTTCTTGCAATTAAATGAATTTGAACTTTGAACAATTAGTAATTTTAGTAAGTCAGGTAAAACCAGAATAAAATAAATATTTCACAGGCGCTTCCATACAAAAAACGTAATTATTTGGCCGGTCTTATAGATATAGACGGAACCCTTCGTACGCAAATTCGACTCGCACCTAGCCAGTTTTTAAGCGATGGAAACGTGTTTGCGTTGCATACATTATTCTCTAATGATGTTTGCGAAATTTGAAATTTTGATGAATAATCATGACTCGATCACCGAGTCCAATAACAAACACTATCTCAATTGCAGTGTAAATTTAAATAAATGTATCATAACATCTATATTATTTATCAGAAATTGTTTTTTTAAATAATTTATTCACGAGTTGGATGAACACTTTCACTGTCAATTTCAAAGAAGCAGTGATAGCCTAATGGTTGAAACTTGCCCTCTCGATCGTGAGGTCCGAGGTTCAAATCCCGGCACGCACCACAGATTTTTCTAAAATTATGTGCGTATTAGAAATTAATTATCACTGCTTTTCGGTGAAGGAAAACATCGCGAGGAAACCTACACACCCGAGAGTTCTTTAAAAAAAAAAAGTTCTCGGAGGTGTGAAGTCCACCAATTCGCACTTGGCTAGCGCGGTGGACTATGGCCTAATACTCTCTTATAAGAGAAGAACCGTGCCCAGCAGTGGGACACTAATGGGTTGACGACGATTCACGAGTTATTTTAGACGAGGTGTGCACCGTAGTTTCACTCGCTCTTAAAAAAATATGTCATTTTAAATTGTTATATGCAACTGACAAAAAAAAATTTTAAACAAAAAATACAACCGACTTCCATGCCACATAAAAGTAAAAAATAATTTAAATACATGTTGGTTTAGAGCAAACACAGTTCTTAGTACATTGTCCCGAAGTCGGCGCTTACCATATTTTGCTGGATCATGACGAAACTACATGTATCTTATATGAGCGCCGACTTCGGGACTATGTACTAAGAACTGTGTTTGCTCTAAACCAACATGTATTTAAATTATTTTTTACTTTTATGTGGCATGGAAGTCGGTTGTATTTTTTGTTTAAAATTTTTTTTTTCACGCTTTTCAGTCACGATAAAATCAGTTATGGCTGTTGCTAGTCGTCCGCTAACCGGATGAATAAAATTAATTATTCGTCCGATTTTCGGATGAATAAAATTATGTGCTGACGTCATCATATAAAAATAGACTTCTTTGACACAACCGGTCGGGGGCGCTACCGCGCCCCCTCCCTTAGATTCTGAATTGGAAAAATCTGTTCGAACCTAACCTAACCGAATAAAACAACTTTTTCTGATTAAACATTTATTTAAAGAATAGACCTATAATTATCAATATATAAAGTAGAAAAAGTAATATAAACCTTATAACTAAGAGTATAATTCAACTGATACTGATAAAAATAACCCATCCAATTTAAAAAGGTTGGTAGTACTCTTGCATCTTTCAGGTAATTGTATTCAAAGTGGAATTTTTGATCATAATTATATCCTCTCCGAAACTCATTGTTGGTATTGTGAACAACAACATTATGTATACGTAAGCACAATATGGCCGATGCCTACGGTTTAAACTTGAAGGACCCCAGCATTATCAGGGTTGAGGAGTTGAAGGTCAAAATTATCATGTCATATCTTTGCTTAGTAATCTCATTACATATACGTAAGCACCATATGGCCGATGCTTATGGTTTAAACTTGCAGTACCCTGCATCATCAGGGTTGAGGAGTTGAAGGTCAATTTTCTTATCATACGTCTTTGCTTTGTAAATATATTACATATCCATAAGTATCAAATGGCGAACGCCTATGGTTTAAGCCTGAAGTACCCCTGCATCATCAGGGCCGAAGAGTTGAAGGTCAAAATTATCATGTCATATCTTTTCTATGTAATCTCATCACATGCACGTAAGCAACAGATCCCCAACTTCTATGGCTTGGGCTTACAGTACCCTGCATCATCAGGGTTGAGGAGTTGAAGGTCAACTTTTTTATCATACGTCTTCGCTTTGTAAATATATTACATACCCATAAGCATCAAATGGCCAACGCCTATAGTTTAAGCCTGAAGTACCCCTGCATCATCAGAGTTGAGGAGTTGAAGGTCAAATTTTTCATCTTATATCTTTGCTTAGTAATCTTATCAGATATACGTAGCGATCATGTAGCTAACGCCTATAGTTTAAGCTTGAAGCACCCCAGCATCATCAGGATTGAGGAGTTGAAGGTCCAATTTTCCACCGTATACAACCATTTTTCTCATGTTTTACCTTACATTTTTTTAAATATCATTTTGAATGCGTAAGATTGAAATAGCTAAGTTTTATGGCTTAGGCATTCAATACCCCTGCATCATCAGAATTGAAGAGTTGAAGGTCCAATTTTTCGTCGTATACCTTTGCTTAGCAATGTTATTACAAATCCGTGAGCAACAAATGTCTAGCGTTTATGGTTTAAGCCTGCAGTACCCCTGCATCATCAGGGTTGAGGAGTTGAAGGTCAAATTTGTCATCGTACATCTTTGCCTTACTATCTTATTATATATCCGTAAGCACTAAATGGCCATCACCTACGGCTTGGGCTTACAGCACCCTGCATCATCAGGGTTGAGGAGTTGAAGGTCATTTTTTTTATAATATGTCTTTGCTTAGTATTGTTATAACATACCCATAAGCACCACATGGTCAACCCCTATGGTTTAGGCTTGAGGCACCCCTGCATCATCAGGATTGAGGAGTTGAAGGTCAAATTTTCATCACATGTCTCTGCTTAGTAGTCTTGTTACATATATGTAAGCACCAAATAGCTAATGTTATAGTTTAGGATAGCTGTAACCCTGCATCATCAGGATCGAAGAGTTGAAGGTCAAATTTTTCGTCAACCTATAAAAGCATACATATATAATACATATTCCAAGTTTCATAAGAATCGATTCGGCAGAAGCCGAGTTATCTCAAATTATCTAAAAAACTTGAGGAGTGGTGGTGGTTTCCACCCCATAACTCAAAGAGTTAAGCATCACAGCATACCCATGTCCAAGAGAAAAAGTTGCGTGACGAAATTTCCTATCAAATGAAAGAAAGAAAATGGAAATCGGTTTATAAACACCAAAGTTATTCAAGATTTTAAGAAACCGACATTTTCCAATTTTCCGGGAAAACCGCCGGAAGGTTTTCATTTTCCTCTATATGGGACTGCCTGTGAAACTAGCCGCATACAATGTCGTATGAATCGTGTCGGTAGGTCGACGATTTCTAGCCATTTCGCCCGAACATACATAAAAAAAAAAAAAAAAAAAAAAAAAAAAAAAAAAAAAAAAAAAAAAAAAAAAAATATACGTGACGAATAGATAACCTCTTTCCTTTGGGAAGTCGGTTAAAAAGAGTGGGTGCACTTTAATTAAGTAAAAACTAAAACTTTTATGTTCAGCAGGTACCCTTGGTACATTGTAAACAACAACTTGTGGTGCATTTTTAAGTAATATGCCGCGGATAGATTAGTATGAAATTTTGCATGGTTATAGTGGACGTAGAGAAGGAGAGCAGATTGTTAATATTTTTTCAAATATTGCATCTATCTATACTTATAATAAAGTTGTAGAGAGGTCAATTCTGTACATGAAATATTTTTCCAAAATAACTATCAGGGCGTGATTAGGGATCGATACTGATGCCAAAAATGCAATCAGTAAAATTTTTGTCTGTCTGTCTGTTTGTCTGTCTGTCTGTCTGTCTGTCTGTCTGTCTGTCTGTCTGTCTGTCTGTCTGTATAACCGTTATAGAAACAAAAACTACTCAGTGGATTTTAACGAAACTTGGTACGATTATTCTTTATACTCCTGGGCTGGTTATAGTATACTTTTCATCCCGCTACAATCAATAGGAGCAGAGCAGTAAAGGGAAATGTTGGGAAAACGGGAGAAGTTACTTTTTTAAGCTTCTGTCGCGTGTGCAACCTTAATGGTTAAAGCTACACAGAAATCATGTATGAGGGAAATATTTTCCTTAAAATTATCTAAAAAATATCCTACGACAGCATATGTCCATCTTTTATGGTTGACTCACAATAACACGTGTAACTCCCGATAGCTTAGCAGTTCAAAGCTTTCTGATTATATTTGTCTACTCTTACGTTTATAACTCAGTCATCTATCTGTACGAAAATGAACATGAAAATGAAAAATGAAAAATGAAAAATGAAAAATGAAAAATGAAAAATGAAAAATGAAAAATGAAAAATGGAAAATGAAAAATGAAAATGAAAAATGAAAAATGAAAAATGAAAAAAGAAAAATGAAAAATGAAAAATGAAAAATGAAAAATGAAAAATGAAAAATGAAAAATGAAAAATGAAAAATGAAAAATGAAAAATGAAAAATGAAAAATGAAAATGAAAATGAAAATTGAAAATTGAAAATTGAAAATTGAAAATTGAAAATTGAAAATTGAAAATTGAAAATTGAAAATTGAAAATTGAAAATTGAAAATTGAAAATTGAAAATTGAAAATTGAAAATTGAAAATTGAAAATTGAAAATTGAAAATTGAAAATTGAAAATTGAAAAATGAAAAATGAAAAATGAAATTTTTAAAAATGAAAAATGAAAAATAAAAAATGAAAAATGAAAAATGAAAAATGAAAAATGAAAAATGAAAAATGAAAAATGAAAAATGAAAAATGAAAAATGAAAAATGAAAAATGAAAAATGAAAAATGAAAAATGAAAAATGAAAAAGAAAATGAAAAATGAAAAATGAAAAATGAAAAATGAAAAATGAAAAATGAAAAATGAAAAATGAAAAATGAAAAATGAAAAATGAAAAATGAAAAATGAACAGTGAACAGTGAACAGTGAACAGTGAACAGTGAACAGTGAACAGTGAACAGTGAACAGTGAACAGTGAACAGTGTCACGGTGACGTAACAAATATATTAAATAGGGACAATTCTTGGCTATGCGAAAGATCCATCTTAACTCCTCGCAATGACCTGGCATTTGAGATTAATAATAAAATACTGTCGAATATACAAGGGGAAAGCAAAGTTTATAGTTCAATAAATAGAATGGTCGATGAACAAGACGCCACTAACTACCCGATAGAATTTTTAAATTCTTTAAATATGCCCGGACTTCCTTCTCATGAAATTTGTTTAAAAATTGGCATTCCGATTATTCTGCTCCGAAATTTAAGACCACCACAACTTTGCAATGGAACTCGGCTAAAAGTAACCAGGTTGCAACAAAATATTATCGAGGCTCAAATTTTAACAGGTTGCGGTGCAGGAGAAACCGTCTTTATTCCCAGAATTCCCTTAGTACCTAATAATTTTCCATTCCAATTTAAAAGAACGCAATTCCCAGTATCGGTGTGTTATGCAATGACAATTAATAAGGCTCAAGGGCAGACTTTTCGTGTTGCTGGATTAGATCTCGGTGTCAGTTGTTTCTCGCATGGTCAGTTGTACGTCGCTCTTTCCCGGGTCAGTAGTTCCAAAAATCTTTACATTCACGTGCCGGATGGATCAACATTCAACATAGTTTACCCGGAAGCTTTGCATTGAAGTATTTTCGTTATATAAGTACTTAAGCCTTCGGCAGGATCGGAATAGGGCTACGGTATCCCTGCCTGTCGTAAGAGGCGACTAAAAGGGGCTTCCGGGGTTGCAGGCGGCTAGAGTGGGAGCTTGAACCGTCCAGCCAGGCGATACCGGGAAGGTGGCGATATGTGTGGTCGCATACCGCCGTAAAGACTAGATTGGGTGGTGGGCCCATCCGCCCATCTGGGAGGAGCCCGAGTCCTCTTTATAGCACCGAAGACGGCCACCGGGGGGGTTTTAGTGCGGTAAAAATTCCACATAACTCTGCGTCGCTCCCACGGCGTCGGGTACCTTTTGAAGGTTTCTCCCTCGAAAACAAAAATAAAAAAGGTTCTTAAGCCTCATGTGAACGTGATCTAAACAATATTACCAATACATTAACTCAATAACACACAAGGAGTTACTCGCTGGCGGAGTCGCGGGCAAAGTTATTAACAATAATATTGTGCGGTTCCGTATTGCGATATTTTTCAACAGTATTGTACATATGACATATTATATTTCCCTACTAAAATACGAAAGTTAATCTGTCTGTTACATCAAAACCACTGAACCGTGAGGAAGGACATAGGCTACTTTTTTTTACGAAAAACAACGGATACGCGGACGAAGTCGCGGGGAACAGCTAGTCATACATAAAATCAACTAAAAACACATTACACACACTACCGTGCATTTGTCACAACCACATAAGTAATCAACGAAATAGAACATTCAATGTCTTACTATGAAAACCATGAAAACCATGGATGTATAAAAAGACATGGATACAACGTTATAAGTGTAAAGTGAAATGCATATACTTGTCCTTCTTTACGTATGACGTAAATATTGCGTAGAAAAGAGACAAATAATACTGTCCTGTTTCATTATTTCGTAGGTTGTCACAAGGTAGTGATGCCACATTATCGACATTTTCGCGTCGATATAAAATATGATTTAGTTTTATCAGTCGTATATGTTGTAGTATTCATATAAAGTTTTTTTTTTTGTTTTTACGTAGAGCATTTATTATCATTTCATTAAAACGTTATCGGGGCAGGTTGACGCTTTGATAGAGGCTAGATGTTATTGTCCGAGCTGGCGGCGGTGACTTCTCTGTAGACCTCCGTAGAGGTGGCAGCTTTTGGTCTGTCAACTGTCTACGTTGTATATTTGTGTTTAAGTGCCTAGTGTTAAATGTACCTAGTTGATACTAAATCTCTCAGATTTTTTTTCACCTGCAATTTCGCCTCCACAAAATGTCTTACGGTGAAGAAACTCAGCTTGATCGGCATTCTGCATTCATGTTCCGACTTAAATATTATTGACTTTCCATGTACTCGTAGAACGAATGACAAAATTATATTATTTCCAAACGATTCTATTCTGAATGTAAAATGGATACGTTTAAATATTTACTAAAAATCTGTAAACGCTGCACTAGGTACTAATATTAAGTGGTCAATGGAAGAAAAAAAACATCATAACAATCGCAAAAAAAAAAAACAAATTTATACATACACAACGGTAATGTTATTGAACAAATAAATATTTGCGAGGCTAGTTTTTTGTGAAGAACAATATTCGCCTCTTAAGTCTAAAATATATAACATGTTCAAGAAAAGCAAAAAAAAATAATATGAGAATTATAATAATTTAATATGAGATTTGATTGTATGTTATATTAATCAAAACAGTCGCCTAGATAATTATGCGCATTGCCCTTCTATCGACAACACTATCGATCAACACTATCAAAACGTAAAACTACAAAATAAAAACTTTTTAACAAAAAATATCTACCGACTTCCATGTCACAAAAAAGTAAAAAATAATTTAAATATATTTTGGTCTAGAACATACTCAGTACTTAGTACATAGTCCTGAAGTCGGTGCTCGACATATTTCGCTGGACGACGGTAACTACGTCCTATATGAGCACCGACTTCAGAACTATGTACTAAGTACTGAGTATGTTCTAGACCAAAATATATTTAAATTATTTTTTACTTTTTTGTGACATGGAAGTCGGTAGATATTTTTTGTTAAAAAGTTTTTATTTTACACTTTTTAGTGACTATATTTTTATGTTTGTATTTAAATAAAGCCTCTAAGTTTGCTTTGTGCATCTACAATTATTCACAAAAATTAAACATAAAACACTTTTACAATCCATACAAACAGGGCGCCCCCTCTGGAAGTACCCCTCCATCATCAGGGTTGAGGAGTTGAAGGTCAAATTTTTCATCTTATATTGTTGCTTAGTAATCTTATAACATATACGTTAGTACCAGGTGGCTAACTTCTATGGCTCAGGCTTGCAGTACCCTGCATCATCAGGGTTTAGGAGTTGAAGGTCAAAATTTTAATTTTGTGCCTCTGTTTGGTATTATTTTTACATACCCGTAAGCACCAAATTGCCAACTCCTATGGTTTAGAATTGAAGTACCCCTTCATCATCAGGGTTGAGGAGTTGAAGGTCAAAATTTTAATTTTGTGCCTCTGCTTAGTATTATTTTTACATAACCGTAAGCACCAAATTGCCAACTCCTATGGTTTAGGATTGAAGTACCCCTTCATCATCAGGGTTGAGGAGTTGAAGGTCAAATTTTTGATTTTATATTTTTGCTTAGTATTTTCTTTACATAACCGTAAGCACCAAATTGCCAACTTCTATGGTTTAGGATTGAAGTACCCCTCCATCATCAGGGTTGAGGAGTTGAAGGTCAAATTTTTCATCTTATGTTTTTGCTCAGTAATCTTATAACATATACGTAAGCACCAAATGGCTTATTCCTATGGTTTTGGCTTTAAGTACCCCTGCATCATCAGGGTTGAGGAGTTGAAGGTCAAATTTTTGTCCCATGAATTTGCTTAACAATTTCATTATATATTCGCAAACATCAAACGACCAACTTTTATAGTTCAGGCTAGCAGTACCCCTGCATCATCAGGATTGAAGAGTTGAAGGTCAAATTTTTCATAGTAAATACCTACATAGTAATTTTATTCTATATTTTACTCAATTGGACTTCTCCAGCTAAGGTTCGGCCGACTATCACTAATTTTATTATTTTGCTCCAAAAAGTTGAAGATCCTATGATTAGAACCTTATCAAACTCTTATCAGACTACCCCTGGAGTACATCCTTTCTAATAAAAAAAGAATCATCAAAATCGGTTGGCGGGATATTGAGTTATTCATACATTTATCGCGTACATTGAAAATGCAAATTTAAGACTTATGCGTTTTTCTTATGGATGCTCTAGTCAAAAAAATACTAAAAAAAAATGGGACCCTATGACACGCACTACCTTTCAAATAAAAAAAAAATCATCTAAATCGGTTCACCCAGTCCGGAGAAATGAGGTAACAAATATATAAAAAAAAAAAAAAAAAAAAAAAAAAACAGACGAATTGATAACCTCCTCCTTTTTGGAAGTCGGTTAATAAAGATGCCAGCCGTCATAAAGAAAATTGCAGTTTGGATGGAACTTTTGAATTTATTAGCATAATAGAGCTCAAAAGAGGACCGCTTGTGACACGCTAATTTAATAAAAACAGACAGACATATTTTGTTTCACTCACACTTACGAAATGCTATTTGACATAAATGAACAAGCTATAGAGTGCTCAGTTTGTATTGTTTATGCTTATTCTACGAGTTCCTTATTCTAAGATGAAAACACATAACGCCAAAATGTCAGATGTCAAAATACCGCTATTGCTTTTAAATGCGGCTTAGATAATTAAACCTCTTTTTATATTTTACGGGCGCGTTCAAAATTACTTGAAAATTATTATATTTTATTTGAATTTGAGAAATATTCGTACTACTTTAGACAACATGAAGTTTAGTTTTTTAATTTAAATTAAGGTCGAATTTCGATCGATCCAACGGGTGATTATAGTTTAATTTAAACGACCATTGTTTACGTTTAGCTCATACATTGCAATGTTGCACGTTTACTCTTTCACTTTCAGCTATAATTTGTGTGGTATCTACTTAGCTATAATAGGCGAAGACTTACACAATTATTTCTTCAGGTGCCGTAATGAACTGTTATTAAAAGCTCAGTAGTTTTGTTTGGTATGCGATTTGAAACTAATTTTTGAGATTTTGAGAAAAACTATTACATACATTTATTTTACAATAAGTATAGACGTACTAAAATACATATATATTTGTAATGGTCTATTCACTAGCTTTCATTTGACATCCCTATTGTTATGGGTAATACATATAAAATCGTCCCTTCCCCCCTTTTTTTTCTGGCCGCAGACGCCATATTGAAAATTTATATAGCCTATGTCACTCTCACAACCGAGTCGCTTCAAATGATATGTCATATGTTACAATGCGTCAAGGTGTTTGGGCTGTATTGTGTGCCAAAAAAATGGACATACATACAAACAAACATACATACATACATACGCTCAAAAACATTACTCTCCTTAGGCAGTCGGATAAAAAACAAAAAGAGGAATAAAATATACATGTTAAAACACTTTAACCTTACTATTTTGGGACATATTCTAAAAAAATAAATGAAATAAATTATTAAAAATCAAAAAATATCTGTCTCAAATTTAATTTCAGCAGTCGGGTTTTTGTTTTCCTAATAATTTCTTTTTATTGTAAATTACCATTTTCCACTAATTTGCATCTCGATTCCAATAAAAAACATATCTACTCCAGGCTACCGTAATTAAGAATGTTTTATTTTTCTCCGCGAGACAAATTTCCCTCTGTAGCTACTAAATGCTGCGGCGACCACGCCCAGGGCTCGCAAGTAAAGAACAGCCACAGTTAGTGATGCCATTCAAATAGGGTATCAAGACTCGAGTCACTCGAGCTATTTTCATACACCACTCGAGTTATACTCGAGTTTTTGTGTCATTCGAGGGAAGTACCCTTTCGAATTAAAGTTTGCAATTCTAGTGATATTTTTAGTAACATGTTTATTAATATAAGCCAATACTTAGACTATTAACAAACTCAAAATTATGTGTATTTGATTTTATAAAAACGGCCGGCATTGCATAGAAAAAAAATAAGTAGTAGTAATAGTAGGGGACATACAGTGGCAAGAAAAAAAAAATCATCTCGGTTCATGAAGTTGACTCGGTACGGCGAGTTGACTCGGTAACTCGAGTGCAAAGACATTTGAGTGATATATTTTTTTTAATCGAATACGAGTTTGACAAATTCGCTCGAGTGACTCGAGTAAAACTCGACTCGAGCCGCATCACTAGTGACAATTAATTCTTAGAGCAATTAAAGCTAAGCTAAATCGCTATAATTTTTTCAAGTTTCATTTCTCCGCAACAACAGAGTTCTTGGTTAATTTACGCAAATGTATACAGAAGGAATAGCGCTTTAAACAAACGTCTGAGATTTTAAAATATTGTCTTTTAATTTTACATAATCGAGTTGTTTGTAAAGAATGTTTTTTTTAGATAGTATTTAATATTTATCCGTTTTGATCACGTTTATCATAGTAATAGCCATTGGGGTACAACCTATTATTGCCTCACTGCTGGGCACGGGTCTTCTCTCAGAATAAGAGAGTTTTAGGCCATAGTCCACCACGCTGGCCAAGTGCATATTGATGGACGATAGCCATTACCATGATTACATACATAGTACTATGTGCGTCGTCTCGGTAGTTCCGGGATTAGAACAGGGCTACGGTATCTCGTGCTTTCCGGGGCTTCCGGGGTTGCGAACGGGTAGAGTGGGAGATCGAACCATTCGGTCAGGCAACCCCGCGAAGGACGGCGGTATGTGTGGTCGCATACCGTCGTAAAGACCAGACGGAGCGGTGGGCCCAGCCGCCCATCTGTGAGGAGCCCCATGTGGCAACGTGCTCAGAGGACTCCGGTTGCGTTCCTTTGGAGATCCAGGAGTCCTCTCGGTCGGAGATCCAGGCACCGAGGACGATCACTGGGGGGTTTTAGTGCAGTAAAAATCCCACATAACCCTGCGTCGCTCCCACGGCGTCGGGAACCTTTTGAAGGTTCCCCCTCGAGAAAAAAAAACACTATGTGCGTGCCAAATATCAGCGAAATATGATCTATCTTTTTCTTAGTGAATCAGTGATTATCATACATTGTCATACATCATACAGTGAGAAACATACATTGTCACACTTTTAGATTTTTAACGTAAACGCTAGTAAAATGGAGTGTTGAGTTAGATATAAATGTCTTTAATAAAAGTGCCGTCTGTGTCGGTCATGAATAGCACCACTCTCTGCCTGCGGATGCCGTAGGAGGCGACTGGAGACAAGATCTAGAAGACGGTCAGCAGCGTCTTGTTGTTTAATATCAACACCCACTGCGATAATCAACAGGCAAGTTAGGCGCTACCTAATAAGCAATCCATTAGCTTGGGCGTCCAGCATTTTTTTAGCAGCAAAGTTGATGATTGAATAAAAGTCTTAATATAATTAACTAGTTGACCCGGCAATTTTTTTTATCAGTGTTCCTCCACTATATTATGCATGTATACATAGAAACCTTCCTCTTGAATCACTCTATCTATTAAAAAAACTGAATTAAAATCCGTAGCGTAGTTTTAAAGATCTAAGCATACATAGGGACAGACAGCGCGAAGTGACTTTGTTTTATACTATGTAGTGATTGTGACAGTGATAAACTGGATGGATGGATGGATGTAGTGATTAGGGTGTGTGGTCTAACAATTCGCACTTATCCAACGCGGTAAACTATGGCCTATACCTCTCTCACTAAGCTCAGATGCGGGATATCAGTAATGTTTTGATTACAACTATCTTGACAGTAATAGGTTGGCAATAAACAAAAAAATGTAGTAAATTATTTGACAAATATACTTTTACTAAGTACAATTAAAATTAAGTTAAACCAACGAATAACGTAAAGACAAAATTATCATTAAAACCTGGCTCTACTAGAATAATTAGATGGAGGACAAAAAATATAGACACAAAGGAAATATTAAGATAAAAGTTCTTGCCATAAAGTGTCCATCTAAATATAATTTGCAAGAAGTCGCCGGTCAGAGCTGAAAATATAAATTTATATTAAACTGCAGTAAAAGGGTAACTGTCGCGATGGAGATAAAATGTAATCCTTAGGGAACGGTTTGTAGCGTAAATTGCTCTTCTCGACAAAATCGCATAAATTAAAAAATTCTACGGCTGAATTGTTGAGTTAAACTGTTTAAGTGTCTATGAGTAGTCTTTTATTTATATGAACGGTGATAGCCTAATGGTTGAAACTTTCTCTCTCGATCGGAAGGTCCGAGGTTCATACCCAGGCACGCACCACTGATTTTTCTAAAATTATGTTCGTATTAGAAATTAATTATCACTGCTTTTCGGTGAAGGAAAACATATCGAGGAAACGTACACACCCGAGAGTTCTTTTAAAAAAAAAGTTCTCGGTGGTGTGTCCACCAATTCGCACTTGGCCAAACCCAAGCACGCACCATTAATTTTTCTAAAATTACGTACATATAAGAAATTAAATCCGATGTTTTCTTTTACCTCTTCACGTCACCAATATGCGCATCTTTGAACTTAATTTTGAACCTTGAACCCTCAATTGAGAGTTCGAACTTCGAGATGACAATCCGGAAATCGTTTATATGAAAATTTGACAATGTTTCTGTATCCTTAATTTTTTGATTTTATTAGGACATACATGTTCATAACCTACAGTTGAAGTAGGAATTCGCGAGCGCTAGTTAAATATAGCAATATGAGTTGAATATTTCTTTGTTCGAATGAAGTTTCTTATGCAAACTTTCAAAAACATGAGAAATGCATCAACTTTAAGTTATCGCACGTATAAATTAGACATTTCAAAGTTAAATTATTCGGAATTTGAAGCAAAAAGAGGGTAGCGTCGCTTGAAAGCGGTATCATTAAAATTCCCAAGTGGTAAGTACATAAGTGCTTATTTTACTTCGCAAGTTTCCTCGTAATTTGAAGTTGTCTCCATTGCTTCCAGCCTAGTTTTCCAGGTATTACGTGGCACAACTAATTCTTAGTTATAACTTAAAATAACACCGAATATTCAGCTCATATCTCGCTCCGCTTATTTTAATTTGTGTTACTTGTGTGTTTCTTCATACGTTGCATTTCAACTGAGTTAATTAGAAGAGATAAAATTTTAAAATGAATGGTGAGATAATTCTAAAGTTAAAATTACTATAATGTTTATTATGATTAAAGTGGGTGCTGAGTTTGAATTCCTGCCAAACAAAATATAAAATTTCTAAATATATTTCGTTTTAGGATTTCAATTTCACTTTGAATGACCTTTTTAACATAGTATACCTACGTTCATTATGTATATTCCGGTAAGCCCATTTCAATAAATCTTTGTAGCTTCATAAAGATAAGAATAATTTTGCATCAGGTTTTTAAATATTCATAAATAATTTTTTTGGCTTCATTATTAGTAATTTATATTAAAAAAAAACAATCAAATAAACAAGGTTCACACGGCACACTTTCACATGAGGCGACCATTAGTCCTCAGTAGCATTAGCCACGCATCTGTGATTGACTTCAGATGGAGCCCATGTTCTGTATGAAGTTGATTACAGATGTCCATGGGCAGCAGTAACCACTTACCATCAGGTGGACTACATGCTACTTCAGTCAGATAAGAAAAAGGTGGTGTGGCAACTGTTGCCCACGGACTGCTGTGGAACGAGATTGAATGCGTCGTATAAGTACCTATGTCTTCCTCACCATATCGGCGATCAAAACACAGCACTGCTTTACACTGCTGTTATTAGGCAGAATTGTGGCGGTGATGGCTCGAGACATGATGCCTCGGTGGTGCTGGAGTGGAACCGTAAAGGGTTCATTCTCCTTCAAAATCTACTACGAATATTTCGTTACCAGTTGTATTTATTGAAAGCGAGAGTGTTTAACTTATTCAAAAACCCCGAATGCGTAATCGGCTCTAATTAATTAAATAAATTAAATTTTCTCTAAACGTTACTGTCACATAAAATTTGAACCTAACATTACATAACCTTTAGCTGGGACCAGTATAAGCCAATTTTATGTAAATCAGCTCGTGTTATGGTGGCATTTCTCCAACTCCGTTCCATGTGACTGCCTTTGTGTGTTAATGTGTTTTGCAACTGGGTAATGGCAGTGGAGTCTATGACAGTCAAGCTCACGACATGGTGCTGTGACAAGTCACACAAGTGTGAGCAACTATTATCTAGTGGAATATATTAGACCAGTTGAACTTCCTATATATTATTACTTATCAGAAAACTGTTAGTTTATTGTAATTTTTTTTGCCTTATTGTATGTGTCATTTGGTCCTATTGAGCATGTGTTATCAACCGTTGATAAGATCAGAGTTTTACCTGAAGTTATCTCTAGATTGTCCCTGTAGTTCCGGGATTAGAATAGGGCTACAGTATGCCCTGCCTGTCGTAAGGCGACTAAAAGGGGCTTTCGGGGTTGCGGGCGGCTAGAGTGGGAGCTCGAACCGTTCGTTCAGTCGACCGCGTGAAGGACGGCGATACACGTGGTTGCATACCGTCGTAAAGTCCAGACAGAGAGGTCCCAGCCCGGTGTGAGGAGCCCGGTGGGGCAACGTGCTCGGAGGACTCTGGTTGCATCCCTTTGGAGATCCCGACAGTCCTCTTCGTAACGCCGAGGACGGCCACCGCGGGTTTTAGTGCGGTAAAAATCCCACATAACCCTGCATGGGTCCCACGGAGTCGGGTACCTTTTGAAGGTTTCCCCCTCAAGAAAAAAAAAAAAACTAGATACGTTGTGCCTGAGGGCTAAGTTAGATAGCGTCGAATACGTCCCCCTTACCGAAATTCAATATGGCGGAAACCACAAGGTGGCAAAGCTCTGTTCTCTGAAACACGAAAAATGAAGATGATGCCACCAAAATCCTATTTTCGGAAACATTTTAATATTCTTAATGTAATTGCTTAGTCCGATTCCGTTTTTGAGAATTCGTAGTGTGATTACGCTTCCTCAAAACGGTCAACGTTTGTGATGTATATTGGAACGTATGAACGGAAACGTAAGCGATGGTCGTATTGTATAAATGTAATCAACTGGTACTAAGGGCATTGTAAATAGTGGCGTTGTGTGAAATTGCACCGGTTTCTATTTGTAGCGCTCACCGCAAATTAGCGCCTCGACTCCCCTTCGCATACGCTATCTATGAGGGGGTGGTTTTTGTTTACTTATTTCTGTGATTTATCTTTTTTATGAAATGAAATGAAATATCTTTATTTATGTACAATTGTACATCTAACGACGTGACGCAGCGGTTACCATACCGGTCTGAAGCGCAATCGGTCCCGGGTTCAATTCTCGGCCAGATAAGTATCTGAATGATGAGTTTAGATTCCTGTGCAGGGTCTGGGTGTTTGTGTACTTGTCTTATGTGTCCATGGTACCCATGGCACAGGAGAAAATCCTGTGGGGCTATTAGTGTAGAAAGCGTGTAATCTAAGGGGGTTCTTACAAATTGTCAATTATAATACTTTAATATCTAGTTCCTTAGAAGGCTCCTACAACTTCTGATGGGGGTCAAAGTGTCGTGTTTATCCCAGTTACTAGTGACTATTGCTCATCTATATATTAATACGTGAAGCAAAAACTTGTGCAGCATTTCTAAGTAATATGCCGCCGACGGATTAGTATGAGTGCAGAATGTTAATATTTTTTTCAAATAATGCATTTATCACACATAAAATCAACTAAAAACACATTACACACACTACCGTGCATACAAAATACAAGTCACAAGTACAACTAATAAACGAAATAGAACATTCAATGTCTTATTATGAAAACACATAACGTCAGAAACGCTATTGCTTTTAAATGCGGTTTAGCTAATTAAATCCCTTTTTACATTTAACGAGTGCGTTCAAAATTACTTGAAAATTATTACGTTTTATTTGAATTTGAGAAATATTCGTATTACTTTGGACGATATGAAGTTTAGTTTTTAATTTTTCGACCGATATGACGGGTGACTAGTATACTATGACATTCTCATTTCCCTTTCAAATACAAAAAAATGAAAATAGGAAACTAGTGTAGAAGAAAATCTAAAACTGTGTCCGTATCTGTATTACAAATTCAAACAGTTTATGGCACACGTTAAAGCAAAATCTTTATTTTACTTCAGAAACTTTGGAACGTAACCAAAGAAAGATAAGAAAAAATAAGAACACAGTTGTTGTCTTAATGCGCCTACACGCTGCCTGGTGCCAAGGAAAAACTTGGAAAATTGTGCACAATTATGCAAATGATATTATATACAACTGAGAGGGACTAAGACATCAGTTTAGTCTAAAAAAAAACGCTTTCTACACTCATAACCCCACAGTAGGATTTTCTCCATGCCATGGACACACACAAAGACGAATACACAAACACCCAGACCCAGAACAAGAATCTAAACTCATCATTCAGATACCTGTCTGGCCGGGAATCGAACCCAGGACCCATTGCGCGTCAGACCGGTACGGTAACCGCTGTACCACACAGGTCGTCTAACATAGTGAGATTAGGAGCTAATTCTGCGTTTATGATAATTTGTCAGGTGTGACATTTGAATGTGATTAAACAAAGGTGGTAGAACCAGTGTAGGGACCGGGGAGGTACCACCGCCACTCTTATTTCTAGCGTTTCTAAAAAGACACTTTTCTACACTCACAGCCCCACAATAGGATTTCTCATGTATTTTTTTATCTAACTGAAGTAGCAAACGTGAATGCAGTCCACCTGATGGTAAGAGGTCACTGCCGCCTATGGACGTCTGTAATCAACTTCATACAGAACATGGGTTCCATCTGAAGTCAATCACAGATGCGTTGCTACTCCCGCGGACTATGATGGTCGCCTCATATAAAAGTGTGCCGGCAACCACACCCTTGCATCGAAACGCAAGAAATGCTTCACGCTCAAAATAGGTGTAGCGGAGGTACTTCCCTGGTCGTACTACACTGGTTCACCACCTTTGCTCTTTGTCCTTTCGTGTTGTGGGTGCCATGGACATACAAAGACAAACACCGAGATCCAGAACAGAAATATAAATTCATCAGTCTGATACCTGTTTGGCCGAGACTCGAACCCAGAACCCAATCCGTGTCAGACCGGTATGGTGACTGCTCTGCCATGTGGGTCGTAGTTTTAGTGGAAGGGCACGATTACCAGCATCTTAATAATAATATGCAATGCATCTATGATTGAAGATAGCATCTTTTTCGTATGAAGTTGCTAGCAGATGTTTACGGGTGACAGTGGCAACTTACCATCAAGTAATGTAAGGCAAGATACTGGAGCTAACTTTCATTACCATGTAAAAAAGCATGATTGTAATTATATTAAAAAATAGATATAAGTAACAAAAAAGACAAACAAGCTAAGTTTCTTGCCGGATATTCTCAGTTGAGGTCGTATTCCGATCCGGTGGTAGTGTAAGAAAAAAAATGTAACTGACAATTTGTAAGTGCCCCCGTAGGCCTATACAAAATAAAGACATTTCATTTCATCATTTGGACTGCGTGCTTGTTTACTACTCCAATATAATAAAAAAAAATCTAACTAAATTTTATCCTCAAGCAAGATACTGCTGCCTTACATTACTTGATGGTAAGTTGCCACTGTCATCCATAAACAGACACAGTTTTTTCTTCGAAATCTTAAAAAAAAAAAATCTACCAGCAACTTCATACGGAAAAGACGCTATTTGATCTCAATTACAGATGCATTCATCTTATTACTAAGATGCTGGTAATCGTGCCCTTCCACTGAAACTACGACCCACGTGGCGGGGCGGTCACCATATTGGTCTGTCACGCATTAGGTTCTGGATTTGAGTCCCGGCCAGACAGGTATCGGAATGATGAATTTATATTCATAATGTTTAACCCCGCCATTAGCCAGAACAGTAATGTATACCGCTAAAATAAAACGCCATACACTTATTTTTAAACAGAAGAATAATGTCACCTTTAAAGTTCTTCACTCCGCAATCTTTCCTGGAATTATGTGTGGGTGCTAAAATAATGAGGTTCTTTGCTAACAGTATTAAATGTTTCTGGGTTTTTCTTTCATGGAATATTTTAGCGGCAAGTTTGTGCTGGAAATGTTTCGTTTCTTTCTTTCAGGTTTTATTGCAGAGGTAAAGCTGTCTTTGTCGATTTAAGGTGGGTCTTTTAATTGTAGGTACTGTTGACTACCAGGACAAACTTAAATTAGAAACGTTTTATCAGCGAAATTGTAGGTAATAAGGTCATAAGTAAGCTAAGTCTTAGCTCATACAACGTGGTCTTACATAGCTATCTATATATGCCCCAAATTGGTAGAACGAATATGGCCCGATCGGGGCGCTACAACCGAATCCGTTTTTCTTATAAAAGGTCATTTTGGGAAAATCAGATATACTCGATTTCACTAGGAGCACAGAAGTATGTGTTAAATAATTTCTGAAGCGCTTTTAACTTTGAAAAATCAGTGGTCGGGATTTCTATTACAAAAATGTGACATATTAATGCTATATTTGCGCAGGCAAGCCCATCGGAATCAGCACTCTTCCGTCAGATAAAAGTAAATAAAAAAAAAAAACAAACTATTCAATGAGGTAAACTGGTTGCATATTTGAACTAAAAGTACATACATAGAAACTAAGCAAAAAGCTTTATAACACATTTTCTCTATAATATAATCAAAACCCTTACTCCTGTAGAGACGTGGCAGCAGAGTCACCTCTTTGAGCCAGGACAATAGAATCGGCAGCAAACATGTCATTGTCGAAACACCTTTATTTGTCCATTCCCGGGCATCGAAAGGTGGGGCCTTTTATTAACTCCCGAATAACTAGTAGCGGGAAAGCCGGATAAAATCCAGGATATTGAGGAAAATCCGGTTGAACCGCCTCTGTGGATGAATGTGACTGTTGACGGCATCGAGTTTTTACTCGCTTGGATTACAATTTGCGATGTCGTTATGTGCCTGGTTTTAGGAAATTTGAGTGGTCTGGTAGATTAAGGTGGACTGCAAGCCCATTTGGTACTTCAGTCATTCAATCTTTTATTAATAATTAAACTTTAAAATATTTTACACATTTTTTCCTGTGTCGAGCCACGGACATACACAAAAATGAACACCAACACCAAGCCCAAAACTGAAATTTAAATTCATCATTCAATTCTGTTTGATCGGGGAACGAACACGGATCCATTGCATGTCAAAATCGGCATAGTAACCGGCACGTTACGCCCTTTATGGTTGAGTATGAAATTTATCGAATCAAGCTTCGTCTTCTAAACATTTGCGCAGAAATACGTCCTATCTATCGATAGATTTTTGTGTTGAAAAAACTGAGATCTTCTGAAATATCGCCTTTTCCTTCAATCTTTTAAAATGCTTATTTGGTAATGTTGCAACTGAACACAGAATCCCCTCCATACCATTTATTTGGGAAAGGACCATCGCCACACCTACTCCTAGCGAAAATTTGTTGAACTTAGATAAAAGGATGTGTTTGCTGGTTGACTTATCTACATCGATCATATGTAGCACACTTTTTATATGAGGTGACCATCTTCGTCCATGGGAGTAGCAACGCATCTGAGATTGACGTCAGGTGGAACCTATGTTCTGTATGAAGTTGATTATAGATGTTCATGAGCCGCAGTGACCACTTACCATCTAGGGGACTGCATGCTCGTTTGCTACTTCAGTAAGATAAAAAAAAAGAAAATCTAGTAATGCTGTAGTCGAACAACAAATCATTTTACCATTTTGAACCTGTATAGATCATAGATTGCTTTACAACCTAAAACAGTTCCAAAGTCGATTATAGCTGAAAAATGGCCCATTAAACGTATCTACCTGTGAAAAACACGAAAACGCAAAGCCGCAGAGCTGGATGGAAGATTTACGCAGCAATGGCGGAACGCACGTGCATAATCAACTCGTAAAAATGACACATGACGGAGCTCCTCCTACGGGAAAAGCGTTTAAATGCCATGATTCGTGTACCATAAATCCTGACCACTGATTTTTGCTTTAGAAATGATCTAACATACATTTCTTTGGCCGTAGTAGCGGGTATGTAGATTCAAAATTAACCTTATATACCTAAATAGTTGGGTCGTCGTCAACCCATTACTGACCCACTGCTGGGCATGGATATTCTCTCAGAATGAGAGAGTTATAGGCCATAGTCCACCGCGCTGGCCAAGTGGGAATTGGTGGACTTCTTACACCTCTGAGAACATTTTTTTTAAAGAACTCTCGGGTGTGTAGGTTTCCTCACGATATTTTTCCTTCAACGAAAAGCAGTGATAATTAATTTCTAATACACACATAATTTTAGAAAAATCAGTGGTGCGTGCCTGAGTTTGAACGTCGGACCTCCCGATCGAGAGGGTGAGTATCAACCATTAGGCTATCACTGCTTTCAATAGTTAGTAGGTACTTGTAACATATTCTCAATCGAGATGTCGTAGTGTAAGAACTATATCGTAACTGCCTCCGTTGGTCTATATAAAATTAACACATTTCATAAAAGTTCTTCATTAGCTGAATCAGTATAATAAACTATTACTAATCCTTAACTCATAGCCTTTAATCCGCCCAAATCAACCTGCGAAACTAATAAATTTATGTATTTCCCGACTTAGGAACTGTGAAACTAATAAATTTATGTTTTCCCGACTTTGCAATGTCGGGTTTTTATCAACGTTTACCCTTTAAGCGCTGCAAGATCTGAGTTTACTTTAAAAAATTGCATGAAGTGTTTTAAAGCGAAATTTTCGCACGTATTTTTAAAACTGATGCGGCGTGTTTCCGACGCTTGCGGTGTTACGAGGATTAGGGGGCTTACACACGGTGTGATTAACTCAACTTCACTACATAGTATAAAACAAAGTCGCTTCTCGCTGTCTGTCCCTATGTAAGCTTTAATGTTTAAAAGTACGCTAAGGATTTAAATGCATTTTTTTATTAGATAGTGTGATTCAAGAAATATGCATGTATACATGTAAATTATATTGGTGAAACTTTAGATTTTTCATATTTAGGCGGACCGAAGTTCGCCGGGTCAGTTAGTTTTATATAAGGCTAAGTATTTTTTCTAGGTACCGGTCAAGTCTAACACGGTAATGTGTGTCGATTATTAACTAGGAATACCTATCCTTGCAATATAAAACTTAAACACTCCCCTTTACTTTACATCTCTGTACATAGTATCTACATCTTTTGTATCTTTTTTGTTATTTAATGCGTTAATACTCTCCACTTATTTATTAGTCTCAATTATTTAGTTTTTTTTCTTTTTTTTTTTGTACTTTATCCATACCAATTAATTTTGTTTTGTTTCACTTCTTTTTTAAAATACAATTTATAATTTAACATAAAATAACAACTACATCTACTCTAACGAACGGTGTACGCATCCATAATTGGAATGCACACCAATTTTTGTCAAGAGTAAGTTACTATTGTAAATGTCTGCGTGTAATGCTTTCGATGTGTCAAAATAAAATAAATAAATAAAAATAAAATAACTCAGACACTAACAAAACTAAAATGCACGAAAATAACAACATAAGGTTCAGATGCTTGGTATAAATTCGTGGCGTTTTTTCACAAAACCGCATTACCTAACAAACGCAACGTGTGGGCGCAGCTTATCGAGTTACGCGAGATTTTTACCGTATTTTGTCGTGTAGCGTTTATAGAACAACACACGGCTTTTATGGCTTGAATATTTTATGCACTAGTTCGGAGAAACGGGAAACTGTGATGGGAACATTGAATCCGAATATTCTAATATTCTTGCCATGGATGTAAATATCTTGATAAGTTTCTTGTTACAAAGGTTTCTGTATTCGTTCGTTTAAAAAATGGTGCATTTAAATGTTATGAGAAACTTTCAAATGTTAAACAAATTATGTAATTAGAATACAATAGTAAACAGTAGCGACGCGCCTGTTAAATAGTAAACGCAATCATGCAAATCGCAATTAAAATTAATCTCAATATAAATCGTTTAAATTACAAAACACATATTGGCGATAATTATGATATTTCATCATGACACGCTGTGACATCGTGCTCTCAATATTTTACCGCGGTTATTTTTACGATACATGTCATAGATTTACAAACCACGACATGTGGCACGACATTGCATCGTGCAACGATCGTATCGTGTGCCTTACATTTACATTATTTTTTTCATTAAAAACAGCCAACGTAAATTGCGAGGGTTTATTTTCAAAAACGTTGTTTCATTAAAAGAACACTGTTTTGTATGTATGTTGCACTAGAGAATCTAATTCAGAGCCAGTTACAAATTCCCAAACATTTTCATTTTAAAACCGCGAGCTACAAGCGCCTGTATAATTTGAGAGCAATCTCGCACGCGGGCGTTTGTTTGCAATTTTTTTGTGGCAGGCGTTATCACCCGCACTTGTCGACGTAGCACCGTGAATATATTTTTCCCTATGTTATCTCGATGCTAATCTCATTCGCTTTTACATCCCCTTCCTTGTTTGCATTCGATTATCCGCAATAGCATTTGTTAAGTAACTACGCCATTCAGCCCTTTTAACCATATTGGTATCGTTTTCGATCTAAAGTATTTTATCGGGCTTTAACATTTTATTTTGCTACTCTACTACTGTACCGATTTTTTCAAATTACAATACCTTCAGTTTTGTTTCCGATATAAAAAGTTGCGGTTGATTTAGGCTGTTATTTTCAAAGGCAGATTGGTAAATATATTTTTCTCTGTGAATACTAAGTGATTGTTTAAATTTGCTGCTCTGCAGCAGTCTGCTAGCCTTTATTAAAGATTTTTAAAAAATGGTAGAATTTTTTAACCTAAACTTGTGATAGCACCGCCGTCACATTTATTTATGCATTACTAGTTGACCCATCATCAAACAAACATCGCCTAAAAGTAAAAAATATAAGATCATCAGTGTTTCTCTACTATATCATACATATAATATACATAAGAACCTTTCTCTTTAATCACAATATCTATTAAAAAAACTGCATTGAAATCCGTAGCGTAGTTTTAAAGATCTAAGCATACATAAGGACTGACAGCGAGAAGCGACTTTGTTTTACACTATGTAGTAATGATACTTACTAGCAATGCAGTGCTGCTGTTTTCTAGTTTTATGTGCGTTGTAACACAGCTTTTCTTTACAAATGCTTGATTTACCTACTACTTCCAATCAATCAAATGGTTCAACTATTTTAATATAATCTTTGTAGCGGTTGAATCGATTCTGATGTGGGTTGCATCACACACATCACGCATATCTCTCTCGTCAACCCATTATTGGCCCACTGCTGGGCACGGGTCTTCTCTCAGAATGAGAGAGTTTAGGACATAGTCCACCGCGCTGGCCAAGTGCGAAATGGTGGACTTCACAGGCCTCCGAGAACTTTTTTTTAAGAACTCTCGGGCGTGTAGGTTTCCTCACGATGTTTTCCTTCACCGAAAAGCAGTGATAATTTATTTCTAATACGCACATAAATCAGGCGTGCCTGGGTTTAAACCTTTTAACTTTAAAAAAAAAAAGGTTTAAACCTCGCAACTCCCGATCGAGAGGGCAGTTTCAACCTAACTATCTAATATATAGGCTATCACTGCTCTACACTATCACACATTTTACACAATTTAAGGTGAAAAATCGGCCTTTTCCCCGACTTAGTGTAACATAGGTGCGTACCAAACCCCGTGCATATAAGTGCATGCAAGGCACGTAGAAAATAATATAGCCGCTTACATTATTCAGTTGTAACCTACCAATTTCCCACGGCGTTGCCCTGTTCCTCCATACTCCTGCCTCATTTATATTCGAGGCACAGAAGCTGTCGTGATTTACTGGCCCGGGACCTGCCCATTAGCCCGAGATATTGCGCCGGGAGTAAATATTCCTTATTAATTAATAGCTGTTATTGAACGTACAACAGAAGGCTTACATTTAGAATTCCCGGATTTTGGCTTGCGTTTTAGATCTGGGAATATTAGGGCCTCAGCTTGTTTTTTGGAAATATGACTAATCGTTTGACAAATGGAGCTGATACCGTGGGCCATTAGTTTTATTCATTTGTGTAGATTATTATGCTAACGTTGAGAATTTTATTAAAGTACATGACAGCTTAAGTAAGGATTTTTTTTTATCTGAAAACGAGCATACAGCCCACCTGATGGTAAGTGGTCACTGCCGCTTATGGAAATCTGTAACCTACTTCATATAGAACGTGCCGATTCCATCTGAAGTCCATCACAGATGCGTTGCTACTCCCGAGGACTAGGTCGCCTTATATGAAAAGTGTGCCGGCAATCACATCCTTCTATCGAAACGCAAGAAATGCTGCACGCTAAAAATAGACATGGCGATGTTACCTCCCGGGGCGAACTATACTGGTTTTACTACGTAGGTAAGGTATGCTAGTAGAGTCCCTGTAGTTCCGGGATCAGAATAGGGTTACGGCATCCCCTGTCTGTCGTAAGAGGCGACTAAAAGGGGCTTCCGGGGTTGCAGGCGGCTAGAGTGGGAGCTCGAACCGTTCGGTCAGGCGATCCCGAGAAGGACGGCGGTATATGTGGTCGCATACCGTCGTAAAGACTAGACGGGGCGGTGGGCCCAGCGACCCATCTGGGAGGAGCCTGATGGGGCAACGCGCTCAGAGGATTCCGGTTGCGGTCGGACCGAGATCCCGGAGTCCTCTTTATAGCGCCGAGAACGGCCACCGGGGGGTTTTAGTGCGGTAAAAATCCCACAAAAACCCTGTGTCGCTCCCACGGCGTCGGGTACCTTTTGAAGGTTTCCCCCTCGAGACCAAAAAGAAAAAGGTATGGTAGTAGAATGTAGGCGGTAGAACGTATGTTTGACCGAGGAGGTACCACCGCCACACCTATTTTTAGCGTGAAGGTTTTCTTGCTATTGGATGGAAGTGTGTGGTGACCGGCACACATATACTTCATATATAAAGAGTAGGCGTTTCCTGAAAATCAGCAGTCGTGGGTTCCACGGCTACTAGGCTGAGTGCAACCCCTTTTTCGGTCCCCATCGATAATATTAATGTTATTATGTTTTTTATTTTATTTCTGTGTGAGTCTTTTAACGTTACATTTTATTTCTTTTTTATTGTTTAAGATTTAGCGGATTTTTGTTTTTAATTTCTTTTTTTTTCTCGAATATTGTTACTTTTAAACATAATAATTTCTAATTTAAATGTATGTGTTTATGCTGTCTTTGTGTCGATGGATCGAAAAAATGTTTTTCTTTCTTTCTTTCTATATAAAACTCTATTTTTTAAGAAGGTGCTTTCAGATGTCAATAGGCGTAAATTACCACTAACAATTAGGTGGATTGCGATTACTGTTGGTCTTTAACAAAACTGTCTATGAAATAGGTACTTGCAAAACTTATATTTGCCTATTTGATTCTTCTATTAAAATAACCCACACTAGGATTTTCTCCTGTATCGTGGGTACCATAGACACACACAAGACGAATACACAAACGCCCAGACCCAGAACATGAATCTAAACTCATCATTCAGATACCTGTCTGGCCGGGAATCGAACCCGGAACCCATTGCGCATAAGACCGGTATGGTAACCGCTCCGCCACGCGGGTCGTCATTTCCACATCTATTACGCTTAAGTGCGAATCATGACCGACAATCATATGTTTACAGTACACTATTAAAAATACCATCTGTTTAGAGCAAAGGCTGGAATTAATACTTGCGTGCTGGAAAAATCGTAAACACATCTCTTAATTCGCGTCAGTAATACTCCCCGCCCGCCGCAGCTGTGCACAATGTGTCGGCATGTTCGAACGCACTATGGGCGATATATCACACTCATCAGTTAATGTGACGTTATGACACCTGCACACTATCGCTCAGGTTGGACAAATTTGGAAGAATTCTTGGTACTGTGTTCCAGAATTATAGTACTTTATGACTTACTCTAAATTTACTCTGAAATTTCATTCTTTGAATTTAGTCTAAATCAATATTAATAGATATAAACAATTATATTCAACATTAGTCAATTGATGACATACGGCGCTGACACATGGTCCTTTACTGTAAGCCTCGTGCGTAAGCTGTCCATCAGCGAGTTATGGAGAGAGCTGGTATTTTCATTTCAGTGACAGAATTCATAATGATGAAATCCGTAGGAGAACTATGGTACCGACATAGCTCTCCGAATTAGTAAGCTGAAGTGGCAATGGGCAGGCCACATTTTTCATGGGACAGAAAACCAATGGGGTAGAACATTGCGGAATTGCGAATGGAGACCACGCCTGGGCAAAGGAGTCCACCAATTCGCACTTGGCCAGCGCGGTGGACTATGGCCTAAAACTCTCTCATTCTGAGAGAAGACCCGTGCCAGTGAAGTAAAGCAGTGGGACAATAATGGATTGTACCCCCAATAAATAATCACTAAAAATCGTATGTGTAAGAAATACTGGGTCACTCTGCCAGGATTCCGGTTGAAGTCGTTTCAAGATCCCTGAGTCCTCCTTTTCAGCGCCGAGGACGGCCACCGGAGGGGTTTTGGTGCGGTAAAAATCCCACATAACCCTGCGTCGCTCCCACGGCTTCGGGTACCTTTTGAAGGTTTCCCCCTCGAAAACAAAAAAAAAGGTGTTTCATTGCAAATTCATTGTCTCGCAAGCTTTTCACGCTCTCAAAGGTTATCTTTAGCGAGTGTGTACGACCGCTCTAAATGATATCAGCATTCTTTGCGAGCCCTTCAGTAAATAGACACTTTACTGTATTTATACGCAAGGCGCCGCGCTACCCTTTGTTCAAGCTCTCTGGGGACTCGTCCTATTTTTACTTAAGTTTTGTTTTGAAATCATTTATATAAAACATTTTAAAGCATTATGTTAATTTAAATTTAATTAATTTATATTTACGATAGTAGATGTTCGCAGTGGTATATTTGTTTATCTTGTGATGCGTTGTATTTTATCCAAGACAGGAAAATTAAGAATACTTTCAACATTGCCATGTAATAACACTTGCAGTCATGTATTTTTCTTTGAAGTGTCTAAATTCTAAATTTTTTAGTGTCAAATTTTCTGTGATATTTCCAAATGTAATCTTAATGACACAAACATCAAAATATGTTGTCACCACATTATATTTTACTTTATTAATCTGTATATTTTTTCGGGTATGTGAACCAAAAGATAATAAATAAATTAATTTAAAGGTGTATAAAAAGATAAAAATAAGTGATGTATACATTTATTAAATATTTACAAAGACTCGACATAATTCGTTGTATAAAATTATCACGTATAAATACATTTAAATAAAGTAACATCCTTTGTGAAGCTGGTACTGATGTCAGCTATTTCGAAAAAAATATGGTGGTGAGAGCCCTTAGTATCCGAGCTAAAGAGTTACTCGTAGATGTTATGAGTATTGTAATATATAATTGATTAGAGGATTTGCGTGTAGTCGCTTAGTGGTGTCCGTAGTAGCCGCCGAGTCCGCCGTACCCGCCGATGCCGTGGCCGTATCCGCCGTAGCCGCTGTATCCGCCGTAGCCTCCGTAGCCGCCGAGTCCGTGACCGTATCCGCCGTAGCCCCCGTAGCCGCCGTAGCCGGCACCGTGGCCGCCGTAGTAACCACCACCTATTAACATTACAATTCATAAGTATTTTTTTTGTATTTTGCACAATATTCTTCTACTTTCGTTTTTTGTTAAATGGAGTAGAAATGAATTATTGTTTAGTAAAGGATCTCATTCTTATAGGGAGCTATATACAAAAAAGTATATCTTACAAAATTGTATCTTGTAAATGACAGTTTTTAGAGAGAAAATTAGAATCACTCTAGCATTGCAGTCTAAGTCTACAATGTTAGAGTAATCCTTATTGTCTCAATAGGATTTTAAGTGATAAATCTTTGTTTTAATGAGACACTATATAACCTTTTCTTCGAAATAGTATTTTTACCACATTATGTTGTTGAAGGTTGTGGTAAGATAGCTTTGCAACAGGTACTCCAACTTAATCCAAAGCAACATGTGCATATATTATACAACCGCTCATATTGACGGCTGACTATTTAAGTAACTTCACAATATACGTTGTGAGGTGGTTGGTATGGTGGTTTTAGACATTTTTTGAATTGAAACTTCTTTAGGCGCATGAGGGTAAAATTTTTACAGATGAAACGTCACACCGGTATGCAACGGAAGTGTCGGAAAAGAGAGAGAGAGAGTGATCGAGACCGATTGAGAGGGAGTAAGACAGGGCGAACGTAGCATGAGCAACTAGCCGTGGAGTGAGAGTAGGGAGCAAGCGAGTGAGAAAGATTGAGAGAAAAAGTGAGACAGAGCGAACGTCGTATCACGCCTTTTTCCCTTCCTCTTAATCTTGGAAATTTAAAGTTTTAGATTTGTATAAATCTAAACAAGATTTATAAATTAGTTCGCCAAAGAAGTTTCACTTCTGACATGTGTACTTTGTACGCACGCATGTTTTTTTTATTATAAACTACTTACCAAGTCCGCTGTAGCCGCCGTATCCGCCGAGCCCGTGTCCGTACCCGCCGTAGCCGCCATACCCGCCGTGCTCGGTCACATACGACACCTTGCTCACGGCGACCGGACCTCCTGCCGTGAAATGGGTTCGTTTAATTTCGTATTACTTGGTAACATACGGCTTTCTACGATGCTACCCGGATTTAGGTGAGATTATCAGGATTCTTGAGGATATAGAGTAAGAGTTGAGGATTAAATTGATTTAAGGGTAGGTTGATAATAGATATAGTTTGTCTAATTGCTTAAAGGTATTAGGGTATGACCTGAGGCTGTCGTACCTTTAAGCAATTCAAATTAAAAAAGCGAGACAGTTTTATAACATCTTTTAGAGAGACGGTTAATATATATCAATTTGAAATGTATTTATGTATTATATATACTAATGTTTTAGTTTCATTCTGTACCTTATAAGATTTAGAATTATCATGTGTTAAAGGCAGCTAGATAATATACGAAAACAGTTTTATAAATTTTATCGCAATGACTATTATATATTTATATTTTTTATGTGAGTGAAAACTGAAGTATTAATTCGGGCCACGAAATTGTAAGGTTGCCACACAGAACAATGGATTCTGTCTATAATCATCTCGCACTATCGCAGGCCCATAAACTGTTCTCATATTAAACCTACGAAATCTTTCCCAGAATTAGCTAGAAAGACTAGTAATAACTCATGGACCACTGGGTCGGAATGGTCCGTAACAGATTGTGATCGAGCCGAGCGTGGCCACTGATCGAAAACAAAGGTTACAATAATATTGAGTCTTGTACTTTATTAGTTACAAGTAACATTGATAAATGATTATAATAAAAACACGACTGCTTAAAACTATTGACTGTGTTCACTTTTTGTTTTTATACGAATTAATTTCATTGAATGTTTTGTTTGATTTTGTTAAAATAGTGCCATATAGGTAACTGATAATCTACCTAGTGGCTTTCATTTAAAGTCCCTATTGTAATAATAAAAAAAATAGACATAAAATATGTATACCCTATAGCACTAGCAACTGAATCTATTAAAACGGCTGTAACACATGCCTAAGAAATAGACATATATACATACGTATATAGTACATACCTACATATATACTCTCGAAAACTAATAGGTACTTCTGACTCAGTGGGGTAAAAATAAATAAAAGGCGAACCGCAAAGATTGTTACCAATTATAATATATCCGCGTTCCGAAGACATAGATTAATATTGTTTTGTATTTAATGGAAGTAATAAACGAGCAATCCGTCTTACCAAATGTAATGATCCATAAGCACGAGCCTATTTCACAGTTTACGAAGGTCTAGGTCATAAGGCTAAAACACAGATCGGTAGAATTAACAGGATGATCCAGCGGTAATTAAAACCGTTTAAAGCCCTTTGAAACGATTGGACCTTTGAAGCGTAGTTAAAGTTTTCAACGATAGAATCTATATAAGCTGCAAAACTAAATATGATACAATATTATATGTCGGAATGGCAGTTTAAATGTTAAAAACGAATGACGTCCCAATGGCCGCACCTGCACCGGCCGATTTCTAAACAATCCACCCAACTACCTGTTTGTATTATTAGATTCTGCTATAAAAAGGGCCTGAGGGCTATGTCCCGCGCGCATCCCCCCAGGACCTCCTCCTTACCTATTTACGGGCAGCGGTGGCAATCCACGTGCATAGGGCTCGGCCCTCAACTCGTTTCCCCACCGCTGGATGTGTCGCAGGGCACGGACCGCTGTCTGTTTTAACAGACTCCTCCAAGTCCTTGCATTTTCATTCTAACTATATTCATTGATTTCGTATAACTTGTAATTTCCTAATCAATCTAATTTACTTTGATATTCTAAATCGGCTATCTCAGACTCACATTGTGTTTATTCGGATGTACGGGATTGACGGCTGTTTTCCCCGACATGAGTCGGCTGTCCTTCTGGACTCCGACATTGGTATATTATATTCACGCAGGACAGGAGTCCTACTTTAGGTTGACTACAGACAAGTAGATAGTTTAGTTGAATGACTAGCGCGCTTTTTACATCATTATATAATAATTAGAAATTGTTGTCTCGTTAAAACAGTGATACTACAAAGCTTTAATTTTTACTTTTCTTATGCTGTAAAAGTACTGCTATTATTATTATAGATGCTAGGTCTATAATCAATCTTAGATAAAATCAGCCTTACCTTAGGTTAACACTAAAGACTGAAGTTTGTATCCCTTAGAGGCACACGCTTTCTACACTCACTCATAGCCCACACTAGGATTTTCTCCTATGTCGTGGGTACCATGGACACACAGAAGACGAATACACAAACACCCAGACCCAGAATATGAATCTAAACTCATCATTCAGATACCTGTCTGGACGGGAATCGAACCCGGGACCCATTGCGCGTCAGACCGGTATGGTACCCGCTGCGCTACGCGGGTCGTCAGACACACACAAAAGTACAGGTATACATATTTTTTCTAACTGTTTCACCAGGATTGAACCCGGAACCTACATTGCGGTCACTCACTTATCACTCAATACAATGTATAAGGTAATAGTTAAGTAAATTATTTCCTAAACGTACAGCTACATTCAATATCAATTATTGTTTACATAATATAATGTAATATCCATTAAGCCACCTGTGGACTTACAACGTAATTCGGAGTAATTGACTCGACCCGGGACCGAACCCAGTCATTTGTTATAATAAATCAAGGGCTTTATTAAACTGTCATCAAAATCCAATCTAACAAATTGGCATAGGGTCTAGGTATCTAGCATTATCGGTGGAATTGTAGCCACTATAGCTAATTTTTATGAGCTTTCCGTGAGTTGCATTTAAGGAGATAAACCTAAAATATTGTTTCTGGGACGATTTCCATTGTTCACAAGTTTAGTAGGGATAATATTTTGCTCTTGCATATAATGTGATATGCAAGATCACATAAAAAATAATTTGAAATTATAATCATCGTAAGATTTTAGTCATAGTACCATAAATTAAATAAATCTTTATGCAGAGTAATCACAGGTACAATCACAGATGGTTCGCTAATCCAAAAAACTTTCTTAAAATATTTCCCATTACACCATTTTTGTTTAACCACATTCCTTGAATCAGTGCATAAAATCTATATGATTTTGTAAACAGAAATAAGAGAGAAGGTACCTCCGTAATCATATACGAAGAGTTCCTTTATGTCGTAATAAATTAGTAGTACGAAATTTATATTACAACCTTAGAGTTCCGAATTCTGATCTGAGAAAAACCGGGAGTTAATTCTAGTTACAATAAATTCTGGCTACTTTGTCATCAAAATCCAATCTCAAGTCAACACTTAGTATTGAGAGACGAAAAACACATTAATAAGACGTACTTACATATAATACATACAATAATTATGTCCGTCAGTTTCTGTGCCAAGGCCCTTGCAGTTCCCACACTATTATAGTACTTTGTCCGTACATGTTAAACTTTTTTAATTGTTCATAGAGGGTTCCGACTAATCTAATCTATGACTATTATAAAGAATACATTCAGTTATATTCAGTTTTGTTCGCTAAATGACAAAATCACGTAATTAAGACAGCATTTACTGTTCATTTTATTTTGTCTCAGTTTTAGGTGTATTTACAGGTAGATAATAAATTTTTAGACTATTGTGTACGACGTAGACGAAAATCTATGTATTTTTGTACGTAACGGAAACTGCATTAATTCATAAATTTAACTTTATCAAAGTCGAATTCAATATTTTCGAGAAAATAGTATTTGAAAGACTACAACTAAAATCAGACATTTATTAAGTAAGGCATTGGTAATCACGTATTGGCTACCTTGGGTAAGGTTCATAACCATCATATTGCATTATTGCCACTCACATCAAATATAAAGACTTATTACTTATATAATGTTCGAACGAAAATTTTAATAAAGGTGTCCCGGGACTAAAGGTTTATAACAGTAATAAGGCCTAATACACCTGATTTACCGACGTATAACACACTGCCATCAAATATATTAATAACGCGAACACTGAATACAATCTAGACTAAGCTCTGAAAACATGATTACTTTTAAAATGACAGCTAATATTACCTACGTCTACGTCTTTCATACGATGATTAAATGTCTATCGTACATTATCAGTGATAGTCTAATGGTTTAAACTTGGCCCGATAGCGGGTTCTGGGTTTGAATTTGATATACATACAGATTTTTATAATATATTTTATAATATAATTATAATTAATTTTACGGTGAAAAATCTGCGAGAGTTTAGACATCCGAAAGTTCTATAAAAGTTGCCAAAGTGTGAAGTCTAAATAAAATTCGCACTTAGTCTTCGGTAGACTATGGAATGAACTCTCATTCTGAGTAGAAACCCGTGCCCAGCAAGGGGAGAATAACGACCAGAAATATGATCACACATCTTTAAAAAATCTATATCCTTTTCCATTTAAATGTCATGCAATCGATTTTATGCTCTGATCTAAATCATAAGGTACAAGTAAATACATGTTATTACTAAACGCGTTGTTATCTGCTCAGTAGTAACAAAAGGTCAGTCATAAGTCGTTATTCCACCTACGTTTTAGGGTTCCATATACAAAGAGTATAAACTGGAATCTATTACTAAGACTCCTGTCTGTCTGTCCGTGTGTCTGGCACCCGTGAGGAAACCTACATACCCGAGAGTTCTTTAAAAAAAAGTTCTAGGAGGTGTGTGAAGTCCACCAATTCGCACTTGGCCAGCGCGGTGGACTATGGCCTAAACTCTCTCATCCCGAAAGAAGACAAGTGCCCAGCAGTGAGACAATATTGGGTTGACGAGATAATCAAATCTTAAATACTTACAAATTCCCCAAATTGAGCTATTTAAGTTCAGTATATTGTGGAAACTTGCTCGCGTACTTTAGAATTTGACAATCGATATCGTAAAGGACTCAATTAAGGTGAGTAACTTGCCCCAATTTGCGGGCTACCAATTGCGCACGCGTAAATTGGGACACTGTAAAGTTTGGCTTGTCCGCGTGTTCTCACCCTTAAGGGGGTGCTCCACTGAAACTTACAAACAATTTTTTTTATACTTTAAACTAAACGATAAGGCAGACGGCTATCTATAGACGGCTAGCTATAGAAAGCAATCACCGTCGCCTATGGACATTTGCAACAACAGAGGAGTCGCCAATGTATCGCCGGCTTTGAAGAAAATGTCTTACTCGCCTTTTTTGAAGATCATAATGCAAAGCGCTCCGGGAATACCTCAGTAAGAAGCTTAATCTACAACTTACTTTTCGTTCATTGTGAAAACAAGCGTGGAAACTGAGGTATAGAATATTTTATACCGTATTTGAAAGTTCAATTATAACCCGTACATCGAAGATGCAAAACAAATTTTTAATCTAAAATAGCAGATAGATCTGATTGACTGACGAGTCTTTAATATATCACTTACATCTTTTACCCTTGTCAAAATTAGTTTTAATCCCAAGCGAAAGTATAATTTACAGGGCGTTAGAAACAGTAAAAGTAAATCCAAGTAAACGTTAATGCTCAAAGTTAGGGTATTTCCATGTTAATGCTAGATTTATTTTCAATCGTTTGCTCAATAAATTGCTTTTAACAAATGTTTTCATGAAATCATTTCTGTTATTAATATTACATTTACGATATAAAAGTAAATTATTTGGAGGAAAGTATTTTAACACGTGACTGGACAATATGATTGGTCGGAAATGAAAATGTTTACCGAAAATTATTTGAAGTAAGTAAACAATTTCTTTCGATTATTCCTATTATAGGAAATACGGTCTATGTCCTGAAAAAAAAAATATTTTTTCGACCATTAAGCTTTTTCTATAAGACACATATTAATATAACAATTTTAGGATATTATTCTTTGTATATTATAGCTTTAACTGGACTAAGATCTTAGAAACACGAAACATAATGAGCGTCGGAAGCACCTATCTTCGCTATATCTCGAATGATTCTCCCATTAAATGCTATTTTATTGCTTCTAATGCACCCCAACCCCTTGTTTTCGATTGCACTAGCGATTTATTACCCTGACTTTAATCGCCTGAAACCTTTCGGTTTCGTTCCGTTTATGCTTTCATTAGCAATAAGGTTTCAAGATTTACAACTTTCTTTCGAAATCAAATAGTTTTGTAAGTTTATCTTCTATATATCTTCTATATACGTGAAGCAAAACTTGTGGTGCATTTTTAAGTAATATGCCGCGGACGGATTAGTATGAAATTTTGCACGGTTATAGTGGACGTAGAGAAGGAGTGCAGAATGTTAACATTTTTTTTCAAATAATGCATATAACATACATAAAACACATTACACATACTACCGTGCATTTGTCACAACCACTTATAAAACGAAATAGAACATTCAATGTCTATGAAAACACATAACGTCAAAAATATCAGATGTCTTTGTCAAAATACCCGTTATTTTTTTTAAATGCAGCTTTGTCAATTAAATCTCTTTTTATCTTTCGGGTGTATTAAAATAACTTGAAAATTAATGAAAATTGAGTTTAGGAAATACTTTGGACAATATCAAGTTTAGATTTTGTGTTGAATTGCGGTCGAATTTCGACCGTTGCGGCGGGAGACTTGTACTATAAATTTATTATTTGTAACGTAATATTCCATTTTATAGTTCAGAATTTTTGATCAATGACATTATAAGTTAATGTGAAGTATTTGCACGAGTGATTCAATTGTACTGATATCTTTGATTGGACTAGAAGGTTATTTTTTGTCGAAAATTATTCGGACGAATGAAGTCGTGAAAAGTGTGCGACCGTTTTTGTTAACGTAAGCTAAGGCTAATATTAAATGAATTAAGGAAAAGGCAATCATTGGACTGAAAAATTCAAGGAAGTCACTCAAATGTGAACCGATCGCTAATTAAGGAAAAAAAGCATCAGTTTGTATGCAAACTAAGTTCGGCTAAGGTTGTGGTCAAGTGAAACTTGGAAGTGGGGTCGGAGGATCCAACGATTGTCGGATATCCAATCCGATAATGGAATTAGGAGGATTAATGGAACTTGAGATAGACAAACTTTCAACGCAATAGTTTTAATAGACACGAAAAGGCATTCCATTCTACTCCTCGATTCGTAGGTGGAGAAATGCAAATATGGAACTAATATAATTTTATTTCTCTTGATACTTTTACTTCTTTAATACTCAAAATGAAATATTGGTGTTTTTTTCACTTAAACGGTGCATCCGTTATTGAATAATCTCAATTGGTAGAGTATTCTATAGTCAGTACCAATAAAATAATTTTTGTTCGCAACATTAAGCGTACAAATTAATTCAATGTCAGTTTTATTAAAAATATTTTGCTCGAGATCTAAGTATATATTCTAGCTCACTACACTATAGATCAAGACTTACCGTATCCACCATAGCCTCCGTATCCGCCGTAGCCTCCATATCCGCCGTAGCCTCCGTATCCGCCGTAGCCGCCGCCGTAGCCTCCGCCGTAGCCGCCAAGACCACCGTAGCCTAGGCCTGACAGGCCTCGCTTTTCGGTCTTCTTGGCCTCCTCAGCGCATACCGCTGCGACTGATAGAGCGACGACAAACTGCGAATAAAAAATCTCATTAATGTCATAGGTACGAAGGTTTGTATGTGCGTTTGTTTGACGACTCGCATGGCGGAGCGGTTACCATACCGATCTGACGCGCAAAGGGTCCCGGGTTCGATTCCCGGCCAGATAGGTATCTGAATGATGAGTTTGGATTCATGTTCTGGGTCTGGGTGTGTATGACTGTAGAAAGCGTGTGTGTGTTTTTTGTTAAATATTTAAATTCGATTCGAAACTCAGTTTAAATAATTGGGATTTTCGAATTATTCGACAGTTCCCGGATAATTCGAACAATATTCGATTCGATTCGATGCGATCCGGACGACATTCGCACAACCCTAAGTCCTTCATATACAAACTACCAGTGCGTTTTCCCTTATATTCGGTATACACATAGTTTATGACCTATATTAACACATCGGAGAGTCATTACTATGGTAGAGGTAAGCGAAGCGTAAAAACCCGCGGCAAAATACTCTAATGGCACTTCAGACCCGATTTGCGTTCGATTTGTTTTAAGCTGACATTTAAATAAAAATGAAAAAGAACTAAGGTTAGATTTATAGAATTCCATTCAACCTTGAGTAGTACACACAATATTATTTACTAATATTGCAACTTAGCGTTATATTTAAAAACACTTTAATTTAATTGATTGAAATGAGACATTTTTAACATTCCTAACCTATATACTAATACGTGAAGCAAAAACTTGTGATTCGTTTTTAAGATACTTTCCGCGGACGGAGGAAGATAGTTGATGTAGAGAAGGATTACTAAATGCAAATATATTTTTCAAATAATGCATACAACATACCTAATCAACTAAAAACGCATTACACACACTACCTTGCATTCAACAAACACATAAATAATAAACGAAGTAAACCATACAATGAAAACATGAAAACACATAACTTCAAAAATGTCTGTGTCACAATACCTATTACTTTTAAATATTTAGTTAATTAATATCTCTTTTTACCTTTAACGTGTGATTTTAATTTGATAAGTGAGATATTTTCGTGCTACTTTGGACAGTATGAAGTTTTGTTTTTAAGGAGATTAGTATTGTTAAAATGGTTAAGGTTTTCAAACAAATGTATATAAGGACATGTTAATAAATTATTTATCAGGTATGTTATATTGGTAGCGTACACCTATTGTCAAATTTATCAATGCAGAGGCTGAATGCGAGGAAGCCTTACGACAGTTAATTCTATAGGGTGGTAGTACCGTCGATAATTGTGTATGGTTATGTACCAACAGTGTGGAAGCCCGGTGGCGCAACTTCCGAACAAAGGATTGATTGAAGCATTGTTACTCCATTACAGGTCATTGTTATTTGTTATTAAAGTAATGCGTCCTTTGTTTTTTCATATGGATTCGTATTATCTTCGCTAATGCAAGTTTCTTGAAGTCTTTCAAGCTATTAAGTTACAGTATGTGCTCTGATTTTTCTCAGTGTACAGTAGTTTTACTTTGGATATTGTTATATGAAACTTAAGTAATTAATAAATATTTGTATTGTACAAAGAAATTAATAATAATTGTGTGTACTAAGTAATTAATAATCACTAAATTCGCCAATTGTATGATTATGTAATAATATTTCTATTTGACTCGTCAATTTTATAATGAAATAATAAAAATGGTATTTTTTTTTTTATCAATACGGAAATATCTAACAAGAGTGCTTACTAAGGGTAAGTGGCCACTGACGGAAATGGACATCTATAATCAGCCCAGATGAGATCAGAGTCCTACCTGAGGTTAGTCACAGATACGTTGCTACCCCTGTGGACTAAGTTAGAACGCCTCAGATAAGTATGTCTCCTTTACCTCTTTTTAGACCAGAACATAGCAAGGCATAACACTGCAGTTATCAGGCATAACTAGATGCACCTGTGGTACTTCCGGAGTGGACCCAGAAAGAGTCTTACTACCTTGGAAAAATATCTAATTGTTAGCAAACCTACACTAAGTCAACGTGGTATATGGAAGTTATTTTTGTTTTATGGGACTCGCACGCAGCATTGGGAAAATAATGTATTGTTGGCGAATTTAACATAAAACTTAATTAAACAGATAAAAACAATGAATATACAAGTAAACCTATAAAACACTGTAATTGAGCACAATATAGCCAAATTACTATGTATTAATGCGCATAAGAACTTTAATGTGTATTAGTGATGTGACCATTTGCATATTCGCGAATGCGAATGCGAATAAGGTTTTTTAGTTATTGGTGTAGGGGCTGATAGCAGAGCAGTGCATAGCCTAATGGTGTAATGGTTGAAACTTGCCCTCTCGATCGGGAAATCCGGGGCTCAAACCCAGCCACGCACCACTGATTCATGTGCGTATTAGAAATTAATTATCATTGCTTTTCGGGGAATAAATACATCGCGAGGAATCTTACCCACCCGAGAGTTCTTTAAAAAAACTTCTCGTAGGTGTGTGAAGTCCACCAATTCACACTTTGCCGCTGTGGACTATGGCCTAAACTCTCTGATTCTGAGAGAAGACCCGTGCCCAGCAGTGGCTCAATAATGAGTTGATGAGGGTAGGGGCCGGAGAATGTAGATTTGGCGCACTTTTTTAGACCTCAAACTGCAGTGCGGCTTAAATTTCAAATCAAATCACTGTAAATCAATATTCGCAAAATATTCACAATACTTGCATTGTATGCTATTCCAAAAACATGCGAATATTTGCGAATGCGAGTATCCGTTACATCACTAATGTGTACTTTTAATATGCACTTGCTGATAACAATCTAATTTTGCACGGAACCTTGAGGTTTAGCGTTGCTAAAAATCACGTAGAATCTGGGTCGAGACAGTCAATTTCCTGACTCACTTGTTTAATACCTCATATTACCACCATGACGGCATTTTCCATAATTTAGGTAATATCATGCTAAAGTTTGAGGGCTAAAGTATTTAGACTAACTCGCTTTATGCTTCACTTGGCACCTTGGTTAGAATGCTTGCGTGTTTTGTAGGTTTCGGTTGATGTTTTGTAGATATGATTTATATTGGTAATATTTAGATTGCTTTGCTCTAATTGATCGCTAATATTTTTTGTGTTGCTATTATTGTTATTTGTGTTATTTTCTTAAGTTGTTGTTTTAAATATGATATCATAACGCCGCAATAAATAGATAAGTTGTCAAATTGGTGTTAGGGGTTATTTAAAAAGGTTTACATTTATTGGTATCTTGTTAGTTGTGAGTAGTATATTAAATATTTTATAGAACATACAAGAACCTTTTTTTTGAAAGTAATTAAATAGAAATATTTTTTTCTTAATTTTGACGTAACAAAAAAGCAGCATCTACATTATATTTGGTTAAAATAAGAATTTTTAATTAAGAATATCTGAAAATTAATTGGTAATTTTTTTTAGAAAACATCTAGATTAGTTGAATAGAAATCAAAAGCTGTGTTGGGTTTTAGGCATAATAAAATATTTGTGATAATTACTTATAAATAATGTGCAACTGAAAATAATAACCATAAACGGCAATAATTAAAAATATTTACAAAATATACATAGTATTTAGTTGTATTAGTATTTTTGGAACCAAAATTTTTGTGTAGAAAAATTGTAATTTACATTTAAAAATAAAATTTAAATATAGTTTTCTTTATAGGGTTACACGTATAGTCTAAAATTATTTAAAACTTAAACAATAAAGGATATGGGATCCATAATGTTCCTTGAGGAACACCAAAATATTACTATTACTAGAAGTTAATATTACTAGAATAATAATTAAGAATTTGTAATTATATATCAATAAATGTATATACTTACCAGGAATTTCATGTTGGTGGATATCACAGTGTTTACTGACTGATAGTTGACCAGCCGTACGCAGCGCTTATATACCGAACGCTTTGCTAAGGACGGAGTATGGGCGGTTCAGTTATTGTCCATTTTTTATATTCCCAAGGATTTGCTTCGAGGGGGGTCGTTTCAGTGTAGTGTTGAATGAATTTGTTGGATTTTTGTTTCTTTGTTTGTTTTGGTATGTTGAATAGTTGTAAGGAACATTATTTTAGATTATCTCAGTTGTGTATTGTAATTTTTGAAATTACGTGATTTTGATAAGATGTACCATATGTTACTGTTGAATTTTATTGTGTATATTATTTATATACCACTGTAGACACTTGCGTTAATAAAATAGGCTTGCTTGTGAAATTAAGTACGAATACTCATAATGGTTAATAATTTTAAACAAACAATTTTCACTTCTGAAAACTCCTTATTTTACCGATGACTTTATTAAGAGGCAAAATTTAAAATTCTTTCTTGAAATGAGCTAAACTGTTAAATTATATAAACTAAAATCCGATGTTTGAAAAAGATCGATTGCCTTCTGTTTCAGTAGATGGCACACTTCCACATGAGGCGTCCATCATAGTCTTCGGGAATAGTAACGCATCCGTGATTGACTTCAGATGGAGCCCATGTTCTGTATGAAGTTGATTACGGATGCCTATGGGTGGCAGTGACCGCTTACCATCATGTGGACTGCATGCTCGTTTACTACTTCAGTCAGATAAAAAAGTGTTGTTATGATTATGTAGGGCAGGATACTAGAGCTAACTTTTGTTACCCATGTAAAAACAAGATGGCAAATAAAAAAATAAAAAAAAAATATATACAAAGAAAAAAGACAAACCCACTGAGTTTCTTGTCGGATCTTCTCAGGTGTGGTCGTGTTTCGATCCGGTGGTAGTGTAAAAAAAAATATATAAATGTAACTGACAATTTGTAAGCGCCTCCGAAGGCCTATGCAAAATAAAGACATTTCATTTCATTTCATTATAAAATACAGTAGCCAATTCTAATCATCATATAGCATATGTTACAAATGATCAAGCCGCTTGGAAGATAGCTAGATAAAAATCTTATTTTACTATGTACATACGTGCAAAAGTCAGATAAATATATTGGTATGTGTCGAGGCGAGAAATATGAATTGAATTATATTTAATTTTCAAGTAACATTTTTATTGTTCCACTGTGATAGAGTTTATTTTACCATTGATTTGAATTTAGCGTCATTGAATCGCGATTTGGTGCGGTATTAGGACGTACATTGGGTTTAAATAAAAAAACACGCTTTCTACACTCATAGCCCCACACTAGGATTTTCTCCTGTGTCGTGGCTACCATGGACACAGACAAGACGAATACACAAACACCCAGACCCAGAACATGAATCTGAACTCATCATTCAGATACCTGTCTGGCCGGGTACCCGGTACCCATTGCGCGTCAGACCGGTATGGTAACCGCTCCGCCACGCAGGTTGTCAAAATAAAGCAAACAGGGTTGTCGGGCTTCTTCAGACTTTAAAACAAAAGGACTATCAGGCCTATGAGTTGCCTCACGATGTTTTCTTTCAATTGAAGCAAATGATAAAGAATTTCCAATTTACACATAATTTGAAAAATCAGAGGGCGCTGAGATTTGAACCTCTGACCCTTCTATTGTGAGGTCGAGTTTCATCTAATCAACTATCACTAGTCCCTTAAAGTATCATTGTCATTAAATAAGTGCTTCGGATAACTTCTTGTTCTGAGAAGTAAATGAAAAACATTTTTTTACTACTAGAATTCAATACCAAACTTGTCACTGCGTTAACTTTTCAATAGATATTAAGCTGTTAGGAATATTGTAACTCTAAATTTAACCTTATTATAAGCGTCACCCGTGAAGTTTTTTTGTTAAGACCGCTATCGTTCCGGTAATGATAATTCCATATTTTCTAATGTCTTTCCTATCAAGACAAATTTGGTTTACAAAACCTGATAGTCAAATAGATTAATAACATTTTCTGCACGTTAACACCATGAACAAACCTAAGACAACACAATCACAGACCCAGAAATAATTCGATTCTCTGTCCTAAATCTAAATTCTTCAATTAAACATTTATCTGTCCTAGAATCGAATCTAAGACTGCGTGGTAACTGGCGATCACTGCGCCACGAAAATTACAAAGACATTAACTTCTGTTTACGAAATTATCAAATGAAATCTTAATTCTGAAGTCTAAAACACACATCAAACAATTTATATGCATAGATCAGCAGATCTTGAATCCAATGCTAATCATATTAATCGCATTATTCACCTACAAATCTTCAAGTTTAGTTAAAATTATTAACTAATTTACATAATAATGTGTGTATACGGTTATATTTACGAAATAACGGTCGAATTATGTACGCTGTACTTATGATCATGTACCATTTTAGAGGAATATTTAAACAAGTATTGCATGCAGTAACTAGTTGAAAGATTAGTAAAATTAGCTTGTTTGTCTCTCTGTATATTTTCTTGTCACGCAGGTTCCTGCAGACAGATCTATTCTGCATGCGTGCCGAGAACACATGGGTTGAGAAGAAACTGCAGTAAGACTTCATTCCCATAGTTCGTAAAAAATATGATGCAATTACTAAGCGTGCGGATGGAAACGTGCCTGTGAGGGTAAACACGTGCGACAGAAAAAATGCCAAAAGTTACACAATGCGTGTTGGTGACACACGCATGAGAAATAAAGCATGCATGACAAGAAAAGTCCTACGGCTGTGTTTTCTTTATAAGATGTAAAACCTTTGTTTTGCCATGTAATCATGTACGTATTAGGTGCACTAAGTCAATATAAATAAGTACATATCTACTGATGCTATATTTTATTACTTTCTAAAGGTCTCAAAACTGTACTACATACCTGTTTTTTATTGAGTAATGCAAACACGTGCTAAAGTACAAGTATCTACTCATAGAAGACGCCTCATACATTGCATTATCCACTTCCTGTTAATTGGTTGCTGATATTATTACCAGATACAGTTGTTCTGGATTATTGCTCGCGCAATAATTGTTGCAACATGTTCGACTCATCGCTTGGAGGATAAGGAACTTGTTTTATTATCAGCGATTAAGCCACTCTGTTGTGAAATCTGATACAGGTAGCCATGGCTTTAACAGATCACATACACCATGTAATAAATATTCAACGATATGTATCACCCATTAATATAAGTATTTTTTAAAATATTTAATGGACTAACTCACATGAATCGTGATCACCGTGAACCTGCAGTGGCTGGGAGATGCTATGGACTTGCGTCTTGTACATTTTTAAGGTTAGCGACGTACCTGTGATTTATCTCTAGGTAAAACTCTTTTCATATCTTAAGTTGCTAACAGGAGTCCTTGAAGGACAGAGGTTACTTATCATCAGTGGTTTGCAAGCTCGTTTTATAAAAATGCCACTAAAATAAATAGGGCAGGATACTTGAAACTCTTAATGTACGTTTATGAAGATTTAGAAGTTCCATATTAAAAATCTCTAATAGTAAAACCTTCTTATACAATTCATGTTGAAATTGCTTATATTTTATCTCTTCTCGCAGATAGTAAGACAAATGCAGTTAGATCGTTGGGAAAACTAGAAGTGATCTTATACCCAACTTACTACCCACATTATATCTATAGGTTAGTCGTTTTGGCACGCGGTTATAAATCTTTCTTACTTATATTAATTATTTTATATAATAGAATTCTAAGGCATGTCGTTTCCTGAATGTAGTTTTCCATGCCGACAAATATGCATGTGCATTAAGAAAGATGAAAAAATCAAAGAAAGAGAAAATCAGAAAAAAACGCATAAACTTCGACATGTTTAAGTACGATTAATAAACGCAATGCAATGCTATGTGAAGCCAATCTACCCTCTCGCTGATTACACGTTTTAAACAGAATACGACAAAAAACCTATTTCGACACCTATTTCTAGGGTGAAGCAGTTTTTGCGTTTCGATAGAAGGGTGTGGTTGCCGGCACACTTTCACATGAGGCAACCATCATAGTCCTCGGGAGTAGCAACGCATCTGTGATTGACTTCAGATGGAACCCATGTTCTGTAAGTTGATTACAGATGTCCATGGGCGGCTGTGTCCACTTACCATCAGGTACACTGCATGCTCGTTTGATACTTCATTCAGATAAAAAAAAACGTGCATTGCAATTCCTTGCGAGTTCAGTCTAATGTTTTCTATGTACAACTTTGTAGCGTTTCTTCAAAACGATAATAGTATTCGTTTACCAAATGATAACATTGAAATATAAAAAAAAACTATTGACTATTTGTATTTGACCTTTAAAATCTATTAAAATTTAGTATCCGTAAGTGAAACTATCCGAAGATAACAGATCTAAACAATTACATATCCGCAACCGTATCTGAAACCGGCATAATATTCCTATATCCGAATCCGTATCCGAAATTTCATATCCATAACCTGAAAGGATATATATATACTTAAGAAAGGATATACATTTCCGAGTATTTGTTTAAAATATAACCCCCCTGTTTTTTTTTATCTGATTTAAGTAGCAAACGGGCTTGCAGTCTACCTGATGGTAAGTGGTCACTGCCGCCCATGGACATATGCAACTTCATATAGAACATGGGTTCTATCTAAAGTCAATCACAGATGCGTTGCTACTCCTGAGGACTATGATGGTCGCCTCATATAAAAGTGTGCCTGCAACCACACCTTTCCATTGAAACGCAAAATAATGCTTCACGTTAGAAATAGGTGTGGTGGTGATACTTCCCCGGTGAACCACACTGGTTCTACCACCTGCAAAATATATACCTGGTATATACTACAGAGTACTCGTAGTTGAAATATTCTACCCAACGTTTATAAGCATTGTCAATGATCTTAAGCGTAATTACAGAGTTAATTATAATTAACTTTAAACGAGGTTTTGCAACGTAATGTCGGCGTGTGGGAAGATTTGGGTATTGTGAGCATTCTGTGTGTTTTAAAGAAAATTGTCGAGCCTTGTTCTGTAATTGTGGGGACATTCCGTTTTGTATATGATTTGTACGGTGTTGTCGTATCTGACACGTTATTCACGTTCGATGTCCGACTGAGCAATGTTTAAATAATACTTAGATACCGTTTCATGTTTTAAGTGTTTGTGTAGTTAAATTGTCTTTGTGGCATGAGATGAAAACAAGGGTATAGCAAGTCCTAGAGTAAATTAAGAGTTATTATTAAATTCTGTACATTGTCTACAAGAGCAGTAATAGGCTAATCGTTGAAACTTGCCCTCTCGATCGGGAGGTTCGAGGTTCAAATCCAGGCACGCACCACTGATATATGTGCGTATTATAAATTAATTATCACTGCTTTTCGGTGAAGGAAAAGATCGTGAGAAAACCAACCCACCAGAGAGTTCTTTAAAAAAAATCTCAGAGGTGTGTGAACTCCACCAATTCGCACTTGGCCAGCGGGGTGGACTATGGCCTATAACTCTCTCATCCCGAGAGAAGACCTGTGCCCAGTGGGACAATAATGGGTTGACGACAATTAAATTCTGTACATCCGTTTTTTCATAATAACTATAGAAGTAGTAATTGAACACACAGTTCACCTGATGGTATAAGCTCATGAAAATCTGTAAGATAAAATTTATGGTTGAGGTCATTCACAGATGCGTTGCTATTCCTGAGAGCAAAGCTGGAATGTCTTTAATAAATATGTCGCCCGTACCACGTCCTAGCCGTCGCCATTAAAACAAAACTGTTTCATAAAAACAGCACTTAATACAGTCACAAGTTAGGAATATGAGTGGTATTTGTTCCTCTGGAAGTCAACCTTGTAAGCTTTTGCTACCATGAACATAGAGTTTTTCTACCTTGAATAACAGAATGAATTTCAAGAACTTTTTGTTAAAAAAATACGCTTTCTACACTCATAGCCCCACAGTAGGATTTTCTCCTGTTTCATGAGTGCCATTGACGCAAACTAACATAAATACACAAATATCCAGATCAAGAATCTAAACTCATCATTCAGATACCCGTCCGGCCGGGTATCGAACCCAGACCCCACTGCGTGTCAGACCGGAATGGTAACCGCACCGCTAAGCGGGTCGTCCCTGTTTGGTCTGATCACCATTATTTATTTACTACTTGCTTACGGATAATATTCACAAAATATGCTACAAGACAAGTGATATTATATAATGGTTGGTGTGAACAGTGATTGAACGGCTAATGGGAGCGGCCTCGCAAAGGACACAGCCATGGTTTTTGTGGGAAAATCTGCGCTTGCGCAATCGCAAAGTAGGTGCGTAACGCAAGATTGAATCAATTACTTATGACTAATATAAATGCAAATATGATTGTACAATATTTGCGCAGTTGTTGCTAAAATAATTAATATAATTATATTATTTTCCAAGTACTCAAATACAGTTAATTGGTTCTAGGAATAGGCAATGTTGCAAAAATGTGTAATTAATTATTCTTTGTGAATTCGTCTGCTTGTTTAAGTACGTCTATCATAAGGCTTATTATATATATATATGCATGTAACTTTTACTTTAAGTTGAAGTATGGAATATATGTATTCGTATAATAAATTGTGTCAATTAAATAATCAGCATTATCCGTGTTTTGTTTATACACAAACACTTCACAACAAACGTGATTTGTACTACTATCGCTCTTCTTTACAATGTGTATCGCCTGGACTAAAATTCGATCCGGGACTATTTTCTAAGGACCGGTTAATAGGTAAAACTAAAAAGCTAGTACATAAAACGGTGACGGCTGAATTGACCGTATGCGCAATAATGTTGACTAAACTGTTAACGGGTAACCGATGGATTTAGATGGCTCAGGACCGGTCGAAGTGGCGCAGATTAGGAGGCCTACGTCCTGCAATGGACTTTCAAAGGCTGATGGATGGATGGATTGATTTGATGTTTTGATTGATTGATTGATTGATTGATTTGATTTTTCATGTTTTGATTGGTATGAAATGGTACAGGCACGGAACTCGACTAAACTATTTGGTCAGTAGCACATATGCGTGTTAAGCGTAAATATGCGTTAGGCCTAAAAATTACAGGTATTTTTATAACTAGTTTTTTAACCCGTTGCAACGGTCGAAATTCGATCGTAATTAAAATAAAAAAAAGAAACTACATATTGTCTAAAGTAGCATCAATATTTCTCTAATTAAAATAAATTGTAATCATTTTCAAGTTATTTTGAACGCACCCGTAAAGGTAAAAAGAAGTTTCTTATCTAAGCTGCATTTAAAAGCAATAGCAGGTATTTTGACAAAGACATCTGACAAATTGACGTTATGTGTTTTCATAGTAAGACATTGAATGTTCTAATTCGTTTATTATGTATGTGTTTGTGTCAAATGCAATGCAGTGAGTGTAATGTAGTTTAGGTGATTTTAGTTCTGTTTTATGCATTATTTGAAAAAATATTAGCGTTGCCCAATCTTTGTCTACATCAACTTTAACCGTGCGTAATTCCATATTTCTCTGCCTGCGGCATTTTAAAAACGAATTACAAGTTTTTGCTTCTCGTATATAATAAACCCGTCTACTAAACCTCAAAATTTGCAGGCTTGTAATGGTCTAATAACAAGCTTTCATTTGATACACATATTGTTATGAAAAAAAGAAAGTTAACTCTTTCCAGGTTTCTCTCCCATGCATCCTATTTTAAAATAATATAGCCTATGTCATTCTGACATGATAGAAATGATATGCCATATCTATAAACCAGCAGTACGTTTGGGCTGTAACATTTGCCTAAAAATAGACGTAGGTTCATACATACACTGGAAAAACACTATCCTCCTTCTGACGTGGTTGGGAAAAAAGATAAAATTTGATCGCCCGGTTTTAGAATAACACAATTGAACAGATGTACCGAACATACCGATATTTTTCACATAGCAATGTATTGAGGAACAAGCGAGCGTGTATCGCGGTCGCGAACATCGACAAAGGATTGTAGGTAAATGGGAAACGTTATTCAGGTAATGTGGCGCTACCATGGGTTTAACTTATTTGATGGCGATTTATTACATTTTTAGTTACTTGTATGTTCGAGTTGATTATATTAATACATCTTATCTTACATACATTTTATCCTTCGTCTTTAGGTCATCGGGAAGCTATTCCCGATGACTTAAAAATTTTAACATTTTGGATTCCAATGACGTACTGAAAAAATGCAAACAGAAAAGAAGAAAAGTTATAAAAGTTGTGAGATTTTGAAAACAAGAGTTGAGCTAAATGTTTTGTTAAACTTTTACGAAAGTCGAACGGTAAAAGAGTATACCGATGTTACCGATGTTAATCTCCGACAACCTAAAACAGATTTTGCCTGGGTTTGATTGAGCTCATAGGCGGCAGTGGCCGCTTACAATTTGAAGGTGGTAGAACCACCGGTACACCTATTTCTAGCGTGAAGCATTTCTTGCGTTTCGATGGAAGGGTGTGGTGGCCGACACACTTTTATCCTCGGGAGTGGCAACGCATCTGTGATTGACTTCAGATAGAACCCATGCTCTGTATGAAGTTGATTACAGATGTTCATACGGCACTGACCACTTAACATCAGGTGGACTGTGTGCTCGTTTGCTACTTCAGTCAGATAAAAAAAAATCAGACTAAATGTACGTTGCTGCTCCCACGATAAAAAATACAAATATCTTATAGATTTTAAAAATATTACAAAAACCTATAGTAAGAGCTGTGACATAAGATAAGCGATCCGATATGGTATCGCTGGAGAGAACTTACTGCGGCTTACGTCACGGATGAACTGATGCATATTGGGTTCCTTTATGTCGCTGCCTCGTCTTCCAACTTTGACGAGCATTTGCACAGTACGGTAGTTAAAGTTTAGTAAATATTTATTGTATTGTAGCCACAAAAGTATGATAGATTTTTTTATGTGATTGAAGGAGCAAACGAGCATGCAGTCCACCTGATGGTAAGCAGTCACTGCCGCCCATGGACATCTGTAGGCAAGTTCAAACAGAATATGGGTTCTATCTGAAGTCAATAACAGATGCGTTGCTACTCCTGAGGTCTATGATGGTCGCCTCATAACAAAGTGTGCCGGCAACCACACCCTTCCATCGAAACGTTAGTATTAAATTTTGTTTTTTTTTTGTAATTTGGAAGAAACAAACGGTGGACTGTGGGCTGCATGAGTCAACCCGGTGGTCACTGTCGCCCGTGGACATCTGTAAGCAAATTCTTGAGAACTGTGGTTCTTATACAGATGTGTTGCTACTCCTGATAAGCTGGTCGCCTAAATAAAAGTGAGCAGCAACCACACCCTTCCACCGAAGGTGGTACCTTTTCGGTCGAATCATATACATTCTACCTTGTAAATGAAATGTCTTTATTTTATGTAGGCCTACGGGGCACTTACAAATTGTGAGTAACACATATTTTTTTTCCTTACACTACCACGCCAGATCGGAACACGACCTCAAGTGAGAAGATCCGGCATGAAACTCAGCGGGTTTGTCTTTTTTGTTATGTTGTATTTTTAAACTACTGTATAGCTTTTATCGCGGGCTTTGAGCGCGGCAACCGAATTAAGAAAGTTCCATAACGAAAAAATCCTAACACCACTCCGCATACCATGTAGCGCGGCCGAGATGCCATGCCATGTAGCGAGTTCGCTCAACATAGTACTCGTATATGGTACGACAGTACAAAGCTCACACGAATCGAGATGAGCTGCTCGGAAATCAGACGAATATATAATCAGCTGTTCTATATAGTATCAAAAAAAATCTTGAATTAATACAAAGGAAAAAAATACTGCATAAAAAAATAAAAAAATATAATTGCATAAGTTGATAAACAATGCTATACAATAGCTTTACCGCGGCAGTCCCCGAGTGCCTCGCGTCTTTTTTATATATCATACAACTACAATCATGCAACATATCACTACATCGTATGAAATATTGCAAAGGTTTTTATTTCGCAACTACGGACATTAAAACAATAAAGTGTCCATTAACGAAGGCAAATTTACTTTTAATTAAAGTTTTGTTATCGACATATGAGAACCTGCAACAATGAGTCGATGTGTTTAAAACAAACCATTTTGAACTATACGCTAATTGCTATATTATGTAAATTTCGTATATGATACATATCGGTATGATTTCTTCATAAAGTAAACTTCGGTAGGCGTAAATCTTTTTTTGTATTGGGTTCCATATACGCCCTTGCCCTTATTTTAATAAGCTTTTTGAGGTCCGATCATACTATACTATCATACTAATACTAATAATAATACTAATATATTAATACTAATAATATTATAAAGGCGTAAGTTTGTGAGTGTATATGTTTGTTACTTCTTCAAGTCTATACGGCTGAAGCGATTTTCATAAAATTTTGTAGAGATTTAGATGACACTCTAGGTGAAGATATAGGCTACTTTTTACTATGAGAAAATATCTTATTCCCACAATCGATACATTGTTATTTTTATCGCGGGCGAAGCTGCGGGGTGCAGCTAGTAAATAATAGGTCTCGAAGCCGATTTTTTTACTGGGCATGTTGGTTGATACTCTTTTTTTTTTGTTCTCGAGGGGGAAACCTTCCCGGGATCGCCTGACCGAACGGTTCGAGCTCCCACTCTAGCTGCCTGCAACCCTGAAAGCCCCTTTTAGTCGCCTCTTACGACAGGCAGGGGATGCCGTAGCCCTATTCTGATCCCGGAACTACAGGGACGTGGTTGATACTCCTATGAGTTTTGATTCAAGAACTTTCTTGTATTATACAGCTCATAAGTTCAATTGGTTGAAGGTGGTATATATTTCTGTTTCAATCGAGCCTTGCTTCCCTTAAAGCCATACAATTATAACAAAGTAGTTTTATGTCCTTGAGAGCAGTGATAGCCTAATGGTTGAAACTTGCCCTCTTGATTGGGAGGTCCGAGGTTCAAACCCAGGCACGCACCACTGATTTATGTGCGTATTAGAAATTAATTATCACTGCTTTTCGGTGAAGGAAAACATCGTAAGGAAACCATACACCCGAGAGTTCTTAAAAAAAAAAAGTTCTCGGAGGTGTGTGAAGTCCAGCAATTCGCACTTGGCCTGCGCGGTGGGCTATGGCCTAAACTCTCTCATTCTGAGAGAAGACCCGTGCTCAGCAGTGGGACAATAATGGGTTGACGAGAGTTTTATGTCCTTGTTTGTTCGCAAGAACGGACCATCTACACTATTTCTAGCGTCAAGCAGTTCTTGCGTTTCGGTTGAAAAGCGTGGTTGGGATCACTTTGAACCGGTAACCAGACCTTTTCACCAAAACAGCTTTATGCAAGAAATAGTTTTGGCAGTGGTGCCTTCCTGGTCAAACCACTTACGTTCTTTCACCTGGGTACCAAGTATTAATACGGGGCATTCTTTGAAAAATATTTCTGTATAAATCTTATCTTATATCTTTAATTATTAAAAAGGCGAAAGTTTATGAAGATGTATGTATTTGACACTCTATTACGCATAAACTACAGGTCAAATTTCGCAAAAATTTGGCACACGAAAATAATCAAGTTATATATAAAACACTTTTTCTTTAAAAAAGAGAGTGAATAGAGTTAAAAATAAGTATCTAATTTAAATTATCGCTTTGTCCAACGACGCAGTGACTCATTATATAATTGTTTGTTCAGCGCAAAAAGATCGTCTCTTACTTTCAGTGCCTACAAACCGTTAAAATAAATTACCTTGCTACCTTCAAGGTTTAGATGTAATCTAAACATTATACACTTCGTTTTAACTGTTCATTTCAGATAAATATTGATATGTATGCTTAGGAAAAACTTAATGAAAGTAGCGCAGTCTTTTTGGTTGGAGGGAACCACTTATCTATAATCCTTAATATATACCTATAGTTTTAAGGCTAATCGTTTTTTATGTGACTGAAATAGCAAACGAGCATACAGTCCACATGGTGGTAAGTGGTCACTACCGCCCATAGATATTTGTAATAAAGTTCATATAGTACATGGGTTCAATCTAAAGTCAATGCTTCACGGTAGAAATAGGTGTGGCGGTGGCACTTCCCAGGTCGAACTACACTGGTTCTACCACCTCGTGCTACTGTCGCCCGGTTTTAAGAGTCAGATAACACTTAATTCTAAACCAGAAATAATAGGCGTTTTACCTCATTTCTCATACAGGCTTTTTTCCCCAAAGGGATACCTTCGTAAGGTACCAGAGGCCGTGGGAGAGACGCAGGGTTATGTGGGATTTTTATCGCACTAAAACCCCCCCGGTGACCATCCTCGGCGCTACAAAGAGGACTCCGGGATCTCCAAAGGATTCTCATACAGGCTAGCAACGCATTTGTAATGTCTGATTTTAGACTATTAACGTAAGTACATTCAGAAAAAGCTGTTCATGGGTTGTTTTTGTATTGTTATACTAACAAAAATATCTTATGTAGGATTGCAATCATGCAAGGTGTTTATTAGAAACAAAACGTTTAAGTGGTTTTGTAACATCTTTGATTAGCATCTTAATTATATAACAATTTCTATATATATTAATAAGTGAAGTAAAAATTTGTGATTCGTTTTTAAGATACTTGCCGCAGGCGGAGGTGTATGGAATTAGTTAACACAGTTATAGTTAATGTAGATTCTCTACGCGCAATGCTATTTTTTTTTCAAATTATGCCTAAAACATACATAAAACCAATCTTGCATTTGACACAAACACATACATAGTAAACAAAATAAAACATTCAATGTCTTTCTATGGAAACACATTATCTCAAAAATGTTCGATGTCTTTGTCAAAAACCGCTATTGCTTTTCTCGCTTAGCTAATTAAACCTCTTTTTATATTTAACGGGCGTGTTCAAAATTACTTGAAAATTATTACATTTTATTTGAATTTGAGAAATATTCGTACTACTTTGGACAATATGAAGTTTAATTTTTAATTTAAATTTCGGTCAAATTTCGACCGTTACTACGAGTGACTAGTTATAACAATTGCCTCATACTTTTCAACAGAATTTATAAGGTATGGGTACCTACTAAGTATGTATGAAAGAACAAATTATAAGACCCAAAAAATTGTACACCTGTATTATTTACTAATGCTCATCACGATTGAACCCAGAACCTCATAGAAGATCTATACACTGATAATTAAGTTCGTTCATAATAGAAGAAGTTACACTGATAATATCTGTTATCACATAAAAACCGCTATTAATTTTTTTAAACGGACCCCTAAAAACATGAAAAAAGTCATTGAAAATCTGATTTACGCAGCCCATTATTCCGCCGCTCACTAAATTACGCTAAAATACATAATTAGCCTTTTAATTACAGTACAAAAGCGGTACCAGAGGATACAGCTTTTATGAACCGTTGAGAACCTTGAACTGAGGAATCGAAATTAGAACTGCCTTGTTAGCTGAAGATGTTCGCTTTGATACGCTCAACGTATCTCTTCAGGGTTCCGTAGCTTAGGGCTAAAAACGCGACCCTAATGCTAAGACTTCGCTGTCTGTCTGCTCGCCTGGCCGTCTGGACGTCTGGTTGTAGTCTTATTTTTTTTATCTGACTGAAGTAGCAAACGAGCATGCAGTCCACCTGACGGTAAGTCACTGCCGCTCATGGACATCTGTAATCAACTTCATATAGAACATGGGTTCCATCTGAAGTCAATCACATATGCGCTGCTACTCCCGAGTACTAAGATGATCGCCTCATGGGAAAGTGTGCCGGCAACCACACCCTTCTATCGAAACATAAGAAATGCTTCACGCTAGAAATAGGTGTGGTGATGGTACTTCCCCGGTCAAACTACTCTGGCTCTACCACCTTCCAGTGTTAAGTTCATTCGCTTCGTTAACCAATCATTATCCCATCGCTGGGTCTCGGTCTTCTCTCAGAATAAGATATATTTAAACCATAGTTCAGAGCTCTAGCAAATTACAAATTGGTAGAATAGAAAACATATATAAATACTCCACCAATTCGCACTTGGCCAGCGCGGTGGACTATGTTACTAAACTCTCACATTCTGAGAGAAGACCCGTGCCCAGGAGTGGGACAATATTGGGTTGACGAGAGGGAAAACATATATTTATAAAATTAAAAACGATCAACCCTAGCATAGATAAATTATAACAATTTAAAGTTATATTAATTGTTTTTAAAAGCGATTCAAATCGCATGTACAATAAGTGTTCAATTAAATTGATAATAATAACTATAATTTAAATTTAACTGTGTTGCAATTAAATAATATGAGTATATCATATATCGCAAATATTGTGGTAAGCAGATTTTCACGCGTTAATTAAGCTATCATCAAGTTTTTTTTATCTGACTGAAGTAGCAAACGAACATGCAGTCCACCTGATGGTAAGTGGTCACTGCCGCCCATGCACATCTGTAATCAACTTTAAATAGAACATGGGTTCTATCTGAAGTCAATCACAAATGCGTTGCTACTCCCGAGGGCTATGATGGTCGCCTCATATAAAAGTGTGCCGGCAACCACACTCTCCTATCGAAACGCAAGAAATGCTTCACGCTAGAAATAGGTGCAGCCGTGGTACTTCCCCGGTCGAACTACACTGGTTCTTTCATCGTGAATCCCAGATTTAACCACCTCGCTTGCAGTGAGGTGGTAAAATCTGCGTAGTTCGACTGAGGAGGTACCACGGTGACATTTATTTCTAGCGTGAAGTTTGCGGTAAGCATATTACCGGCTCACTTTATTACGCAAACATCTTAGTAGGAAGTTCAAACGCATCTGTAAAGGCATGATACTGTAGCTAACTTTCATTACAATGTAAAAAAAACATTATTGAAAAAAAATGCAACATAAAAAAAGACAAACCCGCTGAGTTTCTTGCCGGATCTTCTCAGTTGAGGTAGTGTTCCGATCCGGTGGTAGTGGAAAAAAAATATGTACTGACAATTTGTAAGTGTCCCCGTAGGCCTATACAAAATAAAGACATTTCCTTTTATTTTATTTCATTGACTTCAGACAGAACCCCTGTTCTACATGCAGTTGCGTACAGATGTCCATGGGCGGCAGTGACCACTTAGGACACTTAGGACTTAGGACAGTGGCCACTTAGCACAGGTGGACTTCATGGTTCTTTGCTACTTCACTTGGTTAAAAAAAGGAATATTTTGTGGCTCGAGTCAGTCTTGTCATTTTGTTTAGCCATCACATTATGCAAATTGCATCACGTAGGAATACAATATTAAATGTCAGTATTGTGTACAAAAACGTTATAGACTTCTCCATTATGTTGAAAATCAGTCGCTTATACGTTTTTCTAAGGTTTTTTAGCCTGTCATGTTTTGTATGCATAATTGTCTGCTGTTTGGTTGCATAGCTTAAATAAGTTTACAAGTACAAATATTGTACAAATACATTGTTGTTGCTATTTTGCTAGATTTATTGTACTATTTGTTATATTGTACTATTTCCGTGAAAATAGAAGCTTGTAAAGTTTAGCTTTCGTGGCTTTTGTGCTGATGAAAATGAGTGATTGAGTATGCGTTCATTTTCGTTTGAATTATGTATTAAAATTTTGTTTGTATTATAAATAGCTATAAATTAAGAAAATTGAGAGAGATTTCTGAGCTCAGAATTTAGCCCCCCAATTTTTTGTATAAACATAAATCTCCCGTACCACAGAAATATTGTTTTTAGATGTCCATGGGTAATGAGCATACAGTCCACCTGATGGTAAGTGGTCAGTCACCCTGTAGTCGGGGAGTAGAATACGGCTACGGTATCCCTTGCATGTCGTAAGAGGCGACTGACGGGGCCTCTGGGGTTACGGACGGCTAGAGTGGGAGCTCGAACCGTCCAACAAGCAACCCAGAGAGGGACGGCGGGATGTGTGGCTGCATCTCGCCATAAGAAACGGAAGGTGAAGGGGGATGGTACACGTCCCACAAGAGATGAGCCCGTGAGGGGCGCTGCGCTAGGGGACACCGGTTCGTTCCGTTGGAGTTTCCGAGTTCCCTACTACAAGCGTTGAGGAAGGCCACCGAGGAGGTTTTAGTGGGTAAAAATCCCACATAATCCGGAGTCTCTCCCAAGACTTCGCTGTACCTTTTGAAAGTTTCCTCCCCGTAACAAAAAAAAAAAGTGGTCAGTGCCGCCCATGGATATCTGTAAGCAACTTCATATAGAACATAAGTTTTATTTGAAGTCAAACACTGATGCGTTGCTATTCCCGAGGAATGAGATGGTCGCGTCATATAAAAGTGTGCCGGCAATCACACTCTTCCATCTTGCTGGAAATGCTTCACGCTAGAAAGTACTTACCATCAGGTGGACGGCAAGCTCATTTGCTACATCAATCGTCGCGACACCGCGTATTTATGAAAAACACGTCGCCGATAATAATTATTTTAGTTAGTTTAAAGATCGAAAATTGTTTGTTTATTGAATTAGCAATATTTAATGATTTTTAGAATTGTAATTTAGTTTACCCTCCATAAATTTGTTATTGTCACCTCACCAAACATTGTTATAAAGGCGAGTGAACGCCGGTAGAAAAGATTCTTGTTTAACCGTCGAAGCGATAGGACCTCCTCAATTGTGAATAAATCGAAGAAGTTTATACCTGTGTTTTACTTGAAATCTTCAAGAATGGACACTAATGAAGTACTCGACTATCCTGATGTCACGCTGCCGGTCACACTTCTCGCAATCACTTCGTTATATAATTAAGGTACATGTGTTGTGCGAGTTAAGCTCATAATCTAGTCCATTCACGTGATTCATGGTACATTTGAATAAGTACTTCCTATTAAGTTGCTCATAAAAAGCGACTCAGTGCGAGTCGGATTCGTGCATGAAGGGTTCCGTACCATTATCTGACGACCCGGGTCCCGGCTTCGATTCCCGGCCAGACAGGTATCTGAATGATGAGTTAAGATTCTTGTTCTGACACAGGAGAAAATCCTAGTGTGGGGCTATGAGTGTAGAAAGCGCGTAAAAGCGATGTTTGAAAAAAAGGTGATGTTTTTGTGTGTACATAGTAAAATCTTTGGCACCGTCCGCTACCTCCCAAGCGGCTTGATGATTTGTAACATGTCCTATGGGATTAGAATTGACTACTGAGTCGTCATTGACGTAAAAGCGTGTAGTTCTTTAAAAAACAAGTCCTCAAAGTTGTGTGAAGTCTACCAATTCGTGGCCAGCGTAGACTATAGTCTAAAAGTCTCTTATTATGAGAGAACACCCGAGCACAACAGTGTGGGACAATAATGGGTGGACCTTCACGACGACTGCTTCAAACGTATAAAAACTATCACATTAACGGTATTTACTACTTTATCTAACACCTTTTTGAGGTGGTAGAACCAGTGTAGTTCGACCGTTGAAGTACCACCGCTACATCTATTTATAGCGTGAAGCATTTCTTGCGTTTCGATGGAAGGGTGTGGTTGCCGGCACACTTTTATATGAGGGGACCATCATAGTCCTCCGGAGTAGCAACGCATCTGTGATTGACTTCACATTGAACCCATGTTCTATATGAAGTTTATTACAGATGTCCATGGGCGGCAGTGACCACTTACCATCATGTGAACTGCACGCTCGTTTACTATTTCAGTCAGATAAAAAGCAACAAAGGTATCTCATTCCCCATACACTCAATACGCTATTATTTCTCATTCCCCATAATAGTGTATTGAGCAAAACTGTTTCGCAGTCTCAAAGTCTAATTAGCATCCACTGAACGTCGGTTTGTTTGATGCCATGCTTACGACAGTAGTCTAATTAAGTGATTCATAGGCTTAAGTCGGTCAAGTGGAGTGCTTTGTGTAATTCTAGTCAAAAATCCTATTTTTACAAACATTGGGGTCTCCACATTGAAAAATTGTCGGGCAAACTTTATGCTGGGAAAAGCGGCGGTTTATGCTGGGAAAAAAATTAGACAACTATTGGATGTTGAAACAGCTAGTTTATTTTAGTTACTTTCACAGCATTATGTTACGGTATACTGCTGTAGGGGTGTTCTTCATTAAAAAAAATGTAACTGACAATTTGTAAGTGCCCCCGTTGGCCTATAATTTCATTTTATTCATTAATATGTGTTTGGGAAAGTAGTCTTTGACACGTGCTCTGTATTCGACCAAAATTTTAATATGTAACGGGTACTCGTAATATGCGGTTTTTGGATTATTTTTGAGAATTTTTCGAACTCGTTCCATGCATTGAGGTTACGGCGAAACTATATGTACCCGTTACATATTAAAATGTAAAATGAATTATGAATACTCAACTTATCATAGCCCATCCTTGGGCATGGGGTTCCACACAAATTGAAAAAGTTCTGGGCCAAAGTCTACAATTAATAGACTTAAAATACCTTTCAGGACTTTTTCACTCCAAGACAAGCAGGTTTCTTAACGACACCTTCTTGTACCATGTAATAATCAATTTCTGAGAATACAAATAACTTATTCCTCACCCGCGTGGCGGAGCGGTTACCATTTCGGTCTGACGCGCAATGGTCCCGGGTTCGATTCCCGGCCAGTCAGGTATCTGAATGTTGAGTTTAGATGCATGTTCTGGGTTTGGGTGTTTGTGTATTCGTCTTGTGTGTGTCCATGGTTCCCACGACACAGGAGAAACTCCTAGTGTGGGGCTATGAGTGTAGAAAGCGTTATTTGTTTACATTGGTTTCATTTGTAATGAAAACAAAAATTAAACTCCTATTCCAATTTCACCACAAATTAGTTCTATACTCTACATTTAAACCGGCTCTACATTTGAGCGTAAACATTACAAATTGCTACTTTACTGTAACACAGGAAGGCTGCAGCGTATGACTAACTCAAGACGCGAGTTAAATGTTAAGTAGTACTTAGCAAAGGTTCTATTATTTTAATTTATTGACAGAAAATTGGCTATAGATGTATTGAGAAAATGTAATTGTAGAGTTCCTTGGTTTGGTCTGTATAAACTCTAGTTTTAAATGTTTCATTATCTACGCAACATGTTACATAAGAAAACTGTAGGGTTAACATTAGAAATGAAGTTGAAAATACATAATGCAGATTACTTAATAATGATATATATGTAATTCATATGAATTTGTGCTACTGTATGAAATAGATAATCCAATTGTGCTGAAATTATAAAACTCATTTACGTGATGGCATACCTACATATTATTTATCGTCAACCCGTTATTGTCCCACTGCTGGGCACGGGTCTTCTCTCAGAATGAGAGTTTTAGGCCATAGTCCACCGCGCTGGCCAAGTGCGAATTGGTGGACTACATATTATTACCTGTATATAATTATTAATGTATGTGTTATCATTTCAATTGTGATTCATAATTGAGATGTGTTGCAATATATTTGGTTATAAATATTTTATACATTTTATAAGGAAGCGTGGTGAATTTAAAAACCGACCACTAATAAGAAAATCGTATGTAATTGACAATTGTATTAAAAATGTAATGATAAGTGTAATCTTTTTAAAGGAAAGGTTACTTTGTTCTTTGTCTATATATAAAACTTAGTTAAATAAGCTAAAAAGGAACACTAATTGATATTAAATTAAGTTACTGAAAAGTAAACGTCTCCTTAATATTATATGCACTGTGCACACGGCAAAGTCAAGAGGAAATCGATGCTATTTATACAGATTTTAGCAAGGCCTTTGACAAAATTTCACATTCAATACTCTTAGATAAACTTACTGTTTACGGTTTTAATGGAAATATCGTAAACTGGATCAATTCCTATTTAACAAATCGGTCTTTTTTCGTTGTAGCTAAAGGGTACACATCTAAATTGAATTATATAATATCTGGAATTCCTCAGGGCTCTCATTTGGGGCCTATCCTATTTAATATATTTATTAATGATATACCTAAATGCTTTCTTACATCTACCCCCTTTTTGTTCGCAGATGATTTAAAAATTGTCCGTAAAATTAAATCACAAGCAGATATATTAATGATGCAACAGGATTTGGATAGATTAAGTAATTGGTGTAACGCCAATGGAATGGAACTTAATATAGAGAAATGTTATTTTATAAAATTTACACGAAAATATATTTGTTTTAAATCAAAATACTTTATTGAAGGAAAACCTTTACGAGAAGTTGAACATATTAGAGACTTAGGGGTTATATTGGATAATAAACTAACTTTTTTACCACATATTGATAATATTGTAAAGCGTGCATCCAGCATGTTAGGTTTTATTATTAGAAACAGTAAAATTCTTAAACGCCCTCAAACTAAAATTATTCTTTATAACACAATGGTGCGGAGCCTTCTTGAATATTGCCCCGTAGTCTGGAGACCGCATTATGCCACCCATACATTGAGGATTGAACGAGTCCAAAAAAGGTTCTTATCTCATTTATGTTATTCTACTAAATTATTAAACAAGAAAACTCCATATATAGATAAACTCAAGCTCTTTAAAATGACTTCCTTAAACAAAAGAAGAACACTTTTTGACCTAATATTTTTATACAAGATTCTTAATAATAAAATTGACTGTCCTCAAATACTCAAGCTTCTAAATTTGAAAGTACCTCGTAGACTCCCTCGCCACCCTATTCCCGTATTTGACCCTCCCCGACGTAAAACCTTATTAGGCAAGAACTCGCCGATTGCTAGAATGTGTAAAGAGCTAAACAACTGGTTTGATCTAGAATCAATGGACATCTTCTCTCTTAAGTTTAAACTTTTTTACGATATTTTGTTCAAAAACATCCCTAACTAATTGAATATATAAAGTGATACTTGTTATTAATTCATTATAAATTTTCAGCATAGATACTAAATTTGCATGCAGTGTTTACCTGTTATTAATAGATCATTAAGCAATTGTACTGTGTTTGCTATATATACATGTAATAATGTAATATTGTTGGTAAACCTAATAAATAAAATAAAAAAAAAAAATAAAATAAAAAATAAAAGTCGGTCTTTTTTTTATTTGAATGAAGTAGCAAACGAGCATGCAATCCACGTGATTGTAAGTGGTCACTGCCCCTCATGGACATCTGTAATCAACCTCATTCAGAACATGGGTTCCATCTGAAGTCAATCACAGATGCGTTGCCACTCCCGAGGACTATGATGGTCGCCTCAGGTCGTGAAAGTGTGCCGGCAACCACACCCTTCTACCGAAACACAACAAATGCTTCACGCTAGAAATAGGTGTGGCGGTACTTCCGCGGTCGAACTACACTGGTTCTACCACCTTCAGAAGTACCTTTTTAAGTACAATTTATTTATAGACATTACAGTGGAGGCACGCTTATATCTTCACGAATTAATTTAAATAAATAAATAAAGGTGTAGTTCGACCGGGGAAGTACCACCGCCACACCTATTTCTAGCGTGAAGCAGTTCTTGCGTTTCGATGGAAGGGTGTGGTTGCCGGCACACTTTCACATGAGGCGACCATCATAGTCCTCGGGAGTAGCGACGCATCTGTGATTGACTTCAGATGCAACCCATGTTCTGTATGAAGTTGATTACAGATGTCCATGTGCGGCAGTGACCACTTACCATCTGGTGGACTGCATGCTCGTTTGCTACTTCAGTCAAAAAAAAAAAAAATAGCCATTGACCTCGCTGTATTTAAACAGTATCCATTTCATCTAAAGGTCCTTTTTTATCCCATCATTCACAAATACAACAGATGTTTACGTTACATTGCTTAATGGTTGTATGACGCTGGATTTCACGGTTATTGACTGATTACGAAGGTTGTACAGCTATACACTGGACTTGGGAACATTTGGGCTTGACATTGTTTTTTGTGTTTTAGTGAAGGTCAATAATAAGGTTTCCGTACATTTTAAAACCTGAAATATTTATATCTATTTAATCATTAAAAATTACAGAGGCGCAAATATATAACACTTCTTTTTGAAGTGAAACTTCTTTATCGGGGTTGGAAAAAAATTTAGTGTAACATTTTTTCGTTACGCGCCATCTTTTTCTGTTACGCGCCATCTTTTTCTTATTCCTACCACGCGTGATATTGGATAGATTATTATAGATTAGATTATTAGATAAAGTTTAATAAAAGCCTTTTATTAAACTTTATCTAATTTAACTTTATTTAACCAATTTCTGTAAAGTTGCATATAGTAAATTATTTTTTGAAAAATAACGTCATAAAGAAGTTTCACTTCTTACGAGTGTACGCTAGTACACGCACACATTTTTATTTTGTAAATTGTTTTTACATTTTTTCCATTAACATGTACAAAAAGTAAATTTTGTATCTTTTATTTGAGTTTATATATTTTTGTTTAAAAAAAGTTATGTTTAAAATTTTGCTTATACTTTTAAAAATAAAGTGAAATTATTAATTACTATAGTGACTAATATGAAATTTCAAACTTGTTAAAAATGTTAAAGAAAAGTCGGCTATCTTGTTCGTTTAGTTTCATAAAGCGCAGAAAATGTTTTATGTGTGCCACAATATTTTTGTGTACTTTGACACAACATTTTTATTACTTTGACTTTGTTGACTTAAGTTATAGAATCAATTTTATACAAATAGTCTATTCTGGTATTTTGAAGGTGGTAGAACCAGTGTAGTTCGACCGGGGAAGTACCACCGCCACACCTATTTCTAGCGTGAAGCATTTCTTGCGTTCCGATAGAAGGGTGTGGTTGCCGGCACACTTTTACATGAGGCGACCATCGTAGTCCTCGGGAGTAGCAACGCATCTGTGTTTGACTTCAGATAGAACCCATGTTCTGTATGAAGTTGATTACAGATGTCTATGAGCGGCAGTGACCACTTACCATCAGGTGGATTGCATGCTCGTTTGCTACTTCAGTGAAATAAAAAAAAAAACTAACTTACTGACATTCATTATTTGATGAAACGCGATCTATTTTACCTAGAAAGTATTTTCTCCAATACGCATTTTTAAAATTTAATTTGAAAGAAAGAAAGAAAGAAAGAAAGAAATATTTATTTGTAAATTTAAGAAACCTTTTACAGAATTTTATTTGTGGTTGACTACTTATCGCTGATCTTATTTGTGGAAGAAGCAGTCACTTACCATCATGTAGGCTGATTTTTGATATTCCCCTATTAACCTAAAAATCATTGACATTTTTATAGGATTGAAGTGGCAAACGAGCATGCAATCCACAACCCTGGTTCCAACCAAGATACATTACACGATAATTCCATAGATAGTCGAACCACAAAGAGTTCTAATACCTTAAAGAATAGTTGCTTAAATAACTTAGCTTTGGAGAGCTCATTTTGTATTTATTTATCGCTGCATCACATATTATTCCAATAGAATTTTATAAAAGTACCTAAGTCCAAAGTCATTGAGACTATACAATTCTCACAGAACACTCGTTAAGTTGTATCATTTCATGAATAAGCACAGGTTTGAGCAATTCGAGCCGCCATTGAGTGTACGTGATATGGTCATGTTAGACGTTAATAGGTATGGTACGATCATTTGGACATTGTCGTGGAAGGTCATGTTTGAAACAGACTACTTATTAGATTTGGAAATTGTTCGTAATATTGGTATTTTCGTTAGTTTCAAGGTTTATTGTTGCGTATTTGCGCGGATTCTCCTGTGTCGTAGGTACCATGGACACACACAAGACGATACATAAACACTCAGACCCAGAACATGAATCTAAACTCATCATTCAGATACCTGTCTGGCCGGGAATCGAACCCGGAACCCATTGCGCGTCAGACTGTTATGGTAACCGCTCAGCCACGCGGTCGTCTGTTATTCTAAAATCACAAGCAGCGAATAACATACAATAGAGATAGTTGTGACGGTTGTCCCTTTGATATCGAACTACGAAAGGTTTCGACAAGGAAAAGTTTGGCTAAATTGAACAGTATTGGAACCTTGTCAATTAGAGATGCGCCGAATAGTGGTTTCACCGAATAACCGAATACCGAATACTATTCGGTTTAACTTCTACCGAACCGGATATTCGGCCGAATTATTCGGTATACCATTTCTTAATAAGAAACAAATTTCTGCGAAAAAAATAGAATTTGATTTGAAGTTAATCGCTTTATATTATTGGCTTTATTCGACACACTCTTCATAGGATTTCTTTATAACTTATAACATAAATCTTACGTTAAAAGGTTTGTCTTTTTGTGCTATACCGTGACATGTAGCCAAGAAAATAGGAAAACCTCGACCCGAATATATTCGACACCAAAACCGAATACGAATAGTGAAAAAGATGCCGAATACGCCGAATACCGAATAACAACCGAATATCGGCGCATCCTTATTGTCAATGATACATTACTGTGAAGTTGATGAATTCGTATGAGACCACTAAAACAAATCCAGGAGATCTTTGTGTGTAGCATTAACTTCGGTCAACAATACGCATGCCATGCGCGGTGACTTTTTATCAAAATTCCTCATTAGAGGAGACCTATGTCCAGCTGTGGACCTCAGAAGGCTGATGGGCATTACTATCCTTTGGGTTTCAGTTTATCTCTATTCCGGGATCAGAATAGGGCTACGGTATCCCCTTCCTGTCGTACGTCGTGACTAGAAGGGACTTTCGGGGTTTCGGACGGCTAGAGTTGGAGCTCGAATCGTTCGGCCAAGCGACTCGGGAAGGACGGTAATGCCGGCATACCGTCGTAAATGTTGCCATGGCGTCGGGTGCCTTTTGAAGGTTTATCCCTCGAAATCAGAGCAGTGATAGCCTAATGGTTGAAACTTGCCCTCTCGATCGGGAGGTCCGGGGTTCAAACCCAGGCACGCACCAATGATTTATGTGCGTATTAGAAATTAATTATCACTGCTTTTCGGTGAAGGAAAACATCGTGAGGAAACCTACACACCCGAGAGTTCTTAAAAAAAAAAACATGCGTGCGTACAAAGTACACATGTCAGAAGTGAAACTTCTTTGGCGAACTAATTTATAAATCTTGTTTATATTTATACAAATCTAAAACTTTAAATTTCCAAGATTAAGAGGAAGGGAAAAAGGCGTGATACGACGTTCGCTCTGTCTCACTTTTTCTCTCAATCTTTCTCACTCGCTTGCTCCCTACTCTCACTCCACGGCTAGTTGCTCATGCTACGTTCGCCCTGTCTTACTCTCTCTCAATCGGTCTCGATCACTCTCTCTCTCTTTTCCGACACTTCCGTTGCATACCGGCGTGACGTTTCATCTGTAAAAATTTTACCCTCATGCGCCTAAAGAAGTTTCACTTCAAAAAGTTTTCGGTGGTGTGTGAAGTCCACCAATTCGCATTTGGCCAGCGCTGTGGACTATGGCCTAAACTCTCTCATTCTGGGAGAAGACCCGTGCCCAGCAGTGGGCCAATAATGGGTTGATGTGGATCCCTCGAAAACGAAATAAAAGAGTTTAAGTTAAGAGACCTCATGTAGCGACAAACATACTATCTCAGGACAATCAATGCATTTCCATTCTTGCTAACTAAATTAGACTGCCTTGTTTAGGTTAACTGCGTTTATTACTTTACCCTTTAAACCGGTTCATATCTGTTATATATAGATCTTATGAGTTTGAAACAGAAATGTTTTGTGACGCAGGCGTGGCTGCAGGTCTGTGTGAACTTAGAAAAGGTTAAACCGTTTTTGTTGGAACTAACATGCGAAATTATATTTTATAGGGAGTGCCACGCTTACTGCTTGTTTCTTCTAAAATACCTATTATGGGTTACATTACTACAATAAATAAAAAAAACATGCGTGCGTACAAAGTACACATGTCAGAAGTGAAACTTCTTTGGCGAACTAATTTATAAATCTTGTTTATATTTATACAAATCTAAAACTTTAAATTTCCAAGATTAAGAGGAAGAGAAAAAGACGTGATACGACGTTCGCTCTGTCTCACTTTTTCTCTCAATCTTTCTCACTCGCTTGCTCCCTACTCTCACTCCACGGCTAGTTGCTCATGCTACGTTCGCCCTGTCTTACTCTCTCTCAATCGGTCTCGATCACTCTCTCTCTCTCTTTTCCGACACTTCCGTTGCATACCGGCGTGACGTTTCATCTGTAAAAGTTTTTACCCTCATGCGCCTAAAGAAGTTTCACTTCAAAAATGAGATACTTATTTGAACAATAGTTTTAATTGTTATAATAAAAATCTTGTTTAAATATCATATCATCATATCATACTAATATTATAAAGGCGAAAGTTTGTGAGTGTGTATGTTTGTTACTTCTTCACGTCTAAACGGCTGGAGCGAGTTTCATAAAATTTGGTAGGGAGTTAGCTGACACTCTGAATTATCATATAGGTTACTTTTTACGGTTTTACCGCTGATTCCATCTCAACTAACATTACACCTGAATGCTAACCTATCCTTTGTATGGATAATAACATCAAACCAAATAGGCATCGGTCGCCAAAGACTGAGTAATTCAAAAGAATGTAGTTTTTCTGTACACTACAAGGCCAAGGCGTAAAATCGCCAGTGAACTTGACTGACGCCGCACCGACTCGGATTGCGCTCTGATTCACTCGAATTAGTCATTCGATGTACTTCAGTGCGTTGTTTTTAAGCTATTTTATATTTAAAGAGCTATAAGGCGACTCCTTTTCAAGAGAATTTCTGAATGTATGACACTTCTTAGATAGATGTCAAACCGAAATTTAATTTTTTCTCGATAATCACATTCAATCATATTTAAATATTTATTTGAATGTGATCAGTCTAGAGATTAGCAAGTTAAAACAAACGAGTAAGTTCTTCCGCTATATACCTAATATTAAAAAAGAAAAAAATGTGTTGTATCTTTAAGAACACGCTCTCTGTCATACGAAAACGATAAAAAGAATTTATCCGTTAAAGACAAAACAATTTATTAATTATGTCTCTATTTACATAATTTGTTTCTGCATCTGCATCCACGCGTGTAATTATGTTGAAAAAAAAATGCAAAACGAGATTATATTGCAAATTATGTGCATATTTTGGTAACTTTATATTTATTTTGTATCTTGGTAAGAGTTACAAAAAAAATAAAGTTAGTCATTACAGAAACAATATGAAAATATTAATTCGCGTAAATATATACTTATTGCAAAAATACGGGCTGTTTGTGGTACGTTTGTAAATTTTTATTTTTTATTTACAATTTACAGGAATTAAAACATATACATATATTTCTCCTACAAGCAATGTACAATATGTAAAATTAATAAGTTTACAACATGTTAGACAAGTTGGTTTGAATAACGCGCACTGCCATCAGTAGAATGAACTATACAAATACATGTTTTACATATAATACAAATGAAACTTTTGCGCGTCGGTACATTGCATTGTCCGTACATTGCATATGGAAGGAAGATGCTGATAGGGCCAGAGTCAGGCGACCCCGGGAAGGACGGCGGTATATGTGGATACATACCGTCGTAAAGACTAGACGGAGCGGCGGGCGCAGCCGCCCATCTGGGAGGAGCCCGATGGGGCAACGCGCCCAGAGGATTCCGGTTGCGTTCCTTTGGAGATCCCGGAATCCTCTTTGTAGCGCCGAGGACGTCCACCTTTAGTGCGGTAAGAATCTAACATACCTCGGGGTGGCACCCACGGCGAGTAGGTACCTTACCGTCGAGTACGTAAAAATAAGCTTACCGAATTAATTTAAGAGATTGAAAATATATTAATAGTTCGTATATTTTGTTTTTGCGTTTATTCTTGATTTTAATAAAACTTATTTACTCTCTCAAAAGTTGATATATTTTGTACTTATGTTATACTATTTGACCCGGCGAACTTCGTTCCGAATAAAAGACAGAAACCTAAATTCATCAGTGTTTCTCCATCATAATAAGTATGTTTCATATATAAAAAACCTTCCTCTTGAATAACTCTATCTAATAAAAAACTGCATTAAAATCCGTACCATAGTTTTAAACATCTAAGCATACATAGGGACAGACAGCGGGAAGCGACTTTATTTTATACTATGTAGTGATTTCTAGCGCGGGTGACACCGCGCGGCATTATAGTGGATAATAATCGGTGCACGGTCGCTGGTGGTACAAATTGCTGTAATCATGACGATCTATTGTTGTACATAATGCATTGTTACATGATCGGTTATTGATATTATGTTATATCAATGACTTTATACCGCAGACTTTTTATAAGATTTGTATAGCATTGTGTGGTTACTCATAATGATTACTTTTTACGCATAAACCAGCAATAAAATAAAAATTCACGAAGTATATAGTAATGTTTTACTAAGTGTAGTAGCCAGTGGAAGTCTCGCGAATTCTATAATCGCCTTTTTTCTAAGCAACATAAAACTATTTTTATGAAAAACGTTATAAAATATTCAAGCTAGTTACTTACGTTATTTAGTTACTTACGAAGTTGGTATATTCCAACTTCGTAAGTAACTAAACCAATTAAAAAACGTACTATTATAAATTGTTACATTACATTGTAGTTATTAAATAACTAAATTTTATTATCATTATCATGATAATAAATTATAGGTTATCATTATTATTGTAATTGTAATTGTAATTGTAACTAACTAATATAATATTAAAATTTGGCCAAAAACAGCGTCAGATAATCGACACGCGCCTCTGCGATAGTTGAGACGCGAGCGAGCGGAGTGTAATCAAAGAGATCATATCCGAGCTCATCACTCGCTGTTCAGTCGAGTCAGTTAAGACCCTTCTGATGGCAACGTGCCATTATCACTCAATCCGTCTTATAGTTCCGCGGAGGTACACTCGTTAGCGCGATTCAGAATACATGTAGCGTCATCTATTGACGTAATCAGCAAACTATTCTATGCCACTAACGCCATCTATTAACAATAACATTTATCACAAATTGGAACAATATTTATCATGATTGCATAATTGCCTTTAATTAAAGCAATAATTATCTACTGTCTAAAAAATTATAAACGTTTTTAACTTTTTATACTTATCTTATGAAGTAACGCTACGGTTGTTGTTTTACTGTCCATAGGAATATTTTTATTACTCCGGATATACTTAAATATCTGTGTGTGCGTACTATATAATTGTTTATTATTCTATTAACCCGTACATTCATCAATCAGCCCTTGAAATATCGATGATGAACACTTGAGCTTGGATTGCTTCCCTTAATTTGCAACATTCGGACCGGTTCTGAATCATCTGAATCCAGCGGTTAGCTATCCACCATGATCTTCAGGCCAACATACCACCTGATCAGAGGACGGTTTGAATTTAATTCCTACAAAACATGTAGAATCTCCATTGTCACTTCAATTTACTAATTATGAGAGCTATGTAGGTGATTTTCGTTCTCCTATAGATTTCATCAGTACGAGATTTACTATTTGTAATCTTAAACTTATAGGTAGTACATCAACAATTAAAAAAATGTAAGAAGGCAATCATTGAACACACCGAGATTGTTTTTTATTGTGTATAAAAGGGTAGTGATGAGGTTTGTTTAATGAGTGTGGTTAATTCGATTCATTATATCCGCTCCCTTACGTCTGTAAGAACCTAATTAGATTCAGCATCAGTGCACAAAAGGAGGTTGTTATGTTTAACTTTATTTAGGTTTCACCACGCAATTTCCTCATTAATTTGTTTTGTATCTGACAGTAATAAATAATTACGACCAATTTTAATTAATCAATTTCTGTAACAACTCAACTATGTACGTCCGTGTATCTTTTGTAAGAATTTTATTTGTTGTAGTTTATTTTATTTGATGCCTAATATGTACTTTGTTTTCCTTTTTGTTCCAAATGTATCTTACTTATTAACTTCCTTTTATAAATTATACGAAAAAATATGTCGATAAACATTCAATCATATTTGAGAATGGATAGGTTTTTTACTTCTAACAATCTTCTGTGTTTAGTTGACCATTAGATATAAACATATATTTTTGCTTTTACTTCAATTTAATAAGAATTGACGTTGATATGTGTATTATCACTTATCACCATCTTTCCTTGTGATTAAACATATTAGTAGGATACTTATTTATATTTTCATGAAATTAATATTATTGATCCATTATAGCAGCTGTTATCTTTGCCGCGATGGTGATAATCGTTAGGAGATTGTAATTACTTTGTTTCGTGATCGTTCATAAATATCTTCAGACTTGTCTCAGTGCTAACAGGATTTCCGTCACTCGACAAGATTAATGTTTTTGACAAGGGACATGCTGTTCGAATGACTAATGCCGAAAATAATTAAAAATAAGCGGTAAACTAGCCACAACTGCATGAAGCAGGGCTGAAATTAACTAAAGCCATTCTTTTAATATCCTTTAATGATACAGATTTCAAATATTTTCAAAGATTCATTGATTTAAACGCATTCAGAAATATGCTTCTTTCGACATAGCTATTACTATGTTTGAAAACATACCATTGACTGTATTTATATATCTTTTAATCTCGCACGTTGTCTCTAAAGTGTTTCCAATAGACATCGTATCTTCTCCAGGAATTTTTCAGTCACGTGGCAAACCACTATAGGTTTTCGAAAATAAATGTCTGGCGTCTAGACACGTGACTGAAAAAGTTGAAGATTCTTGGAAAGACGGGGTATGGTAGAATATCAATTGCCTAACTTCCAGTATTGGAAGAAACAATCGAAAAAATAAGCAGTGTTTTCAGATATTTCTTGTTTGGTATCGATTTGTTGTATGTTATATAAAGTATAAAGTGCAAAAAAGAGCATAAGTAGATATGATAATATTTCCGCACTAAAGATAAACCCACAATAGGAATATAGAAATACTAATTATAATCCGATGTAAAATAAAAGCTTTCTACTCAAAATTATTAGGGATAGAGACAACGAAATACTGACAAGCATATCCAGTAACTCAATTCACGAGCTACTTAAATTAGATTATGTCAAAAAGATACCGAGTTGTTTGAGAAATATCCAATAAAACATGTCGTCACACCATAACCGAGTTAGCAGCAAATCCACAAAATAGAGAGAACTTGGGAACAATAACAAAGCTGACCGGATCTGTCTGTGATTGGATCTCGTAATAAAAGGATTTCTATAAGACGTCTCGGGCCACGAGAAAATCTAAGAACCGGGGACGAACATTGTTTTATCTCAGAATAAGTGAAATATCTAAAACATTAATGTTTAAAGAAAAAGGCAAGAAATATGGTGACCTAATTAAATTTAAGCATTTCTTGCGTTTCGATGGAAGGGTGTGGTTGTCCGCACCCTTTCACATGCGGCGACCATCTTAGTTCTCGGGAATAGCAACGTATCTATGATTGACTTCAGATGGAATCAATGTTCTGTATGAAGTTGATTAGCTGTGGCCACTTACCATCAGGTGGACTGCATGCTCGTTTGCTACTCCAGTCATAAAAAAAATGTTTAAAGAAAAAGGCAAGAAATGTGGTGAACTAATTAAATATTACATTTCTTGGCATTTGGCGTTGATACCACGGGAAAGTGTGGATTAAATGTTAAAATATTTTTTAAGCAACTGTCTAAACTAAATTGTCAATTTTCAAATTGGTGCCAACCCATTATTGTCCCACTGCTCGGCTCGGGTCTTCTCTCAGAATGAGAGAGTTTTAGGCCATAGTGCACCGCGCTGGCCAAGTGCAAATTGGTGGACTTCACACACCTCCGAGAACTTTTTTTTTTATAAAGAACTCTCGGGTGTGTAGGTTTCCACACAATGTTTTCTAACTAGGAGAATCGAAAGTAATTTTCTATTTTAACCACACAAGTGTGTTTTTAAGTTTTTTATAATAATACTTTTTCACCTAATGTTTAGGGTAACTTGTATTTAAGATGGTGTATGGTGTATGGACGCTTCCTATTAAAAATAATATAATAATCATACGAACTTGACTTTTGAAGTTCATCGTTACGACCTGAGGCTCTTCTCTCAAAATAAATTTTCAATTAACGTAAATATTGTAAAAAGGATGTTAATATTTTTACATGTCGGCTAACAAGCGATTTCAAAGATATTTTCAGGTTTCCACAACCGGAATTTGATTGCCCTTCTAAATTTGCTCAAGGGAACTCAACCTTAATATTAACAAGCGTTTTTATATGTGACTACAAACATATAAAAACGCTTGAAAACAATATCAACTGAAGCTTAAAGCGTATTTTATTTATTTATGAAAGTTCTTTTGCCAGATAAAGCATGAGGTTTTGTCTTTATTCTTAGATAATGCCTGACGTAAGGGTCCGACATCTTTTAATCAGTTTCAGGACTGAAATTCCATGCACAAGTTCTCTTTCGAGCAATTGATCAAAGGAGGGTCGCTTTCAAAATATTTCTTACTTTTTCACGTGACACTTGTTTGATTACTAAATAAGAAACTTATATAACGGTAGAACGTATTCTATCCAATTATAGGGAAAGGAACAAGGTCAATTTTATAAAGGAACATTATGATAAAAGATCTGTCTGAATAAACTAGTAACATTATTATAAACACGTAATGCAATCAGGATTTATTGTTCAGTGTAAGTGTATGCTGACGGGATATAATAACTGCATTCAGTCTCTTCCTGTAAGTGTCGTAATTTCAAAAATAAAAAAAAATACTGTTTTTAGAAAAAGCTCTTTATTTAAACTGATAATTAGATGAACTTGTCTCAAACCCATTAAGTCTTGAACATTATTTGATGCAATCTATTTGTCGGTAAATGGCCACTACCATCGATGTATATCTGTAAGGAACCCTAGATACCTAAGTTTACAGGATACCTTAGTCTTACCCGAGGTTGACCAAAGACGCAGACTTAAATTGGAATGCGTCGGATAAGATTGTGTCCTTCAATACACTCTTCATAACGTGTTCATTTTTTTTATAAGATTGGAGTATCAAACAAGCATGCACTTCAACTGATGGTAAGTGGTCACTGCTGCCCATGGACTCCTGTAACAACTTCATATAGAACACGAAGTTCTATCTAAAGTCAATTATAAATGCGTTGCTACTCCCGAGGACTAAGATGGTCGCCTCATATAAAAGTGTACCGGCAATCACACCCTGGACTGGTTTAGAGGTTGCGTTCCTTTGGATATTACGGATTCCTTTGCGCAGCGCCGAGGACGACCACCGATAGGGGGAGGGTTAGTGGGTGACAATTTTACATTATGCATCTCTACTATCCCAAAAAAAGGACGTTTCTTGAAATCTCGTATAAAAGTGTTTTATGCACTAGCTGAACCTCGCAGCTTCGCCCCGCGTTAAAATAAATCGATGTACTGACTGTCCCTTAGGAATAACATATTTTCTCACTGTAAAAAGTAGCCTATATCTTAATCCAGAGTGTCAGCTAACTCCCTACAAAATTTTACGAAAATTGCTCCAGCCCTTTAGCCGTGAAGAAGTAACAAACATACACACTCACATACTTTCGCCTTTATAATATTAGTATGAAATATGATTGATGAACATTAATGAAAACGTTGTAAGCCTACAAGAGAAAAAGATATACGAATATAAAGTATATGATATTAGTTATACGAAATAGGATGTTGTACAATATTTTTTCAGGCAAGTAAAGCTGCTAACAAATCTACTTTGTTGAAGATATCTTATTATTTATAAGAAAAATACGTTATTGAATAGGACGTTATAAATCTGAAGAATATTTACTCACAAATAAATAATTAAATACGGAAGTCTATAATACATCCCCAGACAACCGAATTCGCGTCGGAAGCAAATCGCTCAGATGAAGAAACGGAAATATTTTTATTTACATATCCAATGCGGCTTTAGCAAAAGAGTGTAGGGGTTTCTTCGGAGATAAATTTCAATGTAAGACGTAATAAGAAAGGGGTAACAGTTTAAGCTAAACATGAGATAGTGGTAGCAGTAGAACAGGATGTCAGCGCAAATTGGTATCGAAAACCGGAAATGGTATATCACAGGCTTTGTTCAGCTGAAGCCCGCTCCACTATGAATTATATTCCGCAGTGCCATTGGCGCAATAATTGTAAATTATAATTTAATGGCATAAAATGCGTGGTTCCTAGTCAGTAAAATAGTATTTTCATAGTATTTTAGGATTCTATGTCCATATACGAGTGCAATGCAGTACGTTGCCGAGTCGTATCTTTTTTAATGTGTTTTCTCTACATATTTTGATAATACGTATACCTTTCTATTTAAACTACAACGCAGATTTGTTGAGAAGTATGTGTTTCATTTCTTAAAGTGATTTGGAAAGCGGGTGACAGTAATAATACTGTGGAGGTGATATTCGTATAAAAAAGTCAGCACTAGGCTATGCTGATGCCAAATTTAAAGTAAATATAGCGTTGTTCTTAGGTACAAGATGTCCTAAGGTACAAGGATCTATTGCTATTTTTATAGAAATTAATGCAAGGTAGTAGAACGTATATAGTTCGAGCAGAGAGGTATCACCAACAACAAGTAGTAAACCAACAACAGACAAATAGTAATCTTATTTTAAGATGGTAGAATTGTTCGTGGTTTACCTTTGGAAGCACCCCTACAGTAATTTTTTTTATTATCAGCAGTTTTCAATTTGTTGTGCTAGTCTAAAGGATTCGTTTCGTAAAGATGACATACTTTTCTGAGGAGTTTCAATTTAGGCCTCAGCGGTATCATGTGTAGCTAACATCAGGTAGGACTCGGATCTTCTCGAGGGTTGACTACACATCGCTCCTTGAATACAAAAGGGACACAAATCGAAATCCATAAATTTTACAGGACAGCCAAAACAAATTTTTGAAACTGTTTTTTTATAATATTTTATATATTTATTAATCGAATATAAGATCTTAATATATCATTAGATGCGTATTTTTTAGCTCTATCTATCTACAATATAAACTTTGTAATAGCTGTTACCTATTAAGAAAAAAAAGCATAAAAGTCCCTTTTGCATTCAAAATTAGAACCAATATTATAAAAAATATGTCAAAAATTAAACACAGTTTTACAAATAAAATTGGTTTTTTGTACCTTTTTAGTAAAAAACCGTATCAAAAAGATTAATCTTACTACTAAGTAAAAACATAAGTGAATGGACACCAGGAAAACATTTAAAAAAAAATCTAAACTAAAAAATCTTAACTTATTATTAAGTAATTTAATTGAGATCAACTTTGTACGTAACTATTATTCAGTAAAATTAAACATCTCCCTAAAACAATTATATTTGTAAGCATAATAGAAAACACAAGAGATAAAACTGTAATAATCCTGGGGATGGAGTTAATGTGTTCCTTTGCCCTATCCTTCAAAGCAGCAACCAATTTAAATTGATTGGCATGTTTTCCTCGGTTATCTTGCATTTGAATTCCAGTAATTGACCCAGAATTTTTCTTTACAATAGTCCGTATGCTTTTATGTGATATAGCAAGTGTACTCGTAAAGAATAACTTGCATACTCGAATGCGTTGATCGATTTTCGTGAAGTGCGTGGTTTAAGTTTTGGCGGGTACTACCAACACGGATGTACCGGTACTTTGGCTCAATGTTTGTCATATGGTTGTATATAAATTGCCTCAGAACGCTTAAATCACCAGTGTCCCAATACGCATTAAATATGGCTAATCGTACCTCAAATAAAAATACGTTTTGACTTTTAAATTTAAACATAACTGAACAAACAGGTCCCATATTTTTGGCAATAATCATTTTTTTCAACTTAGACATAGTTGTTTGCGCCTTCCCGGTATTGATCAGAGTCTTGGTTTTGTTTCTTTTCCATGATTCTGGATTAGCTTTTCTTTTCCGACTAAGACGCTGAGGATCCACGCTAGCTGGTTCACTGCCAATGCTGGGGGACTGAATATTCACGCTGGGTGACTGATTATGACTAATGGATGGCTATGTTTCTATATTAGGCGACTGAGTATCCAAATTATCATTGACGAGTAAGTGGTTTCTACTAGGTTCTACACGAGAAGGCCCCGGTTGGGGTGAAATACAAAATGGTTTGACAATTACTTTTGACTGTATATCTCCTTCGGAATCAGAAGATCTTGACTAGGTAGAAAGTTGGGATCTTCAATACTATCATCTGAAGAAAAACCTGCAATTGATGAACTACTGGATGTTGATGATCGGCTGGAATTGGTATCAGACTCATTATCAGAGTCGCTTGAACTCTGTTCACTCTGTTCAACAACTATTTTTGGCCTATTTGTGTCTTTGGTACACAGCTTACTTCACTGTCTTCATCCTCTAATATTGATAGGTTAAGGTCAAGTTGGCTGTCTGCTGTAGTATTTTTATCTGACGAATCAATAGGTAACGTGACGGGTAGACTGAGTGCAGCTGGATTAATAAGGAAATTTTTATTTTGCACATTATTACTGTGGCCAGGTAAGGCTTCAACTTTTTCCAATTCTTATTTATGTGATTGAAGTAGCAAACGAGCACACAGTCCACCTGATGGTAAGTGGTCACTGCCGCCCATGGACATCTGTAAGCAACTTTAAATAGAACGTGGGATCTAAGTGAAGTCAATCACAGATGCGTTGCTGCTACTGAGGTCGCCTCATATAAAAGAGTGCCGGCAACCACACCCTTCTATCGAAACGCAAGAAATGCTTTACTCTAGAACTAAGTGTGGCGGTGGTACTTTCCCGGTCGAACTACACTGGTTCTACCACCTGTATCAATGTATTCTTGAACAGAGGTTGCCATATTCAATATTTTTCGTGGTCTATTCATTTTGTCAATCTGTAAAAAAAACATCTTTAACGTTTTATAACTAGAAACATAAAATACCCACAATTCTATACATGATATATTATGCAGTCCTTAGTACATACACACAATACATACGTACACTAAAACATACACACTGACCTTCCCATTCTAGCACGCTAAAAATAATTATTTATTCCACTATAATTTAATGCAAAATTATAGTGGAATAAATATTGTATGTGGAATAAATATTGGGGTGTATTTCAAAATATGCTACTGTTGTATTTATAAAATATAATTATACATAACTAATATTGGATTACAAAAAGGACGCATTTCCAATATGGCAATTTTGTATTACAAAATATAATAAGAAATACTAATGTTAGAATGCAAAACGGACGTTTTCCAAAATATGGCACTTTTGTATTATATATTATGGTAACAAATACTAATGTTAGAATGCAAAACGGACATTTTCCAAAATATGGCACTTTTGTATTGAAAAATATAATCAAACTCATCTGAAATTTTAAACCCAACACAGACGTATTTTGGATTGTGGCACTTTTTCACGCAACCTACGTGCATTTGCGTTGAATCTCCGGGCGCAACTAAAAAAATGGCGGTTTTGCACTGACATTACCTATCAAAGTGAGCTAATGCAAAAATGGCGGTATGTCAGTGCAGCCATAAAATAAGCAAAAATGATGGGAGTTTTTTTTTCCCTATAAAATATAGTTGGTTCAGGTGTCATTTTTGCAATAAAACGATTTTCATATTTTTTTTTATTGTGGCCCTTTTGTATTCAAGGAGCGACATGTCCATTAGCAGCAGAAGCCATTTACGCTATGGTAGACTGCACGCTCCTTGCTACTTCCATATTATAAAAACAGTCGGCGGCCCTTAAAGGAAAGGGAAAATCTGCTTTACGTTAGAAATTGTGACCATGTAATATAACAAGTATTACGAATCATTTGTACTTCCGACAAACGAAGGATTAATATAAGTGTGAGTGAGGGGTCCCCTTCACACCCAATATAAACAGACGCAAAGATCATTACCGGAGAGTATTAAAGATATTAATAGGGTTATAGGACATAAGTGACAACAACTGATAACCTAAGGGCCTCAGCTGTTTGTTTAGGTCCTTATGGTGGTTTAAATGTTGGAACAGCTTTTAGTGAGGATTATAATTATTAGAGATAACATTATAATGAGTCTTGATATTCATATAATTTAAATTTCCTATATAAAATGTGTAATATATATTTTTTTTATAATAATAAAGTAGCAAACGAGCAAGCAGTCCACCTGATGGTAAGTTGTCACCGCTACCCATGGACATCTGTAAGCAACTTCATATAGAACATAGGTTTTATCTAAAGTCAATCACAGATGTGTTGCTACTCCCGAGGACTAGGATAGTCGCCTCATATAAAAGTTTGCCGGCAACCACACTCTTCCATCGAAACGCAATGAATGCTTCACGTTAGAAATAGATGTGGCGGTGGTATCTCCCCGGTAGAACTACACTGGTTCTACCACCTTCAAAATTTTTAAACATTATCGCGGAATTGATACAACATGCTCTGTAACGTATACCTACGTTATGTGCTTTTAAGCAAAGTCGGGTGTAATCGGAGGTATGTTCTATACGCGCTCCGAAGGACATATTTCCTGGTTGCTGGTTGTTAATTTTTGAAAATATGTCGTGTACAAATATCCGTGTAGGACTTTTGGATACTCGTCTTGGGTCCTAATTATGTCTCAACAGTAAGACAGCTTTTTTTTCGCCAGTTAGTACTTCGGAAACATAGGACCTTGCCTTTTGTGAATACATCCAACACTCGACGTTCTCGTTCACGCCGGATTTGTGAGCCCAAATACTGTCGCACTGCTCTTGCAAGGCGTCACTATGATTATCTTGCTTGTACAACTTATAACAAAATAAATAAAGTTATTGATATTTATCCATTGTCATACTGGGAATGCAAAAAGAAAATTACTAAATACTTACAAAGTTGCTCTTACGACGAGACTGAGAATTTCATGTCTGGATGAGTAATACACACACACACGCGCGCACACACACACACACACGCACACACACACACATACATACACACAAATCAATCTGATGATCTGTATCTCAATATTGTTAATTAAACTAGAACATACGAGTATTTTAACGTTCCAGAGGGGGCGTAAACATCTACGACACAGTTTTGTGATATTGTTTATGTGTTCAATAAAATCTTTAATCTTTAATCTTTAAATTCTCTTGCATCAGTCCACACTGGAGTATCATACCTAAATTATAAGAAGTGATTTCTTAGGGTCTCCTTTTAAAACCAAAGATGTGGAACAAGTATGATAATTACCCATTATGCAGAAAATAAATTCCGAATTTACATTCCGAAGAGGGAAACAGTTCTGAATCAGACTTCAAGAAGATTCAAAGAAAAACGTTCTGCAATCATCGGAAAAAGTTTCACGTCTGAAGCGAACTAAGTTCTGCACTTCTAAATGGCTTTTATAATGTTTCAAGGATAGTAAAGCAGGAATGTTAAAGTAGGGAATATAAGGAGGATTGTGTAAGCAAGTTTCCTCAATTGCTTCCTCAGCATAAATAACTAATCAGTTTAAAATTTCTCAATTTTAAGTTAAAGATAAAGTGTTATCAAAAATATTGTTTAATTTTTCCTGGTTCTCCTATAAAATTATCGTTTTTCTTTTGTGCTAATATTAAATCCACGCAGCAATAAATTTCTTAATTCAGTGGTGCTTAGCAGGGTATGTAAGTCCTAAACGTTCAATTTAAAAAAAAAAAGGAACATTATGCGACCATAAATATATTGTTACGTAAATTACTTCTTTATAACGAAAGTGCGCCTGCTTAAACTAAACAAATACGTACTCGTAAATTAGTGCGTAGTTTGTATTGCTATCATATTTTAATAAGGCGTATTTTACTATTTCATCCATGCACCCATAAATAACAAAACGCTAAGCACTAATTTGCAAGACGGTAAAACGAAAATGGTTCAATGGATAAGCAACCACTGTCATACTTATTTCCAGAATGAAGCAGTTCTTATATTTTACTGCAATTTACGGCTTACTTTCTTACGAGGCAACTATTTCGAGAAGATAAAATTCAAAATTAGTATGGGATCTGTTATTATACTTCAGATAGAATCTCTGTTCCATATAAAGTTATTTAAACATTACAGATGTCCATTGGCAGGACCTATTTACCAACATGTGAATTTCATGCTCGTTTGGTACTTTTAACATACAAAAAATAGAGCTATGTATCAATAGTAATACTTTCCAAACAAAAGTCTGTATAACAACATAAGGGGATAATTATAATACTTAGAGGTCATCAAAATTAAGTAAACTCTAAGAAATTTTAAACTGTATAATCCACGTCAGGGTCCTAATGGGATAAGTGGGCTCTTCTCGTACGTGACTAAGAGCCACTCAAACTCAAACGGACATTAATGGCCATTAGCTGATATTATTGGCATTAATCGTCCATTCACACTCATAGAATTTGTTGGTTTAGGCTTGCCCTGCCTATTAATACGATGGGAAAATAAACAGCTATTAGAAAGGATTAGCTGGCTGGCAAAGTTGTGAAATGCGAATTTTGCTATTTTTTGTGTTAGGCACATTGGTAAATAATATAACTTCTTCTATCTATATATATATAAAGGAAAGTCGTGTTAGTTACTCCACTTATAACTCAAGAACGGCTGAACCAATTTAGCTGAAAATTGGCAGGGAGGTAGTTTAGAGCCAGGAGAAGGACATAGGATACTTTTTATCCCGTTTGACAGCATTCCCGTGTGACTTGACATGAAACGTCAGTCACTATAAAACGTGGTATAAAAACAAAAAAGAATCAGACTTGGAATAACAAAAGAATAAGAAATAATAATAAGACCATCTGCGTTGTTTGTTTTTGCGCCTGATAATAAAACAAAAAATGTCGTGTATCACAAGGTACTTAAATGAAGAGCAACCTATGTACTAAAATACAGAAATATTTTTTTTGTATTTTTTCAAATTAAAAAATAAATATGCTTATTTATTGCCATTAAGGCGGAACAAAGTTTGCCGGGTCAGCTAGTAGTATATATAGTATATATATATATATACTAATTAGTGCTACGAAATATTTGTTTGGCTTGGAAGAGTCAGAGTTGAGGGAATTTTAGCGAATTATAGTGAAATTTTGCCGACTGAATAGGCAAAAAGAAGTAAAATTAAAAAAAAAAAACACCAATTTTAAAAATAACTATTAAAATTTATATTTGTTTCCTGGTCAAATATAATAAAAAATTATTTATAAGAGTGATTAAAATTTAATGTTCAAGGAGTTCAAATAAGAGGTGAACGTTTATTTGAATTTGAACCGATTTCTAAGAACTTACAATGAAACTTAGTATATACCTACCGTCCTGGTTAAAATACCGATTGTTTTGTAAAAAATGTCTGATATGAGAGAAACATAAACAAATAAAGTTTGATTAAAAACTTGACGATTTAGATACTCATAACGATTTTTACAGGCCAGATCATGGGTGCCGTGGACTCCTAAAGACGGGTAAACAAACATCTACACTCAGAATAAAAATCTTATCATTGTTACCTCGGTTCGAATCTCAATCGGATTTCCTGTCCGACTGAGGATTGAACCCGGAACCTGCGTGGCAGAGATTGATTAGATAATCACTCCACTACGTAGCTCATCAAAAATTACTTATACGATACTATGTACACCAATCAATGTTTTACAAGGTAGAACCAGTGTAGTTCGACCGGGGAGGTATCCCTGCCACACCTATTTTTAGCGTGAAGCATTTCTTGCGTTTCGATGGAAGGGTGTGGTTGCCGGCACACTTTTACAAGAGATGAACATCCTAGTCCTTTTCACTTCAGGTAGAATCCATGTTTTATATAAAGTTCCTTACAAATTTCCATGGTCGGCAGTGACCACTTACCATTAGGTAGACTTCATGGTCGTTTGTTATTTCAATCTTATAAAAAAGACCTTATGTGGTTTACCTTAGTTACTCGACGATTTGATAACGTAAACGGAAATGACTTGCCGGTCTAGCGCCTATTTCACGAGGGGTTTTTTCGTTGCATATCTTTTTGCATGTGATATCTTTAAATCTACGTGTTAAATCGAATAATTATGTTGAAACCATGTTTCTAATGCTTAAAGCATATTTTGTGGATTAGAAACAATAATTTAATGAAAAATGAAGCTGCGCCGACCTTGACTTGTTTCTTGTTTTAGTACCTACCTATTGTTATAAATTTTGTGAGGACGTGCATGTGTTTGTTATTCTTTCACGCTAAAATTACCGGTCAGGTTTCATTGAAATTTGATACTCGCATAGTTTTTGAACTTTTTTTTTGTTCTAGAGAGGGAAACCTTCGTGGGAGCGACGCAGGGTTATGTGGGTTTTTTACCGCACTAAAACCTCCCCGGTGGCCGTCTTCGGCGCTACAAAGAGGACTCAGGGATCTCTAAAGGAACGCAACCGGAATCCTCTGAGCGCGTTGCCTGTTTCTATTATTTGCTTCTCCTATAAAAGGGGTCTGAGATCTGAGGTCTGAGTATCTTAGGCGTAAATTAGATATGGATGCGTCTCAGGGCACGGACCGCTGTCTGTTTCAAAAGACTCCTCCTAGCCCTATTGTCATTTAGCGAGCCATTGAATTCTGATTGCTGTTAACTTCTTAGTCTATTTAATTAATTGATTATATTACAACTGAAGTAATGAAGTAACTAAATAGAGGAATTCTTATGAACCGCTTCTAATGTCCGGCTGAACTGGCTTGTGTTCCGACACATATTTAGCAGCAATTCTAGTTAGTGGAATGATGCGCTTAGTGTCGGAGGTTATCCTCCGACACTAAGCGTCTCCATTTCGGTCTATCCTGCACCATCTCCAGTCATCCACCTGGAGGTCACACAGGTCCTTCTCCACTTCACTCTTTCATCTGTAACAGAATACCCCAGTAATATATAATCCGTTATTCATTCTATAAAAGATAACAATGTTGTAAGTACACCTTAGGAGCTACATTATATTGTGAACTAGTTGGTCGAAAAATTGTTAATCAAGCAAGAGGACATGTTCATAAGGTAATTTGATCGACTAATATTAGCTGTAAAGAGTTATTAAGATGGATTGAACTGATATATGAAGAAGAAATGATATAGGAAACCACTTTCAAATGTTATATAATCAAAGCTATTGAAAATGCCTCAGAATTACGAATGGATGAACATGTTAATATAACAGACAACGTTTATGAAGTATTATTGGCAGAAATTGACGTTTGGACATGGGAGTGAGAAATTATGGGGGTCGATCTAATGTAATATGCAAGCGGTAGTGTCAAATTTGAAATTGATGCCGGACAAGTTATCAGGGTTCCAATATTATCTCGTGGTAAGGTAGAATTATTTCGGACGTCTACACATGTACCTAATATTAAATTAATTATCTTCTAATAAGCTGATTGACAGACAACACGGTATGCATATGAGCATACGAAATTGGGTCGAAGAGCTCCGTATCATTATCATACGGAACTCTTCGACACAATTTCGTATGAGAGATGAGCGGTAGAAAAAATATTGTAAAAAGTCAAATGTAAGTATATTAGAAAACAAAAACCCGACTGCATAAACTGAAAAGAGTAAAATGAGTTATGCAGTTATGAAATGTGAACGTTTCTAAAGATATGTGAGTGCGTTTTACTCTTTCACGCAAAACCTAAAGATCGCATTTCGCTTAATACACATATTTGTGGAGCATGTCGCTAATATTTGGCACACAGATATTTGTGACCTGCAATAACACGTGAAATACTTATTACTAGAGATGCGCCGAATAATCATCAGCAAATTTTATTATGAACATACTTTCGCAGTTGTTTTTAATAAGAAACGGTAAACCGAATAATTCGGCCGAATATCCGGTTCGGTAAAAGTTAAACCGAACAATATTCGGTATTCGGTGAAAACACTATTCGGCCCATCTCTACTTATTACCACGGTATAAACCCGTTTTCGATTGGACCAGAGAAAAACTAAAATATGCTACTTGCACAGACTTTACTGTGTAAATATTTGTAATAACTGCACTTTTAAACAACTGTGCATACAGATTTGTTCAAGTAATGCTCATAATGGTATTCGTAGTATCTGTTACAGGTAAATAAAAACTACTTATTCAAAAATTCATACATTGTTAAATTATTAAAACAAACCAGACTACTTAAAATGATTGATTGCCCATCAGTTTGACTTTATTACTTTACTAACAGTCGCGTTTTGTTTGTTTTTATGATAATTAGATTTAAGCATTTTGCATCAAAATATTAATAAACAAGTTTAAAATATTATTCTTGCAAAGGTTATTACGATATTATTCCTTACAATGGTATTTAGTACCTTTCGTTTGATTATTGTCATGACGATACGTTATGATGATAAAAAAAATGCCTCTTCTCCCTTTGGTCTTTTATTCTAATCCTAGGTGCCGTATTCGGTATCTCCTGCCTGACGTAAGAGGCGATTAAAAGGGGCTTTCGGGGCTGCGGGCGGCTAGAGTGGGAGCTCGAACCGTTCGTTCAGGCGACCCGGTGCGGACCAGACGGAGCGGTGGGCCCTTCCACCCATCTGTGAGGAGCCCGATGGGGCAACGCGCGCAGAGGTCTCAGAGTTGCGGTCGTTTCGAGTTCCCGGAGTCCTCTTTGAAACGCCGAGGATGATCAAAGGGGGGTTTTAGTGCGGTAAAAATCCCACATAACCCTGCGTCGCTCCCACGGCGTCGGGTACCTTTTGAAGGTTTCCCCCTCGACAACAAAAAAAAAGGTGCCGTATTCAAAAATTTGCCGTCTCCATCGATCAAGCCGCACGAAATGAAGCGCGTGCCAAAGATATAGAAATAAATACGCGCTTGAAATATAAAACATTACCTTCTATCTGATGCAGTCGTAAAACAATTAACGCACACTCTTGCGCAAGGTTATTTCATTTTATTAAGAAAATATACAACAAGTAAACTTACTTGTTGTATATTTTCTCAATTTTTCTTTAAAATTGATGTACCTCAATAGTCCATCTGACGGTAAGTGGTCACTGCCGCCCAAGTACATGTGTAATTAATTTGGTCTATGTCTCTATCACAAATGAATAAAACATTACACCTGTATTAAACATAAACACACAATAACAACCGAATATTCGACGCATCTCTTTTTTAATTAAAAAAACTTTCAGATGTGTATGTTTCCTCACGATGTTCTCCTTCATCATGTTCGTAAAACAGTCGTGATTAAATTCTAATATGCACAAAATTAAAAAAAAATCAGCAGTGCCTGGGATTTGAAGCTCGGGCTTCCCAATCGAGAGTTTTTAAACCATTAGACAATCACTTCTCCTTAAACATGGGTTCTATCTTTATCAATCACAGATGCATTGATGTTCCCGAGGACTAAGATGATAGCCTCATTTGAAAGTGAACTGTACCAATAATGTGTTTAAACAAAAAAAAACTCCTGTCACTTTCATGAAACATTTTTTATTACGTGAATTCTTACTGCGATTAAATGCGCATTCATTAAAAATACCTGTCATACATGTGACAAATTAAACTTTGTGACATATTTTTTTTAATTGAAATACTAATTATTTAATTTAACACCAATATAACTTTCATGATAAAAACAGTGTAGAAAATTATAAAAGTACTAGCTGACCCGGCAGACTTCGTACTGCCTTAATCAAATTTCAAGGCAGAATGCGCAGTTCGTCTGCCTTCTAGCAGAGTCGCAGCTATTCCAGATAAAGCCAACGCTATAGCAACATTATTTCGCGATCTGATCCTCGCCAAAAGCAATGAAATTAAGAACGTTTTTCCGGTTCCTCCATCATCGCATCAATGAAATAAATTCCACCAGATCCACTGTTCACAGCTTCTATCACAGTATCGTACGCAATTCTTTGTTGTTGATTTAATTGTGGAACATTTGTACGAACTGTTTCGTCTAATGCTTCAATGTCGTACTGTTGTTCCCTTTGCAACTCGTGGTTTAATGCATCGTGCATATGACGATTGGGTGCTGTCATTCCCAAACACGGCAATACTTTATTTGCTATCAATAAACACATATCTTCTATCATGATCAATGTCTTATTGTAAATTTCTTCCGTCATTTGTAGTGTAGGATTCAAAGTTTCACGGCGCACACGATGCAAAACATCCTCAGACATGTCATCTCTATACTTAACCCACATATCTTTACCCACAAATCTTTTGGATTCGAGGGGAAACATGTCGATATGATAATCGCAAACAATGTACGAATTTGATGCGGTGATGAAGATATTACGGAATCCTTGAGCTCAAATGATAATATTATGGCTATCAGATGGCATCCGATCCAATGCTATTTTGAACATGTTTACTAAATTGTTATTCTGATGAAGAAACATTTGTAATTCTTGGACAATGGTTCACTGTTGGATTGTGAGCACAACGATTATCAACTTTTAAACCTTCCCTAGACCTCCACGAACATTTAAAGACTAAAATAAGATAAATCCGTTCAGCCATTCTCGAGTTTTAGTGGACTAACGAACAGCAATTCATTTTTATATATATAGATTGTGAGATAATAATTAGGGATTATTTATATTTAAAAGGATGGTTTCAATAAAATCATACTTTGTAAAATAGGGCAATAGAAACAAATGCTACCGTAATATTATTAATTAACATGGCAAAACCATGCTCTTTCACCTCGCCAGCCTGGCCTCATTTGAAGTGCAACGTTTGTACTGGTCTAGTACAAAAAGAGGCTACTCTTACAAACTCATTTTACATTCGTGTCCTGTTCAACACTGGACACTATCAAGTGGTCAGATAACTCTAAAAATTCAAGCTCTTCCGCGGTCGGCTTGTATTAGCATGCGCGAGCTAGACGGTAAATCGCGATCTTTTTAATTTTAAATCTCTAATATCTTCAAAAGTATTTATTTGATGTATATAGTGTAAAAACTAACGAATGCAATTATTTATATAAGGATTAATACCGAACAGAAGAGAACACACTCGAAAATAACTTAATATTTTTAGTTGAAATATGGAACTTAAAAATAATTATTGTGACTTAACCATAACTTATAGAGATATGCTATCGCGGATTTATTTTATATTTAATGTTGCAATCCAGTGTTTCGTGGCCCTTAACGGAATAATTAGTAATTCAACCTCAACATTTAATTTATCGATATTACTTCGTAGTTGTATTGTAGATAACGCCATCTATCAAATGTTCATTCAACGTAATTCAACAGAACAGTGATAGATAGCGTAAGTATACCTAATATTTAACTCATCGGGAATTCCTCGTAATTACAATCGTATCTTTCGCATTATAAATACGTTTTCATTTAAATCAAATTTATATCACATCTATTTGAATGATAATTAATTGTTACCAATTAATATGTATTATTTCTGAACGAACTCACGATGACGTCCAGGCGAAATGGCCAATATGGTGATTGTCATTTGCATTGGAATTTAACAAAATTCGCGACATACCGAGTTTTACGGATATATGTTGTCGACTCAAAATCAATATTTTTTAATGTTTTATTATTCACATAAGTTTTTAATCAAATCTATGATATCCCTCGACGGAATTATTAGTACACCTCTTTGTCAAAAGCCAATATTATAGCGATTGTCACTTGCATTGGAATTAAACAAAATTCGCGACATACCGAGTTTTACGGATATATGTTGTCGACTCAAAATCAATATTTTTTAATGTTTTATTATACACATAAGTTTTTAATCAAATCTATGATACCCCTTGACGGAATTATTAGTACACTTCTTACCACTACCATACAAAACTTTATGCTCGATTTTAACATTTCCAACCCATTTTTTGAAATAAAAAGTAGCCTATAATGGATCCCAAATTCACCACTATCTGTGTACACAATTTCATAAAAATCGGTGCAGTAGTTTAGGCGTGAAAGAGCAACAGAAAGACAGACAGACAGAGTTACTTTCGCATTTATAATATTAAGTAGGGAAGTAGGGATAATGAGAGTTACACTGACATAAAAAAATAACAATTCTAAACGTCACTACTAAGTATGATACATACACACACATAAACATTAATGATGGCCGACAACAGTGGACAGGAGACCGGCTTCGGTCTCATCCCTACTCCGCGTTGTTCACTGGGTAGTTACACCGATATAGTCTGGCCAATGAGTATCCAGAGTAAAAGCGCGGAAAATTTTAAAAATTAATTAAATTACTAAAATAATTATTAAAAAATAGGGGTTGGTGATAGAAGGCCAAAAACTTAGGGTTGTATGTATTTTTGAATATCGTATCATAAAAAAATAAAAAAATAAAAATTGTCAAAAAAATTAAAAATAAAAATTGAGGGGTGGACCACCCTTATCATTTAGGGGTGTGAAAAATAGATGTTAGCCGATTCTCAGACCTACCCAATATGCTTACCAAATTTCAGAGGAATCGGTCAAGCCGTTTCGGAGGAGTATCGAGACTAACACTGTGACACGAGAATTTTATATATAAGATTAAATCGACGCTCGTGATGACCATCTAAATAAATAAAACCTAATTAGGTAACTTTTTATATATTGCTCGTGAACGTAAAAAATGTTAGTTAATTTTGTTATTACTTTGAAATACTTGTTGTTCTTGAGTATATTTTTTACTCCATATTCGTTTAGTTGTCGGAACACTTTCGTGCTCAGCAGACATGGATCGCATCGCCTTCAGTGTCAACGGAGTTGGCGTTAACGGTAAATATAAAAATTGGGAGAAAATCAACAATAACACAACAAGCGATTACTTCACGAGTAATCTATAGTTTGTCCAAAAATCATATATTCTTTGGCGGGATATCTTTGATGATAAAAAATACAACGATAAATTTTGACTAGTTTCGGTGCTAATTGTTCTGTTTGCTATATATCCTAAATAAGTTTTACAGTATATTTTTTCTTACAATACAATATTTCCTATCGTTTCCTCTAAATACATGTTGTCAGTAGTTGCCACTCATTTGATTTTAGACTTATATTATCGCGTAATTGATACAATTTAATATGCACCTGATGCTAAAAACATGCGGTTTTTAATTTTTTGGAAACATTGCGACTAAGTCACTTGGATCGTGGTTACGGCGAATTCTAGTGTTAATTTACTCCAAATTCGACAACCTTGTTAATGTCTATCATCATCTATTGAGCTTGTGAAGTTTATTGTATTAAAGATGCTCACCGACACTGCTCACAGAGGTATCCCTTCTCTCATCAACCTATTATTGTCTCACTGCTGGGCACGGGTCTTCCCAGCAGGTGTTCGGCAGAATGAGAGAGTTATCACTTATTGTTGTTCGATTCCGGAGGCACCAACGCTACATATATTTTTCCTTAATAAAAGCAATATTATGATATACTGTTTTGGTCTGAAGAATCGTTCTAGCTTGATTCTCAGATAGTAAAGCACCTGTGGATAACGTCTTAAGACTTTAATCTTACTTGATTGATTGCAATTAACCATGGATGGCAGAAGCCACTCATTGTCGGGTGAACTACATGCTTTTTTTTTTTGTTTTCGAGGGGGAACCCTTTCAAAGGTACCCGCCGCCACGGTACGCGACACAGGGTTATGTGGGATTTTTACCGCACTAAAACCCCCCCGGTGGCCGTCCTTGGCGCTGAAAAGGAGGACTCCGGGATCTCGAAACGACTTCAACCGGAATCCTCCGAGCGCGCTGCCCAAACGGGCTCCTCCCATATGGGCGGCTGGGCCCACCGCTCCGTCTAGTCTTTACGACGGTATGCGACCACACATACCGCCGTCCTTCCCGGGATTGCCTGACCGAACGGTTCGAGCTCCCACTCTAGCCGTCTGCAACCCCGGAAGCCTCTTTTAGTCGCCTCTTACGACTGGCTACATTCATAGTGCAAAAATAATGTTCAAATCATATCATGTTTGTTCCAGTCGGCAGTGAAGTGAGCTCCAGCACTACGCTGCTGGTCTTCTTGCGGAACAACCTGGGGCTACGCGGTACGAAGTACATGTGCCAGGAGGGCGGCTGCGGTGCCTGCATCGTCTCTGTCACCAAGTACCCTGGGGCACCCGTTGAAGCGGTTAATTCTGTGAGTAGAAATTTAAAACTTGTATCAAGATCACGGTGTTATTGATCTGATACATTTGTAGCCTAATTATTACGTTTCGGTAGAAGGCTTTAGCTTCCTCCTTACTTTTATATGGGACCACGATCTTAAAATTTGGGAGTAGCAAAGCATCAGTGATTTATTTATTTAATTTGTGAAACACCTTAAACTCACAAGGTAAACTTAATGCCTAATAGCATTCTCGGCCAGACAACCCTGGGCGATAGCGATAATATGATAAAAGAAATATGAATTGTTAAAATAATCATACAACATATTATCTTGTGATTGCCTTCAGATAGAATCCATGTCCTATGTGAAGTTTGCTTTCAGATGTCCACGGACGGCAAGGACATCCATTTACTATCAGCTGACTGCTCGTTTGCTACTTCCATTTTATCCAATGTGAATAAATTCGCTTTGTTCCAGTGTTTGGTATCAATAACGTCATGTCAAGGATGGGATATTGAGACGATTGAGAACTTAGGGAACCGGCAGATTGGGTATCACCCGGTGCAGACATACCTTGCAGAGAACGACGGCTCTCAGTGTGGCTACTGCAGTCCAGGATTCGTTATGTCAATGCACAGGTGATAATTACAACATATTGAAGGTAGAACCAGTGTAGTTCGACCAGGGAAGTACCACTGCCACACCTATTTCTAGCGTGAAATATTTCTTGCGTTTCGATAGAAGGGTGTGGTTGCGGGCATACTTTCACGTGAGGCGACCATCATAGTCATCGGGAGTGGCAACGCATCTGTGATTGACTTCAGGTCAGATTGGAACCCATGTTCTGTATGAAATTGACTACAGATGTCCATGAGCCACAGTGACCACTTACTGGTGAACTGCATGCTCGTTTGCTACTTCAGTCAAATAAAAAAATATTAATTATAACTTTATATGCATACGCATATTCTAATACGGTAATAACGTAGGATAAGGCATAGTAAAATCGATCTTACAAATTCAACTAAAATAATAAAAATTGTTTCAAAATTTATTTCACCAATCTTATCTTACATAATAAACTTGTCTTTTAGTACTGGTGACTTCCCTGCAATACTTAAAATATCGGTTATAAAACCTATATACAAAAAGGATGATAAAACTATTTTGAGTAATTATCGGCCTATTGCCCTAGTACCCATATTTTCAAAAGTTTTTGAAAAAGCTATGTTTGTGCGCATTACAAATTTTATTGATAAATATAACATACTTACACCAGATCAAAACGGTTTTCGCAAAAATAAATCAACAACTTTAGCAGCTTACAACCTAGTAAATAAATTAATCGAAAATGTTGACAGCAAGGGTAATACAACGGCTGTATTCTTTGATATGAGCAAGGCATTTGACTTTGTCTCCCACAAACTGTTGCTTTGGAAATGTGAACAGTATGGTATTCGAGGCCTACCGCTCAAATGGCTCAGAAGCTATCTAAGTGACCGTCAACAATATGTTGAAATTAACAGCATTAATACTACCAATTTCACAGAGGAATCCTATCTATCTCAACTAAAAAATAATAGAGTTGGAGTCCCTCAAGGAAGTATATTAGGGCCGCTCTTATTTATTATTTACATAAACGACATTGTAAAAATAACAAAACATCAATTTTCTTTATTTGCGGACGATATTGCAGTAATTGTACATGACAATAATATTGATAATTATAATAATGTAATTAATGACATAATCGACAAAATAGTAATATGGCTTAAAGACAATAATCTGAAAATAAATGTTAATAAAACAAAATATGTACAATTTGCTATCAGAGGGTCAAAAAAAAAAAATCTAAATGTGCATTATGAGAACCAAACGATACCGGAAACAGATTCCATTACGTTTCTAGGTATTAATATCGATAGCTATTTTACCTGGAAGGAACATACGGAAAGGCTATGTGCAAAAATTAGTCGTTTCATTTATCCATTATGGCGCCTTCCTAGGATTAGTAACTTATCAACAGCACTAAAAGCCTACCACGGCTATGTTGCTACTAACTTAAGATATGGTATACTCCTATGGGGAAACTGTGCAAACATAAACAAAGTCTTTATAACCCAAAAACGTTGTGTACGTGCTATGTGTAATGTAACCCAAGACACTAGTTGCAAGCCTCTTTCTAAAAAACTTAAATTGCTAACATTGACTGGTTTATATATTTATGAGGCCTGTATATTTGTAAGAAAGCATATGTACTTATTTAAACAAAAAAGAGATAACTGCTATTTTCCTACCAGATATCAAAATAAATTATGTATACCATCTACTAGAACAATATTACGATCTAAAAACTCAGCTGTGATGTCTATTAAAATATATAATCGCCTACCCAATGATATAAGAAAACTGACATATAATATATTTAAAATAAAACTGTACGAATGGCTCATTAATAAATGTTTTTATACTATAGACGAATATATGAATGATAATAGCATAATTAAATATAATTGTTTAACTAATGTAATATAATTTGTACGCCACAATGTGGCAAATGTGAGGTCCACTAAAACCGTATTGATAGTCATCTAATTGTTAACCACATTGCAACAAATAAAGATATTATTATTATTATTATTATTATTATTACATTTGACATCATTGTACAAAGACTAACTTAATAACTTCTTAGCTGCGGAACTGGGAAAGGACAACTAATAATATGTTATACAAAAATAGCTGTAATTAACGTTTCTTACTTTATATCAAAGGAATTGTTTCGCGTGACTTACGTATCATGTACATACTCAAAGATATTTCGAAGTTTCAGTGTTTATGTATATAAACACCGAAACTCCAAACAGAAATGTAAAGTCATCATCCAAATGGCTGACTGACCATATTGAACACGGAACCCATTGCGTGGCAAACCAGTACGGCGATGATTGCCAAGCGGATCCTTTCATTATTAGTAATTATTTTAAAAATAAGCCAATTAAGTAAAGAATAATAAATACAATGACACATAAATTTAGTTCAGATAATGGACTAAATAATCATTTTCTAGAACTCTATCGTAGTTCCCTACGGGTTTGGAAAATACACATAAACCGTATATAAATAATCAAAATTGTTACGTAAATTGATTTCTAATTTCGTGCTATGGTCATGGTTACGTTTATTTGTTACATTCAGAGATTACTTTCGTTACAGTTCAATTCAAAATAGAAGACTTTCCATGCTTGATATTGAAAAATCTCTCGCGAGTAACATTTGCCGATGCACAGGATATAGGCCTATTCTAGATGCATTTAAGAATTTAGCGTACGATGCTCCCCAAGAATTACCTGATATAGAAGACTTGAAAATATGTAAAAAGAATGGTGAAGTTTGTGAGAAAGAAAAATGCGACGAAGCAGATTGGTGCATTGTCTCCGAAGACGAGGTTTTGGGTTCCCGTTGTATTCAGCTAAGTGATGGTCGTCAATGGTATATAGTTCAAGAGATATCTGATATATACAATATATTCCGGGAAAAAGGCGATGGCTCATATATGTTGGTTGCAGGCAATACCGCGAAAGGTAATTACAATTTCTCTTGCCCTGCATACAGTCCACAGGATGTAATTAAGGTTACAGTTAAAATCGTAACTTGTTTTGAGAGTTCAAGAAAGGCACTTTAAATTTACGAAACCGGTATTTTTATTTCGCACGGGTTGATTTTACTACCATTGCACATAAAGTTTGTTTTATTGGGATACATGGATTCTTAGTATTATTCTTTTATCCAAGATATTTATATTTTTCGCCAATCGTCTTTAATATATTATATATTACATCTTAAAAAAATAGCCGCACATCTCTGTTCATAATCTGCATTTTTTGAATATTTTTTGTTATATAATTCGTTTATACTTATTAGTCTTATTTAGTTTTCTTTCTGTTGTTATCTTTTCTTTAGCCATTCCAGTTAATTTAACATAAAAAAACAATTATACTCTAACGAACGATGTAAGCATATTTGGCATGGACACCATTTTTTGTCTAGAAGCATAACTGGTAGTGTCAATAATTAATGTAATTGGTGTAACCGTTTTAATTATAGTAAAACAAATAAATAAATAGAGTAAATTACTATTGTAAATGTCTGTGTGGAATGCTGTCGATGTGAAATAAAAATAAATAAGTCGGGTTTGTAACTGCATCGTCTTAACCTGAAATTTATATCTAATTTATGCATGTTATTTAATTATATGTTAACAGCAGTACGTAAAACAAGTCCGGTGTGAGAGCCAATTATAGACATGAAAAACATTTAAGTAACATTAATATGATAATTTATGGATAACAAGTCGGATCTGTTTTATTTCAGGAGCTTATCCCATAGACGAATATCCCAGAATACTTATAGACATAAGTAGATTACGCGCATTGAAAGGGTGTCTACTGGACCAAAACTTGGTAGTCGGTGCTGGTAATACTCTCACCGAAACCATTCAGATATTGAGAAATTTTCGAAAACAGCAGTACTTTGGCTATCTGGACACTATTATTGAGCATATGGAATTAATCGCTCATATTCCTGTCCGAAATGTAAGTAATATAAAACCGGCCAAGTGTGAGCACTCGCGAAGCATGAAAGGTTCCGTACCATTTGCTGTAAAAAAAACATTAAAAAAATATGTTGGTTGTATGGGATTCCTCTTAAATATTTATTATATTTGATTTTTTATATTTCTTGTTGTAGCGGCAACAAAAATACATCTTTTATTATTTTACGACCCGCGTGGCGGAGCGGTTACCATACCGGTCTGACGCGAAATGGGTCCCGGGTTCGATTCTCAGCCAGACAGGTATCTTAATGATGAGGTTAGATTCATGTTCTGGGTCTGGGTGTTTGTGTATTCGTCTTGTATGGGTTCATGGTACCCATGACACAGGGGAAAATCCTAGTGTAAGGCTATGAGCGTAGAAAGCGTGAGTGTGAACATTATGAATTGTCTAGCTATACGGTTCATAAGATACAGTCTGGTGACAGTCAGGCTACGTACTCACGGCGCGGTTTTCACCCGCGGCCACCGCGGTTGCAGGCCCGCAGCTTCTGTGCGAAACTCACGAGACCGCCTATTTTTGCGGTTCCGCTGCCGTCGCGGTTGCGATTATCGACCGCAAACGTGGCGGGCGAAAACCGCAGGACCTCGACTGATGGTAAACCGCCCGGTTTACCATCAGTCGAGGTCCTGACTACTGCACTCGCCCGCCAACTGACCGCAGAGCGCGCGCAAACCGCCGCGGCTGCGGCTGACTGCGGCCCGCGCGGTTCTACAGGTTGCCCGCCGGTGCAGCGGGAGCCGCAAACAACCGCGAGCATCGCGGCTGAAAAACGCGTCGTGAGTAGGTATTGCTTTAATTTTTTACACTTATATCTGCATCCTACAGAAGCTGCGGGCCCGCAACCGCGGCGGCCGCGGGTGAAAACCGCCCCGTGAGTACGTAGCCTAATAGGGCGCCGTACCCTTTGAGTACGGAACCCAAAGTATATGACTTTTTTGTTCCTAAGACTTAAGTCACAAGCATAGTAAACGACAATTAAATGTCATCTAATGATAACAGCCGGAATTCACTGCTATCAAAGCGGAAGTGCTCTTAAAAATTGGAAATGAAAGTGGCGCAATTGTTAGATACTGTTTAAGTATATATTTATGTCGTTTTTAGTTGCAATACTTATTTACTCTTTTACGATCATAAAATGTCGCATAATTGCTGAATGAGCAATGAAGTAATCTAATAACAGTTATTTTTTTCAGATTGGAACAATCGCGGGCAATTTAATGATAAAACATTGCCATCCGGAATTCAGCTCCGACATTTTCCTTCTTCTTAATGCTATTGGCGCGCAAGTTACGATAGGTACTACGATACTACTACTAACTACTTAGTTACGATAGGTACTACTACGGTAGGTACTACTTTATGTGGCGACTAAAAGGGACTTATAGGGTTGCGGGCGGTAGGAGTGGGAGCTCGAACCGTCCTGCCAAGCGACCCCGTGGGACGACGGCATGTGTGGCCACATGCTATCGTAAACACCAGGGAGGCGCACTGAGTACAATGCTCACTGGGAAGAGCCCAAAGAGGGCTTCGCGCTCGGAGGACACCGGCAGCGGTCCGTTGGAGGTCCCAGTGTCCTCCACACAGAGCCGGGGATGGCCTCGGGGGGGTTTTTAGTTAGGTAAAAATCCCACATAACACGGCGTTGCTCCCACGGCGTCGGGTACCTTTCGAAGGTTTCCCCCTCGACATCAAAAAAAAAAGGTACTACTTTATGTACCTAATAGCTTTCATCAGTATTTGGAAATAAAATTCTGTATTCAACTGTAAAGAGACAGTCCTGTTTTATTTAATCGAAGACAGATGGTAAGTACATTAAACGCTGAAAGAACTAAGAGAATATCATAGAGCTCGATTATATAGGAACTGCTTGCGTGGTTGTTGTGGTTGCACGTGCGAAGTAGCATTGGGGTACAACCCATTATTGTCCCACTGTTGGGCACGGGTCTTCTCTCAGAACGAGAGAGTTTTTAGACCATAGTCCACTGCGTTGGCCAAGTGCGAATTGGTCTTCACAGACCTCTGTGAACTTTTTTTTAAAGAACTCTCGGATTTGTAAGTTTCCTCACGACAATTTCGTTCTCTGAAAAGAAGTGATAATTAATTCCTAATATGCACATAAATAAGTGGTGCGTGCCTGGGTTTCAACCTCGGACCTCCCAATTGAGAGGGCAAGTTTCAACCATTAGGCTATCACTGAAGTAGCATACCTTCCGTGAAATCTGTAAAGAATAGTAGAACAGCTTCATATAAATCGGCCCTCGCCGGTTTGAATGCGTGCGTGAGCTGCGGGGGCCCTGTAAGCACGCACTTTTTACGCACACAATCAAATAAACTTGCGGGGCCGTGCGGGGACTCAGTACGGGCTGCGCCACGCCACTTTTAGTCTGGTGAAATGTTTACCCGATTGCATCATACGGAGTGTATGTATGTACCTTTGTATACTTACATACAGTAGTATCTATGTTAATTTTATTTTTATCATTGGAGTAATAAATGAGCATGCACACAACATAGAATGATCCCACTCCGTCATGCTTTTCTGTAATCAACTTCAGACATTTTACCTGAAGTTGAACACAGATGCGTTGTTACTTGTCGGATAATTTGTGTTTTCTAATCACAGCCTTCAAACCAAAATACAGCAGCCATTAACCCTACCTACCTATTTTTGGACAAAACATGTGAGAAGATAGTGCCTTTAAAATTAGATGAAACAGTCATATTAAAATCAATACTAACCTTTCTGTGATTACGGCCTCCTTTCTTAAAATTACTGTATAACTTTGATTTTTACCAGGTGGTACCAATATAGCTCGATCGGGTGAATACCACCGCTACTATTAAATTTAATACATAATTAATTTGTAATATACATTTTAGTGACCAGTCCCGTACACAAAAAAACAGTAAGCATGGAGGGTTTCTTGAAGGAAAACATGATTGGAAAAGTAATTATGAACATAATGTTTCCACCACTCAACGAGCGAAACAAGTTTGTAACGAAAAAGGTTAGTGTCTTATTTAAAAAACACGCTTTAATACGCTTTCTGCACTCATAACCCCACAGTAGATTTTTTTCTTGTATCGTGGGTGTCATGAAAATTGTCCATGTCGTTCCGGGACCAGAATAGGACTACGGTACCCTTTGCCTGTCGTAAGAGGCGACTAAAAGAGGCTTCCGGGGTTGCGGGCGGGAAGAGTGGGAGCTCGAACCGTCCGGCCAAGCGACCCCGGGAAGGACGGTGGCATGTGTGGTTGCATGCTGCCGTAAAAACCAGTAGGTGCGGTGAGCAGTTCACACCCACCAGAGAAGAGCCCGATGGGGCACACGCTGAGGACACCGGCGGCGGTCAATCGGAGTTCCCGGAGTCCTCTTCGCAGCGTCGAGGTCGGCCACCGGGGGGGTTTTAGTGCGGTAAGAATCCCACATAACCCGCGTCGCTCCCACGATGTCGGGTACTTTTTGAAAGTTTCCCCCTCGAAAACAAAAAAAAAAGGGTGTCATGAACATACACAAGCGAATATACACACACACCCAGAACAAGTGTTTTTCAAGGTGGTAGGACCAGCGTAGTTCGGCCGGGGAGGTACCACCGCCACATCTTGCGTTTCTTGCGTTTCGATAGGTACCACCGCCACATCTATTTCTAGCGTGAAGCATTTCTTGCGTTTCGATAGAAGGATAAAGTTACCGGCACACTTTCACATGAGGCGACCATCAGAGTCCTCGGGAGTTGCAACGCATCTGTGATTGACTTCAGGTGGAGCCCATGTTCTGTACGAAGTTGATTACAGATGATGGGCGGCAGTGATGACTTACAATCAGGTGGATTACATGCTACTTCAGTCAGATAAAAAAAAAAGAAAAAAATATCTAAACTCATCATTCAGATACCTGTCTCGGGAGTGAAACCCGGAACCCACTGCGTGTCAGATCGGTATGGTAACCGCACCGCCACGCGAGTCGTCTTTGTATTTGTCTGCACGAGTTTCATTAACCTCTTTCACATGAGCATTCGTCACATATCTGTTATCTTTTTAATTATGAACAAGTTAAACAACATTCTCCTATTGCAATTAATATATCAATGAATAACTGCAACAATGCATGATGCGCATTTTAAAATATTTTGGTCTCTTAACCAGAAACGAAAACTCGTTGGTACGGCGTAGTTCAGGGACAGGTGGAGGGAAAGAGATCATGATAGATGGATGGATGGATGGATGGATGGATGGATGGATGGATGGATGGATGGATGGATGGATGGATGGATGGATGGATGGATGGACGGATGGATGGATGGACGGACGGACGGACGGACGGACGGACGGACGGACGGACGGACGGATGGATGGATGGATGGACAGACAGATAGATAGATAGATAGATGGATAGATAGATCTCCATGTTGGAGATCTACCGCGCTCGCTGGACAGACCTTCTAAAAACTACTACACAGTGCTCGATTGTCCAGTGTAGCCGCAATGCCCTTAATGGAAGCCGGTGGCGAAGAATCGCAAGAGCTGTTGGCAAAGACAGCTGTGACGACTGACCAATTGTTATCATTATGCCACGACCACTCTGCCAAAAGTGTACGCCTAAAAAGAGAAAGTGCAACAATAACTCCAGGATATATCGTATAGGATTCATTAAAACATAAACAAATTAATCTCAAAGTAATAAATTAACTAATTACCAAAACAGTTAAAAAAATGGATAAGAGTTATTTATATTCAGTTGACTGTAGCTTGTTCGATTAGAGTAATTAATTAATGCTTGTAAAATTTAATGCAATACAGGGCACAGAAATAAATTTAAGTTTTTCAGGTATTTTATTTATTGTAATATGTTCTAGATTAGAGTAATAAGCTTGCTTTACGACTATGCGATATCATATTTCATAAACATTATGTTTGTTACTTTTTCACGTCTAAACGACTGGAGCAATTTTCAGAAAATTTGGTAGGGAGTTAGCTGACACTCTGGATTAATATATAAGATACTTTTTACAGTAGGAAAATATCTTATTCGCACGGGACATTCGATACATTCGATTTTTTAACGCGGGCGACGCTGCGGGCAGCTAGTAGTAAATAAAACCGGTTAAGTGTGAGTCGGACTCGAAGGGTCCCGTACGATTTTCTGTAAAAAACACCGAAAAATCACGTTTGTTATAGGGAGCCCCCTTATATATTTATTTTATTCTTTTTTTAGTTTTTGTTGTTATAGCGGCAACAGAAATAAATCATTTGTGTAAATGTCAACTGTCTAGCTATCACGGTTCATGAGACAGCCTGGTGACAGACAGATGTTCAGACGGACATCTGAGTCTTAGTAATAGGGTTCCGTTTTTACCCTTTGGGTCATCGTCAACCGATTATTGTCCTACTGCTGGGCACGGGTCTTCTCTCGAAATAAGAGATTTGGGCCATAGAGATTTGGCCACACATCTCCGAGATTTTTTTTTTTAAAGAACTCTCGGGTGTGTAGGTTTCCTCACGATGTTTTCCTTCACCGAAAAGCAGCGATAATTAATAACGAAACCCTAATTATCGGCCTAGCCCTCACATTTGCATGACGACCTAACAATATGACCAATGTTAATGCACATTCAGTATATCCAGTCGTTATCAATATGTACTAGTTTACTTTCCTAGTTTTCCTTATTGAGCGGTCGTCTGATAACAGTCGCGGACTATATAGCTGGCCTTATATTCATACTTTTCTTTTTTTAACGTAAAACTGAATAGGTAGTTGTTCGACTAAAACTGGCAGTATGCGTTGTGCGGCCTCGCAACGTAATATAGCGTCAGGTCATGATATGGTGGAAGTATACGATGTTTTTAAGCCATTGCGTAGCTTTTACCGCGGACTTTGGGCGCAGCAACAGAATCAAGAAATTCCGTAACGAAAAAACCTAACACCCCCCACTCCCCCAACCATAGGTATAGTGCGGCCGAGCGTTCGATTATCATATATGTATATGGTACACACGATCCGTACGAAGCTCGCGCGGATCGAGACGAGGTGCTCGGAAATCGGACGAATATGTAAGCAGCTGTTTGTGAGAAAGTATATAGTATCAAAAAAAAAACTTGAATTAATATCAAAGAAAAAAATACTGTATTTATGCAGTATTTTTAAATAAATATTTATAATTGCATAAGTCGATAACAAATGCTTTAGCGTGGTTGTCCCCGAGTGCCACACGTTTTTTTTTTATAAGATTAAAGCTGCAAACGAAAATGCACTCCAGCTGATTGCAAGTGGACACTGCCGCCCATACAGAAGTCAGCAATTTCATACAGAACAAGGGTTCAAACTGAAGTCAATCGCAGATGCGTTGCTACTCTCGAGGACTATGGCAGTCGCCTCATAAGTATACCGGCAACTACACTACAACTCCAACGAAACGCAAGAACTGCTTCACGCCTGAAATAGGTGTAGCTGCGGTACTTGCTTAGTCAAACCATGGTTCTACCTTGGAAAACGGATATGCCGAAATAAATTCGTTCATCGCGTTGCGATGCCATATTATTAATTGTCTACGCTACGTTTAAACAATATTATATTCCGCAAAAATACACGGTCTTATTATGCAATGCACTAATGGCAAACATTTCTACGCTTTCTTACGGTGGCATTGAACATATTATCTGAATTAAAAATCTAATTGCTTCGCTTGTAAGATATGTCTTATTACATGTGTTTAACTAATGATTTTGAATAAAAAATATAGATTAAACACATTAGAATATTATAACGTCGCTTAAGTACTAACACCGCGAAGCTCAAAATTAGCAACTTTTCAGGAGAGCAAATAAAGTGTCTCAAATAGTTATTTTTAATTCTATAACTACCAAATAAATATAATGCGTTTAAAATATAATATACTCATATTAAAATAATATAATAATTATGAAAATGTAACATGTTTCTCCATTATTTTGAGATACCATTATTTCATTAAGTCAATATGGGCATTTTTTGAGTTATGCGGTGTTAGAACTTAAGCGACGATAAGTCACTTACGGTGTTATGGTATTTAAATAATAGTATAGTATTTATTTCATAGATATATTGCTTCTTCAATTTCTACAGCATTTCAATATCCATACATAAATTATTTTTATTATTAAACTAGCTGTGCCCGCGGCTTTGCCCGCGTGCAAATCAACGTGTCACAAAGTTTTTCCCGCGCAAATCTCGACACTATGGGAATTCTATGATAAAAAGTAGTAATATTAAAATCGGTTTGGCCGCTCAAGGATTACCTGGTTAATTTAAAGTGTGTATTTATGGGTAGGAACGTATTTTTATGTATTTTTTTTTAAATTAGACGAATTCTAATATTGTAAACCGCTTTTTTGAACCAATTTACATTCTTAGTGGTCTAATTCATAATATCGGGATACTTTTTTTCAATCAACTCCTCCACAATAAGACCAAAACGTATTGATTATAAAGATTGATTTGAACTTTTCCGAATTGGAAAATACTATTTGAAGTAATTTTGGCGGATTCAAATTTCTAAGTAAGATTATAGGTAAACCTACTTTTAATATTAATTTGTGTTCAGGAGTTCCGGAAGGCATTATGGAATTCAAAAATTCTGTTGGATAATGTACTGCTTCCTCCATCTCAATGACTGTGTCTACCGAATAGTAGATCTGTGATGCTGCTTTAAATTTTGAAAAAAAAAATAAATGATTTATTTTATCGACACGTTCATTGGTGGATGGGTATAGCCGTCTTTTGGAACCAATTTATAGTGTTATTGATTGTATTAACAATATCGGGATATACTTTTTCAACCAACTCCTCCACATTTAAACGAAGACGTGTCGATATAAAGATTGATTTTAACTTTTCCGGATATCAAAGCACTATTATCTACTTGAAGTAAATCATTAGAAAATTGGAATATCACTGAACAGCGACTATATTCTAAGTTCATATTTTGTTTCATGTGGCCAAAGATAAGATCTTTTAAGAGGTGCATCGGGCCATTTGTGTGCGTAAATCCCGCATTGTTCTTTGTAAAGCAGAAGACATAATCCAAACACTTTTACAATTCATACGAACAGGGCGCACCCGCTCGCAGGGCGCTACCGCACCCTGCTCGCTTATTTTTTATGTTTTCTTTTATGTTCCAACCTAACCTAACCCATCCTGTTTAAAAAGCTACAGCTAAATCCAACTCTTAACAATAACATGACAATACTCATGCATTTTCAGGATTTAGGTATTCAAAGTGACACTTCTCTCTCAACGGGTTGTAATGTATTGTAATCAATAAGTACCAAACTCATACGGCTTAAGTAGGTTGTGTACTTAGATTATCAGGGTTGATGAATTGAAGTTTAATATATTAATCACATTTCAGTTTAATGAGCTGTCATTAAACTTATAATATATACTAAAAACAACCGTAAGCATTATGTGACTACCTTTTATAATTTAGGGTTGCACTATCCCGCATCATCAGAGAGGAGTTGAAGGTAAAAAAAAATATCTTTGCTTAATATTCTTATTACTTATACGTAAGCACTTGCGAGCCAACTTCTATAGCTTGGGCATGCAGTACCTTGCATCATCAGGGCTGAGGAGCTTAAGGTTGAAATTGTCATCATGTGTCTTTGCTTAGTAATTATATTACATACCCGAAAGCATTAAATGGCCAACTCCTATGGCTTAGGCTTGCAGTACCCTGCATCATCAGGCTTGAGGAGTTAAAGGTCAAAATTTTCATCTTGTGTCTTTGCTTAGTAATTATATTACATACCCGAAAGCATTAAATGGCCAACTCCTATGGCTTAAGCTTGCAGTACCCTGCATCATCAGGGTTAAGGAGTTGAAGATCGAAATTTTCATCTTGTGTCTTTGCTTAGTAATTATATTACATACCCGAAAGCACTAAATAGCTAACTTCTATGGCTTAGGCTTGAAGCACCCCTGCATCATCAGGGTTGAGGAGATGATGGTTAAAATTTTCATCTTGTGTCTTTGCTTAGTAATTATATTACATACCTGAAAGCACTAAATAGCTAACTTCTATGGCTTAGGCTTGAAGTACCCCTGCATCATCAAGGTTGAGGAGTTAAAGGTCAAAATTTTCATCATGTGTCTTTGCTTAGTAATTATATTACATACCTGAAAGCACTAAATAGCTAACTTCTATGGCTAAGGCTTGAAGTACCCCTGCATCATCAGGGTTGAGGAGTTAAAGGTCAAAATTTTCATCATGTGTCTTTGCTTAGTAATTATATTACATACCTGAAAGCACCAAATGCCCATCTCGTATAGTTTAGGCTAGCAGTATCCTGTATCATCAGGGGTGAGGAGTTGAAGGTCGAAATTTTCATTTTGTGTCTTTGCTTAGTAATCATATTACATAATCGAAAGCACCAAATGGTCATCTCCCATAGCTTAGGCTTGAAGTAACCCTGCATCATCAGGGTTGAGGAGTTGAAGGTCAACATTTTTACCGTGTATATTTGCTTGGTATTTTTATTACATAACCGTAAGTACCAAATAGCCAACTCTTACGGTTTAGTCTTGAAATAACCTTACATCATCAGAGTTGAGGAGTTGAAGATCAAATTTTTGTCCCATGAATTTGTTTAACAATCTTATTATATATCCATAAAAACAAATTGACTTACTTCTACGGTTCAGGCTAGCAGTACCCCTGCATCATCAGGATTGAAGAGTTGAAGGTCAATTTTTTTAGGAAATATCTGCTTAGTAATCTCATTCTACATTCAACCCAATTGGACTCCTACAGCTTAGGTTTGGCCGAGTATCGCTAATTTCGTTAATTTGCTTCAAAGAAATGGATCCTATGATCAGAACCGTATCAAACTCATCAGAATATTATGAAGTAAATTCTTTCAAATAAAAGAAAAATCATCGAAATCGGTTGGCGGGAAATTGAGATATTCATCTATTTATCGCGCACATCGTTAATGCAAATATCAGACTTATACGCTTTTTTTATGGATGCCGCTGTCAAAAGTGAACTAAAAATAAATAGGACCCGACGACACGCATTTATTTTCAAATGAAAAAAAAATCATCCAAATCCGTTCACCCAGTGCGGAGAAATCGAGTAACATAAAAATCAAAGCGAAATACCAAATTTTATTGAGGTGCCCTCAAAATTGACTGACTTTCATACAAACTTACATCTCCTATTTGGGTTAAAGTGGGGGGGGGGGGGGATCAGAAAATTCATTCTTACCTGACGTCTACGTCATAAAAGGAACGGACGTCATTAAAGACCTCTAGAAATGGTTTTCACCTAAATTTATTCCATGTACAGACAGCGACCTCTTACAGATTTATTATAGTATAGATAGATACTCATACAAAAATTATTTTTTGTTTTCAGATAATGCCTCGAGCGCAAAACGCCCATGCCATGGTGAATGCTGGATTTTTGTTTAAACTAAATACAGACAATAAAGTGCAGGATTGTCGAATAGTGTATGGCGGTCTGTCCCCATACTTTTATCGCGCAAGACAAACTGAGAAGTGTTTGAAAAGCAAAACGCTATTCGTGAATGAAACGTTGTCAGAAGCAATCAAGGTGTTATCGAATGAATTAGTGGTGACAGACAATCCTCCCAACGCTTCCATTGAGTATAGGAAGCAACTTGCTATTGGGTTGTTTTATAAGGTTAGTTGTTAAAACTTAAGTAGCGAAGTAGCAATGGATAAAGTTAAATGTTTCGGTATTTATTTCTATTAGTCACCCGTCGAACGGTCGAATTCAACCTTAATTTGACTTAAAAAACCAAACTTCATATTGTCCAAAGTAGCACCAATATATTCCTCAATTAATAAATTGTGTTGATTTTATTGATTCAAATCACCCGTTAAAAGTAAAAAGAGGTTTTAATTAACTAAGCCGCATTTAAAAACAATAGCGGGTGTTTTGACAAAGGCTTCTGACATTTTTGAAGTGATGTGTATTCATAGAAAGACATTGAATGTTTTATTTCGTTTAATACCTATTTATGTATTTGTGTTAAATGCAAGGTAGTATGTGTAATGCGTTTAAGTTGATTTTAGGTATGTCTTATGCATTTTTTGAAAAAAAAAATGATTTGGTAATCCTTCTCTACATGAAATGTGACCTTGCATAATTTCGTCCTCCTCCGTCCGCGGCAAGTATCGTAAAAACGCATCACAAAAAAGTTTTGATATATAGATTATATCCAAAGGTATGGATTGTAGCCACAATTTTAACACCTATTTTAAAACTTGTTGCAGTGTCTGCTATATCTTTGCCCGCCGAAAATTTTAAACCCTCGATATTTATCTGGTGCAACTGATCTAAAACAAAGTCGAGGGGTGTCCAAGGGACAGCAAGAGTATGAGACCGATCCCTCATTATATCCATTAAATCAGCCGATACAAAAAGTGGATGCACTAGTAAGTTTATGATAGGTTGAAAGGTGGTAGAACCAGTATAGTGCGACCGGGGAGGTACCACCGCCACACCTATTTCTAACGTGAAGCATTCATTGCGTTTCGGTGGAAGGGTGTGGTTGCCGGAACACATTTATATGAGGCGACCATCCTAGTCCTCGGGAGTAGCAACGCATCTGTGATTGACTTCAGATAGAACACATGTTCTATATGAAGTTGCTTACAGATGTCCATGGGCAGCGGTGACCACTTACCATCAGGTGGACTGCATGCTCGTTTGTTACTTTATTATTATAAAAAAAGGACTCTTATGGACATGAAAAATTTGTGGGTGCTATAGTCAACCATTAGACTTGATGAAGTTACTTTATCCTTAAGTTAGAATATCTTAATAATTGTAAATGGCATTTGTATTTTCGTATTGTTGAAAAAAATAATAGTATTAGAAAAGAATTATCACTGCTTTTCGGTGAAGAAAAACATCGTGAGGAAACCTACACACCCGAAAAAATTTAAAAAAAAAGTTTAAAAAAAAGTTCTCGGAGGTGTGTGAAGTCCACCAATTCGTACTTGGCCAGCGCGGTGGACTATGGCCTAAAACTCTCTCATTCTAAGAGAACCTGTGCCCAGCAGTGGTACAATAATGGGTTGTACCCCATTGTTGAAAAATATTAATATATTAAGTTTAGAAAAATATATGAGGCAGAGACAGAGAAAACCTTTCTTTGAGATAATTGGATTAAATTACTTTCTCAGATTCAATGTGCAGGCGAAGCTATGTATGCAGAAGATCTTCCGTGCCTTCCGCATGAAGTATACGCAGCATTTTCATTGACAACTGTTGCTCTTGGTACTATAACAAATATTGATGCAAGTAAGGCTTTGGTAAGCACAAGCTTGAATGTTAATATGTTTGATTCGGTTAGAATTGATCGTTCGTTTGTGCAGACTATAGAATTTGCGTTAAAATAAAATTTTATGCTATTTTATTACACCTAGCTAAACCTTCAGTAAAGTGAGTCACACTTTACTGAAGGTTTAGCTAGGACCCCTTATGAATTCTAGTAATAAAATTAGCCTATCATCCCTTAAGTTCTAACACCACGTAACTCATTTTGAGTTAATGAAATAATAGTATCTCAAAATAATACAGGAACATGTTAAATTTTCATAGAAAATATTATTTTAATATGACTATATTAATATTTCAAATGCAATATATTATTCGGTAGTTGTAGAATTAAAAAATAACTGTTTGAGACAGTTTATTTGTTCTCCTGAAAAGTTGCTAAGTTTGAGATCCGCGGTGTTAGAACTTAAGTAACGTAACTATGTTACTCAGGAATAATGTAGCATTCTAATGGTGAAAGAATTTTTAAAATAGATTCAGTTTTTTTTAAGTTAATTCATAACAAGCACACAAAAAATAAAAAGTTTTTTCTTTATAATATTAGTATAGATCAGAGTTTTTTTTACGCTACGAAGTAAACGCAATAAAAGTGTCTACAATTTACAGGTTAATCCTCTTCTAATGGATTGTTGTGTAATATTCACCTCAACTACCACGAGTGTATGTGATTGCAGTAGATGTAGACGTTGCACGGGTAGTCGCTGCCGCTCATCTTCTGTACCTTGTCCCTAAGATGCTTTCTACCACATCCAGATAAAGAGGGAACAGTGTCATTCGAGCCTGACACCACACGCTAATATTTCAATATATATCATTTCAGAAATATCCAGGAGTCGTTGCATTTTTCTCAGCAAAAGATATTCCTGGCAAAAATTCTTTTACACCAGCTGGGAGCACGTTTTATGTAACAAATGAAGAATTACTTTGTAGCGGAGAAGTAAAGTATTACAACCAACCTTTCGGTATTATTGTTGCTAAGTCACAACACATAGCTGATGTGGCGGCGAGGCTTGTCAATGCAACATATAGTGACGAAAAACCTCCAGTGATTGATATTAAAATTGCCAAAAACGACCCAAAACGAGTAACATTGTTTACTACTACTAACGCAACAAATCCTGGAGACGATATAGCTAAAAAAATTAACGGTAGTTATACAATAAGAGGACAATATCACTTTTGTATGGAGACATTGGTTTGTGTTACTCAACCATCGGAAGAAGGGCTTAGTACTTACCCTTCGTCTCAATGGATGGATGGAATACAGTGGACAATTTCTCGTATGTTAAATATTAATAAAAACAGGTGCGATCTTATTACAGTATTTTTGTCTAATGATCTATGTCAGAATAATTCACTATCGTTTACTGATTTGTATTTTAGGATAGATGTTAAAATTCGACGTGTTGGTGGTACTTTCGGCATAAAAATATCTCGGTCTAATCAGGTCGCTTTAGCCTGCAGCTTAGTGGCCTACAAGTTAAATAGACCTTGCAGATTTATACAGTCTTTGAGAACTAATATGAGGGCTGTTGGTAAAAGACTTCCATGTAGCACAGACTTCGAAGTAAGTAGCGAATTTATGCGAAAGCTTTAAAAACATTTTTTGATCAGTGTGTTTATAAAGGTGTTCGTTTTACAGATTGCTGTTAATGATAACGGTATTATTCAATATGTTAACGAAGAATTGTACGAAGACAATGGGTACATTGTAAATGAGCCTTTTGTACAATTTGCTAGTGGATCGTTTAGCAATTGTTATGATAAATCAAAGTGGAATTTAAAATCATATGATGTTATCACTGATACACCATCCAATACGTGGTGCCGATCACCTGGTAATTATGTATAATTACTGTCACAATTTACATATTTGTTTTACTACATATATATCATTACTTTTAATGTATGAAAGGCAGAAGGTTCCATCTCTACACCTATTTGTATAATCACAATATATAATACAAGTGTTATAGCATTCAATTCACAGGTTTTATTATTTACAGGCACTTTAGAAGCAATAGCAATGGCTGAAACAATCGTGGAAAGAATAAGATACGCAATGTCTCTTGATCCAATAGATGTTCGTTTAGCTAATATCAGTCCTGATATAAAAGATTCCGTTGTGGAAATGGTAAATGCCATTAAAGAAAAGTCTTCATATAAAGAAAGGAAAGCTGAAATAGAAGATTTTAATGCAAAAAATAGGTGGTTGAAAGAAGGAATGGGCGTTACAATTATGCAGTGGAACGTCACAGGAATAGCAACATTGGATATCGATTTGTCAGTTTATCATGGTGATGGCACTGTCGCTATAGCCCATGGTGGCATCGAATTAGGACAGGCAATCAATACAAAGGCTGTACAAGCATGTGCATATTTCTTAAAAATACCCATCGAGAAAGTTCAAGTAAAAGCGAATGATACAACAATTAATCCTAACGGTTTTATTACCGGTGGAAGTAATTCAACGCAGTCTGTTGTGTTAGGAGTTCAAAGGTGTTGTGAGGTATTATTGAAAAATCTCGAACCAATAAGAGCTCAAATGGATAATCCAAGTTGGGAAGAACTGATTGTTAAAGCTTTTGAGTCAGGTGTGGATCTAAAAGCCCATAGTCATACAAATATAAATGATGGGCTGAACTATGTCGTTCTTGGTATTACCGTAGCAAAAGTTACTATCGATGTATTAACAGGACAGTGGGAATTGGACCGAGTGGATTTAATGGAAGATGTTGGTGAAAGTATTAGTCCACGGATGGATATAGGTCAAGTAAGTCCATTCAATTAATTGGTAATAGTGTTCAATCTGGGGGCACAGCAGTGCCTTCGGTAGGTCGAGCTAAAATGCGGTACGGTAGTGCCGAGTCAATCTATTTGTTTAAACTTTAAAGATATTTATTATGTCATGGTCACTAGAACATGTTACTAGGTTAGATAATTACGTAACAGCTTAAAATAGAATCAATAAATTAATAAACGACTTGGTATTATATGGATCTCACAACTTTTTCGGTAGAAGAACTGAGTTGCGAGACTTGAGTTTTTGAAAAGTATTGTTTTTTTATATAAGATTATAATTTATAGGAAATATAATTTGTCAAGATATAAAATTCTGTACAGATTGAAGGCGCATTTACAATGGGTGTGGGCTATCACACGCTTGAAGAACTAGTATACAACAAGGCTACAGGAGAGAATCTTACTGACCGTACTTGGCATTATTGGGTTCCTCAAGCAAGAGATATTGCTAAAGACTCCAGGATATATTTAAGGAAGAAACCTCTTGGTCCCAATCTATACTTAGGAGCGAAAGGTGGGTACAATTTTACAATTTACATTCGGTTAGTGTTGTTTAGTATGTTTATATTGACGATCCGCGTGGCGGTGCGGTTACCATACCGGTCTAAAACGCAGTGGGTCCTGGATTCGATTCCCGGCCAGACAGGTATCTAAATGATAAGATTCTTGTTCTGGGTCTGGGTGTTTGTGTATTCGTCTTTGTGTGTGTCCATGACACCCACGACACAGGAGAAAATCCAACTGTGGGGCTATGAATGTAGAAAGCGTAAAAAAACAAGTTGATATATAATTTGTCTCATGTCTTATATCTAGTTTTTTATTATTGTAGTACTTTGTCGGTTGGTTATTTTTGTACACTCTGTTTTTTAAATTGTTCTAAGCAAACGTTTACTACTTGATTGCAATGGCTAATAATTATGATAATATCAATTTTATTATATTCAGAACTAATTTCTGTATTAAAGTTTGAGATCGATTGATCGATGGATCGATGGAGATAGTTCAGTTTGACTAGAGACTAGAGGATGCACGTGTAGTGTAGTTTTCAATGTCACAAATTATAACTTTTACGATATAACTTAATCTAAAACATATTTTTTGTCAAACATGTTACTTGTAGCCACCGGAGAACCAGCGACATGTATGGGAATAGTGGTGCCTTTCGCCTTAAGACACGCGTTTACTTCTGCTCGACAAGAATCTAATATACCTTCTACTGAGTGGTACCCACTAGGTAAGTAATTATTTTTACAAGTTTTGTTATTTTACGCTCGTATATTTCAACTAGGTGGTATAATGAGAGTCAACCGGTGTTGTAGTGAGGCGACCACCTTAGTTCTCGGGAGTAGCAACGCCTCTCTGATTGACTTCAGTTAAAATCCTGTTCTATACGAAGTTGCTTACAGATGTCCATGGTTGTAAAATCAGGTGGATTGCATGCAGGTTACCTAATTCAATCGGATAAAAAATATGCCATTATGTATATTTACGATACTACTGTTTACGAGCATTAATATTTAATATGTAAATTTACAAATCTTGCAATGAAGATTTGAACCACTTCCGTCAGTCTAATTGTGCTACAATTTTGGATACATTTGATTTAGACGGAAATGCACGATTAATTTCGTGACTTAATTCTAATTCCAATTATGCGGATGCTTCAAGATTGTAGACCAATTACTGATATGACCTAATTAACTGATATGATATTATCACAAATGAAAGGATTTTCTAAGAAAAATGATAGAAACAAAACACACATGATTCTGCCCAAAGGGTACATCATAAGTTGACTACAAAATTATATGCGTAATGACAGTTTTGTTATAAACGAAGCGTAATAACAGTTCTGTTATAAGCGTAGCGTAATAACAGTTTTGTTATGAGCGTAGCGTAATAACAGTTTTGTTATAATTTAGTCGTAGCAAATGCATATGTAGTCCACCGGTAAATAAATTTAATGTCCACTGCCACTTGTAGCCACTTGTAATCAAGCTTAGATAAGATCAGTCTTCTTAAAGGATGCCAACACATTATTTGCTACCTGCGACGACTAACGAAAGAGGAGTAGAAACGTATCATTTGTACATCCACAACTATATTTACATCAGAGGCAAAGCCGCGAAAAACACTGCTGTTATTATGCAGTACTCGTAAGTGTGGCGGTGGTTCTTCTGGAGATGGACCATGTAGGTGAAGATGTCCCAAATAATAGGGTATAAAAACTTGTAGTGAAATATCATAGTTATCGTATAAGCCATGAAAGATTATTTTAGCTTTATTTTAATGTAGTAAATAAATATTAAACTATCTTTATTACAGATGGACCGTTTACAGTGGAAAAAATATGTCTGGCAACTGCAACTAATGTTAATGATTTTAAGTTCTATTAACGTCATATTACAAGGTTTTTGTTTTCTTCTTATCTAGTTCCATTATGTAAGATATATCGATAATTATACTATTTATGCACTACAAGTATCTTACTGTTATTTTTTCATAAGATTATGTCCATAACTTTGCATAAGCTATAAAAACATAATTGCTGAGACCTCAATAATTATAGAAGGTATTGAACACGGAACTCATACACGGGAAGTTCCATATTACTATTTTTATATGTATTTGTATATATATTTATAGCATTCAGAGGACACAGGACCGGTTGGAATGGCGCCATTTAGGGGAGGCCTATGTCCAGCAGTGGACATCAAAGGGCTGATGGATGGATGAATGGATTTATAGCAGCCGTCCAAGTACATGAGCTGTACCCTGCGCGCGTTGCTACGCTATCACAAAAAATACACCAGACACCTTCGCGAGCTCATGAATAACAACTTCGCTAAAGATCATCACATGATCAAATGAATAGTTTCCGATTCATATTAATATTAATATATAGATATATAATAATTTCTTACGTTCTCTTTAAATTTTTGATAAGCTATATAAAATGAGCGGATAGCCAGTGAACAATGAATGGGGATAGGATTTATCTCTAGAAACAAATCTAGGAGCTGACGGAGACGGAATGAGCTGCATAATGCGCTTCATGCATTTCCACGGCCTTGCTGAAGAAAGGAAAATCTTCACACTTCCTCTGGATTGTGAATTTAAATTGTTATTTTGAAACGGTAATAAAGGTCTTAGTATGTTTAATTTATATAAGAGTATAAATCTCCTTATTTTAACTATGTAGCATACCTAAACTATAAAATATATCTAAAACAAAGCTCTACGTTTCATAATTTATACGTAGAGCTAGCCTGCAAATAGGCTTAATCAATATACATAATTAATATAGTTATAATAGTTGTTGACTGTATATCTTTTTTTTATACTCATTTATATGAAGTTGATCTCTTTGTTTGAGAGATGATAAAAAATATGTTCGATCGAAGGGGTGCTACTGCCACATTTAATTCAAGTGTTGACTAGTTCTTGCGTTGATGGCCCTTCTATGTGGTTGTTGGCAAATTTTAATATGAGGCAATCTTCTCAGTATTCGGGAGTAACTGCGTACCTATAATTGACATTAGATGGAACGATATATGAATTTAGTTATAAACCATTAAATGGACTCCGCGTAAGTTTTTTATTTAGATCGTATATAAAAAAAAGCGTGCGGCACTCGGGGACTGCCGAAGTAAAGCTGTTGCGTAGCATTTTTTATCAATTTATGCAATTATAATTATTTATTTATTTATGCAGTATTTTTTCCTTTATATTAAATCAAGTTTTTTATGATATATACTTCTCACAAACTGCTGCTCACATATTCGTCCGATTTCCGAGCAGCTCGTCTCGATTCGTGCGAGCTTCTTTCTGTCGTACCATATACGAGTACATACACGTTAAGCGAACGCTCGGCCGCGCTACATGGTAGGCGGAGTAGGGGGTGTTAGGTTTTATTCGTTACAGAATTTATTGATTCGGTCATCGCGCTCAAAGCTCGCGATTAAAGCAGCTATGCAATAGCTTAAAAGAAAAACAAATTATTGAAAATTATATTTAACAACCAGTATGATTTTTTTATAACATGTTATGACAAGATATACTTGAATTAGTGTGTCTCACAACTCGTAACATCTTTTTTCTGATAGTTCTGTGCCCTGTGAAAACGGGTGTAAGGCGATTTTTTTCTTAATTTATTTTTGTACCATTTAAAGTACAACAGAGATCTATAGACAGATCTCGGTTTTGTAAACAAAACGAGATCAATCGATAGTTATCCAATTATCCGTTTTTCGAACAATTAATGTAGAACAACTCAATTAAGCAAAAAACTGACTTGTAATCATTTTCACTACGGGCGCAGAACTTGGTTACTTGTCTTCCAAAGTGCCTTATCTTACAAAGCAAGTATTTCGAAAGACTAATTTGCATGGCAAGGCAATTAGTCTTGCGTGATCTCGCTTACCCAAATAGTGCTAAAAGCATTACTCTGTTATCTCTCAAAGGATCGCTTAATAATGGGCATATTGGGTACTCATTCCACGCTGAATACAGTTGCAGATTATCAATGCGTGTCGCATAAGAAGATATAGCATCATCAACAACCGAGTACTGTCCCACGGTTGTGAATAACCCTTTTTTATTTTTTTATTTGACTGAAGTAGCAAACAAGCATGCAGTCCACCTGATGCTAAGTGGACACTGCCGCTCATGGACATCTGTAACCAATTTCATACACAACATGGGTTCTATCTGAAGTCAATCACAGATGCGTTACAACTTACGAGGACTAAGATGGTCGCATCATAGAAAAGTGTGCCGGCAACCACACCCTTCCATCGAAACGCTAGAAATGCTGCACGCTAGAAATAGGTGTGGCGGTGGTGCTTCCTCGGTCGAACTAAACTGATTCTACCACCTACAAATGCTCTTAAAATGAGAAGAATTTAGTTTTACCACGCTAGCTCATGCAGACTGGTAGACTTTCTGTGGGCTTCGGCAGACGGACGGACGGATGGACGGACGGAGATACACACATACAGACCAACAGACTAGACAGAACACATGTGGTACATGTGACCGCGGTTACCTGCAGAAATAAGCTAACTTTTTTTAAAATACTAAACCGAATGTATTTTTTCTTTCTCTTTATCTTTTCAAAATAGATAATTCGATAGATTTTGATTTACTTACCATAAAAATGTAACTATGTAAACTTCATCGTTAATTTTCATTTCCGTTGGAATTAGGTATAAGAATCAGTGGCCTGAAGCCTTGAGGATAGCTAGGCTATTAACCTTTTTGCGGTTTGCGAACCCTAAAAAACCGCCTTATCTAAATTACAGGGTGTTACAAAGGCCATTCATTTACCCAATATCGTCGATGTAACAAGCTAGGAAGGCTCGTAATAATTTATTATGTCTAGATAAAATTATGTTCGTGGTGTATGGTACTTTTGATGATAATTTTAACATTTTGTTATACTTGTTGATAAGGAAATTCATGATGAGTTGTAGAAACATTATTAAGTGAGAGTATTTTACGAAGACATAATCACGATACATTCATCTGTGATCCACTTCAGATATGAGACCCTGTACTAAGTTGCTTACGGATGTCCATGAAAAGATATAAAAGAAATGTACTTTTATAAATTTAAGAAAGAGTTAAAGAGGTGGCTTGCAACAAAATACTTCTATTCAGTCAATGATTTTTTAGGCAAACAGGTTTAGTATTGGACATATAAATGAATATTAGGATTATATAACTTTTTTGGAATGAATAAATATTACTTTGACATTTTGAATATAATATGACATATTTTTTGCATTGAATTTAATAATTAATTTAAAATCACTATATTACAATTTGCACGCCTTATAGGTAAAGTAAGCGGACATTTAATATATTAATGTAATACCATATTGTACCTTATTTAGCAAATAAAGATTATTATTATTATTAAAAGTGGACACTTACTATCCGGTAGATTACATACTCATTTGCTTCATTAATATTATAAAAAAGAAAGTGTGTGGGAACTTATGTACATGCATCAGAAGTTATACTTCTTTGACGTAACAAGACAAAAATCTTTTTAAAATGTTATTCTTCGCTTTATTCTACGTTTTTAGCAAAATCACACTAACAATAGAAATAATGTTGACTGTACCTAATTTCAGAGTGTCGGATTTTCATGGCGGTGTACGCGCGCATCGTAAAAATTTGCTATCATAATTTTTCCTTAACACACCAAACGAGGTACAACTTTTAAAATCAAATTGTATATATATAAATCTGAATAATGCAACCAAAACGCAATGATCTCTATCAGCTTACCCATATATTTTTAGCGTGAAACATTTCTTGCGTTTCGATGGAAGGATGTGGTTGCCGGCACTTTCACATGAGGCGACCATCATAGTCCTCGGGAGTAGCAACGAATTTGTGATAGATTTCAGATGGAACTCATGTTCTGTATGAAGTCGATTACAGACGTCCATGGGCGGCAGTGACCACTTACCATCAGGTGGACTGTATGCTCGTTTGCTACTTCAGTTAGATAAAAAAAAATCTAACGCAAAGCATATAAATCCTAGTCACATCCCAAGCAATTCCAAAAGAGCCTTGTTAACGGAACCAAAATTGGAAACCTCGAATCGACCCCTATGAATAAGGGTCCCAGGCATGGTCGCCATAAATCTTCATAATTTATGCCAGTCGTTAATGCCCCTCCTCCTTTATGTCAGCTCGTTAACGTATGACAGGGTTTGAGGGTTTGCTGCGTCGGATTATGACCGGGACATGAAAATTACTTGTTTTTAAACTGACAACATTTTTCAAGGAGTAGGACCAGTGTAGTTCGACCGGGGAAGTACCACCGCCACACCTATTTCTAGCGTGAGGCATTTCTTGCGTTTCTATAGAAGGGTGTGATTGCCGGCACACTTTCACATGAGGCGACCATCTTAGTCCTCCGGAGTAGCAACGGATCTGTAATAGACTTCAGATGGAATCCATGTTCTGTATGAAATTGATAACAGATGCCCAAGGGCGGCAGTGACCACTTACCATCAGGTGGACTGCATGCTCGTTTGGAACTACAGTCAGATAAACAACAGACAATTTTGGATACGGTGACCTAACACCTGAAGCTTGAAACAAGGAGGTAGTAGATTTGTTTTCTGTCATCTGTTGAATTTATTGCGACACATTCTATAGATAACATCAACATATCCGAAATAAGATTTGAAGTCGTAGCATTAAGCAGAGTCAAATCTCAGTTCAGATGCCATCGCTGTAGAATCAGATTTAAACTCATGAACTTATTACATGTCATTTGAATTTATCTAGCCTAGATAGGTCCCTTGAGAAATGAATTTTCAATAATCTTTTCTTTATAATCATCATCTTTACATTAGAGAAGAATCCAAGAAATTCAAGTGCAAAATTTAATGGCTATGGGACTCTTTAAGATAAATGCAAAAAGGGTTTTCCCTCAAAGCCATACGTTGCTCGTTCGCCCGGTGTTGCAAATATCTATATTCTTTCCGTTTTTAGAAATGTTTCATTTTATAATTAAATATAACTTACAGCTGGGCAGCTTGGCAACCTTGACCGTTCTCAGACTCAGTCGAATTAATTACACAATGAAACGCTCTAAAAAGTTATTTATTTCATGTTCATTTTAATTTACTTACATAATTGGACCTCGTTATAGAATTATGAAATGTTTTGTCATTCTATTTGTCAAATTGTCATGATTTAGTCAAATGTCACAGACATGTCGCATACGATTTTACGATACCTTTGTTTACTAAGTTTGTTGATATGTGTTAATATAACTTTTTGTTACGAATATACATCTAATAATGAGTGGAATAATAGCCCAAAATATAGAAAACTAAGGGACGAAACAAACCATCGATATCGAACGCGGAATGTTGAAGAAAGAAGATTTAGGAAACGTCATGATTACGACATGGCATACGATAAAGATCCAGTGGCACAGATAGATGTGGCGAACTTTATCAAAAGCCCCGAAGACGAGTCGTTTGGAGAAAATGATCCTTACGATTTGCAGTACAGCAATATGTATGTAGCGATGATCGATATTTTTAACACATTAATTAAATTCTAAGATTGTGATATAAAGCCTCGTATTCATGGTAAACATCTGTTTAGCAACAACAAATACCAATCTCTAGTTACTTATAAATAACAGAACATTCTTGATTAATTATAATTATTCCTTAATTACAGATCTCTTTATTTGTTTAATTATAATTGTTATAAATTGGACTTATTTTTAATCATTGATTCAATGTAATTGACTCTAAATTATTTTTCTTATTGACAAGTCTTAAGTTATAATTATTTCTATGATATTTTAAATTTACTATTGTGTATTTTTTCTTTTGATTTGTAATGTATCTGAGTTAGTTAGTGTAATTGAACTTGATGGGCGTTCTAGCTAACTATAAATAAATAAATAAATAAATAAATGGTTGCTTAAACATGTTGCCGAGTTGCTGTCAACATATTGCGGGCAACATGTGTGTACCTTGTTGCAGAGTTGACGCCCGACGAGCAAGAACATCTGTTTATCAACAAATGTTGACGTATATGGACATGTTTGCAACTATTTATAAATGTAGCGGTAGTGTCAAACTGTGGAGTTGTGGTATCAGTTTTTAAAATTCTACTCGGGCAACGTTTCAACGCGTGTGGACAACTAAGTTTCCAGCAATATTTTCGGCGTTCCTCAACAATGTTGATCTGTTTCTTAGCAAATGTAAACCATGAATACGAGGCTTTATAATTAATGCAACTTTAAAGAAAAGTATATAGGGTGTCAAGTCAAATTACAAGCAGAAGAAACAAAATAAGAAGGAAAAGTTGTAAGGGATAATTTTGTTTTAAAATATATCGTGTCACCATTATTAAAATATTTCTTGTTTTTTTACTATCGGTCAAATTAATTATGTAATTCTTCAGGTTTTGTCTTTACCCGCATGTTTGTAGTTGGTTTATTCAAAATGATATGTGGTATAAATATTAAGGAACATTCACTTAATAAGGATTATTTTGAGATTTATCATTTCTTTTTCAACGTAGTCATTCTTCATAGTCATAGTCATTTTCTTTCATTGTGACTGTGAAAAAATAATAAAGATTTCATTAAGATGACGCTTTTTGAAATATACTTGAATAAAATCTTTATATTTTTACTTATTTCTAAATCTCACCGAACTCTTGTTTTATTTCACAGAAATTTTAAACTATGACAAATTTATAAATATTTTTCAGAAAACATGTGAAAAACAATAATGACTATAGAAATCTTGATAGAATAAAATTTGACGAAAATGTGTACAATAATGAAGATTATTCAGACTTGAACGCAGAAAGTTTACAAGAAAATCCCCTTAATTTAAATTTTGATGGTATTTCGATGCAAAATAAGAACAAAAAAGCTACGCCTGGATTGGATCATATCAACAATGACTTGAATGACGAATCGTCAAGTAAAAGTAATACGCACTACCAACATAAAAAATGGCACGTTATTGTTCTAATTTAACTATATTAACCTTTCTCTTTTAAATGAAATATCATCCATCCATCCATCCACAGCCTTTGAAGGTCCACTGCTGGACATAGGTCTTCCCTAATCTGCGCCACTTCGACCGGTCCTGAGCCATCTGAATCCAGCGGTTACCCGCCGTCTTCTTTAGGTCATCAGTCCACCTGGTCGGTGTGCGGCCTAATAAAATATACTTACAGAAAATATATATTATATATTTTTGATATCACAGTACTGTAAATAAACATTAACTATTTTTTGTTTTATTCTGTTCCAGTGCTCTAAAGAATATGAAGCTTCCGTTTTTTTCCCATAATAAATCCGTAACAACAAAAGATAAAAAGAATAAAAAAAGAAGATTGCATAATTTTATCAAATTAAGTAAGGGTAAGGATTCTAAGCAAAATATTGATACATTACCGAATAAAAATACCGTTTACGATGGGCAGAATCCTCACAAATATTATGAAATACATAAGAGATCTTATCTGGAACAGATTTGCCCAGCATGTAAAAGAAAATTTATTGTGAAGCAAAACATGGACTTAAAAGATAAAAGAGGTGATTTTTTAAAACAATATCATAAGACAAGACAAATAAAAAATGACGAAAGTAATTCTGAAAATGCAAATGTAATTAAAACTAAAAATAAATTAGATATCGATGATAACAATCTTATAGCTAACAATGAAGTAGACTTTAAAGAGTCTTGGAGGGATAGAAGAAAGAAAAGGGAAGGTGAAAATAGAAATATAGAGAGACAAAAAGAACTAGATGAATTGGAGAGAAGAATCGAAACTGTTTCAGTAATCCGACCTGCTTATAACAAAGCTAACTCCAAGTCTTAAGGTGCATTTATATATACGAATAAATTATATATTTAGAATAAATTATAATATATTTTTTCATTTTTAAATTGAAACCCAAATTAGTAGCGGCTCACTATGATATGAGGTGACCATTGGAATTACATACTCTTGGAAGTAGAAACGCAGTGCTTGACTTTAGACAGAACCCGTTCTGTAAAAAGTTGCTTCGAGACGTACATGGGCGGCAGTAACCATTTTCCGTCAGGTGGACTGCATACTTATGTTAGTTATGTTATTTAGTTATGCTCGGAATTTCGCTACGAGACATGATTCGCAACGATGAAATCCGTAGACGAACGAAGCTTATCGACATAGCTCTCAAAATTAGTAGGCTGAAGTGGCAATTGGCCGGCCACATCGTTCGTAGGACCGATAACCGACGGAGAAGGAAGGTCCACGAGTGGCGACCACGTTTAGGCAAAAGGAGTACAGGTCGCCCCCCTACCAGATGGACCGATGAGCTGAAGAAGACAGCGGGAAACCGTTGGATTCAGAGGGCACAGGACCGGTTGGAGTGGCGCCATTTAGGGGAGTTCTATGTTCAGCAGTGGACATCAAAAGGCTGATGGATGGATGGATGATGGCTGCATACTCGTTTGCTACTTCAATTTTATAAAAGAGAAAAACAAAAAAGGTAAAACAAGATGGCATGAAATACAATTGTAAAGTTATATTTTTTCGACGATCCGCGTGGCGATGCGGTTACCATACCGGTCTGACGCGCAATGGGTCCCGGTTTCGATTCCCGGCCAGACAGGTATCTGAATGATGAGTTTAGATTTCTGTTCTGGGTCTGGGTGTCTGTGTGTGTCCATGGTACCCACGACAAAGGAGAAAATCCTACTGTGGGGCTATGAGTGTAGAAAGCGTGTGTGTTATTTTATTATTCTAAACGATTTATATGCGGTGGGTTACAGGGATCCATAACCAAATATGTCGTACCATTAATTTATTGTATGAATCAAACCATAGTCAAGTGTCTCATGTTCACTGGTGGATTGAATTGGTAGTGGTAGCAGAGGACGTGACTAGGCAAATGTTTTGCAGACTGTTTCTTTTAGGGTGTTGAAATTGAATAGTATTGCGTTTAATTCGCCTATAATATTAAGAACAAGGGAGAAAATATGAGAATAAACACAGGAGGCAACATAACAAATGTTCTACAGCGCTCGCTAAAAATGAAAAATCCTGAGCAGTTTCCCTGGCTGGATATATCGTCAGCGCACGTCAGTCCGCCGAATAGAAATATGATTTTTCGTATTCATTGCACGAGGAAATTTTACTACGGTGCATTTTTCATAAACACCTAAACAAGTAACGATCCTAATAGGAGTACATTTTTCATATATTTTGAAAACGAATAACTTTAATGAAGCATTTACTCAGTTTTTTTCATCATCACATTAATATAATTACTATAAGGGGCCTATTAACATGCTGTATACGTTAACATAGATGATTAAGACAGGATGATTCTCTTCAGTTTGAGATTACGCAAGTTTATGTATCTTTAAATAAATCAACTATGACACTCCTAAATATTATTTATTTTCTAGTAAAATGTCTCTATTAATAAGGGACATTCTACCTCTGTACCACTATTATATTTCCATTTTCTGTTTATTTACGTTGTCTCGAAATTAAGTCTTTAAAAAATGCCCACATATTTTTTCATGACATTTTTTTTATAGTTGGACCTAACGATAAGGCAGACGGGCCACCTAATGGAAAGCAGTCACAGTCGCCTATGGCCATTTGCAACACCAGAGGAGTCGCCACTGTATCGCCGGCTTTGAAAGAGAGCTCTTTTTACATCTTTCTTGAAGAAAGCCATGTAGTAGCGCTCCGGGAATACCTCAGGAGGAAGCTCATTCCACATCTTGCACGTCCGCGGCAGGAAGGAGCGCGCAAACCGCGCCGCGGAGGACCGCTACCGGTCCATTTGATGTGAATGGAACTTCATCCGTCGGCGAGTGGTGCGTTAAAGGAAGGGTGATGAGGGCACCAGAGCAAACAGTTCTTCGGAACACTCACCATTATAAAGCCGGTAGAACACGCAAAGGGATCCTATGTTCCTCGGCGGGCTTAAGGGTTCTAAACGGTGATTCTTGGATCAAGTGGATTAAGTTGGTACTACGGAGCTCCAGCCCTGAGATGCGAGCAGTACTCCATGTAGGGCCTCACTTGTGCCTTATAAATCAGAAGAAGATGCCCCCAGTGAAATACTGCTTCGCTCTGTTAAGAACGCTCAGTTTCTTAGATGCCAACTTGGCTTTGCGTTCCAATTGTCTTTAGTGTTAGCCTAAACACAGTGTATTTTAGCAAATAGCCTATACCTGCTAGTTGTTCGTACTTAGTTAATTTACCTTGAAAGGCAAAATTAGCAATTTACACGTGAGTAATTTGCAAAAAAAAAAAACAACGTGAAAGACACAAACTTTATTTAGGTACTTACATACTTATTTTTAGTAAAATTTAAAATCTTCCAGTTTAGTAGCGGTGGCCAAACAAACTTGTTCCACTGTGTAGGGACCATCTGAAAAAAATTGCATTAGTTGAGAATATATCTTTGCGTGATCAATCAACAATCTGTATCAATAAATAATTTTATTGCTATCACAGAGTAAAAGCTTATTCGGCATTAACCAATTGGGTTTACCCCAAATAATTTACTTATGTTATCTATTAAAATATAGCTTATACGTAAATATTTGTTTACGTTTGCAGCAGTACACTGGAGCAGTGATAGCCTAATGGTTGAAACTTGCCCTCTCAATCGGGAGGTCCGGGTCAAACCCAGGCACGCACCACTGATTTATGTGCGTATTATACATTAATTATCACTGCTTTTCGGTGAAGGAAAACATCGTGAGGAAACCTACACACCCGAGAGTTCTTTATATAAAAAAAAAAGTTCTCGGAGGTGTGTGAAGTCCACCAATTCGCACTTGGCCAGCGCGGTGGACCATGGCCTAAACTCTCTCATTCTGAGAGAAGACCCGTGCCCAGCAGTGGGACAATAATGGGTTGACGACGACGAAACATTTGTACGAGTTAGGGTTAGAATAGGTTACGATCCATAAATGATATTTTGAGATAAAATGGAAGTTTTCCTCTCTTGTTTACGCTTTTGGCAAAGGAGATCTCCCGCCAGGCTAGGTGATCATGTCTGGGGAGCGGCCGTGTTCCGACGTTCGTTGTTCGGAACTTATATATGCGGGATATTGAGAATACTTCGATAGCGTATTTCAGAATACTAGTAACGCCATCTCTTGATGAGTTGCGGGAAGTCGCCACACGCTCTTTATTTCCATGTATCATATTGCTTCATTAATAATCTTGAAATGAATTTTATGAAATGAAATGTATATGTCTTTATTTTGTATGTGCCTACGGTGGCACTTTTAATTAGTTACTATGGTTTTTCTAACACTATCACCAAATTGTATACTGACATACGGTTTGACGGACAGTTGAAAACATACCGGCTTTAGTTACTTGCGTATGGAACCCTAAAAACCCCTCGTCGATGGACAGGCCGTCGGAAAAACAATCGTTGCATAAATATCACGCTACTGGTCTCGTATCTCCATTTCAACGGCGGATGCAGTTAATTGGTTTTACCAAGTGCTGTAAATAGCGCTACGCACATATGAACGCATATTTGGCACGTCTGTTGTCATCGTCAACCCATTATTGTCCCACTGCTGGGCACGGGTCTTCACTCGGAATGAGAGAGTTTTAGGCCATAGACCACCGCGCTGACCAAGTGCGAATTGGTGAACTTCTCACAACTCCGAGAACTTTTTTTTAAAAAAACTCTCGGGTTTGTAGGTTTTCTCACTATGTTTTCCTTCGTCGAAAAGCAGTGATCATTATTTTCTAAATAAGTAAGTAATAAATCAGTGGTGCATGGTGGTGGTGCGTGCCTGGGTTTGAACCTCAAACCTCCCGATTGAGATGGCAACTTTCAACCATTAGGCTATCAATGCTCTGACCTCTGTTGTAACCCTATTGAAACGGGTGCAACTCTGGTTGGTGCTAAATAGATTTCATCCACCTATATTATTAAAAAAAGTTTTCTAACACAGTGTTTTAAAAATGTTTAGGAAAATAAATTTCTGTCATAAGATCGTATTGCCCAAAAATCTGACCAATAATGTTAGATTACAAATAATTGCGTATCTTCTCATCTATCGCGTTTAGGCATTAAGTATAAATCTTAATCACCTGGTCATATATATAAAGCACTAGTACCTTTATCATTACCCATACTTCCGTGTATGTATCTACAATACTCCTTACTACTTCATTTAAACTTAATTCTAATACCATTACTCGAATAATTTAAATTTGAAACCAACTTTTATTCATTATATGTAGATATACTTAAGAGGTGTAAAAAAGGAATAATAAGTGTATTTTCACATTTTAATAAAAGCGAGCGGGAGATAGGTATGGATAAATAAGTTCAAGTATCCGTGCAATAGTTGTGCGATTGACTTCAAGTAAGACTTAAATCATATTTCGAGGTGATTACAGATATATATGGTCGCAGTGGTCACTTACCATCAGATGGACTGCATAGTCATTTGGTACTGTTGTATTATTAAAAAAACCAAAAATTGAACGGTACACACCAATATTATACCACTCCTTGGAAGAAATGCCGTTTTCGGAGCGCGCTGATACAAAGGCTTCTCGCAGAGCGAAAGGCACACATATTGCCATACAAATAGCTGGCTCGCCAGTCACTGTTGACAAATGTAACACTATTACAATACGTTGGAGAAGAGAAATTTTATTTTGTAAGTTCTAGAAAAATCTCGGAAGTAATGGTCCAATAAAGATGATTGATTGGAATTGTCGCCACTTGATAAAGATGTATTGAATTGTCATAGTCGGACATAAATGCACTGGGAAGGAGAATTTTCTAGTACTGCAAAATCTTTTTAAGTTTATAAATCAATACTGGTTTATGATTTTAAAATAATATTATCGCGAAATTTATACATTTTATTATGTAACGGGTACTCACGATACGCGATTTTTTGAATTTCTTTCAGCGAAACTGGAACGAACTAGACGTAGGGTAAATTGGTTAATTTGTCAATGGTTTCTCCCCGCCACCGTAGTTTGGCTGTGACCACGATCCATGCAACTGGGTCGAAATATCGACAGAAAGAAATTCAAAAATCGCATATCTTGAGTACGCGTTACATAATAAACAAATACTGTTTTTTTTTTACCGCAGCTTCACCAGTGGTAATGGTGTTCCACGTGTTAAACCAGGTCATACCATCTGTGTACCTGCCTGTGTGTCTGTGTATCTGTAGTTTTTGCGTGAAAGAGTAAAAACACACATAAATTCTCACATTTAATAGTATTACATGTCAATCTAAGTATCAGCATGGTTGGAATTCTAAGACAGTTTATCAACATCTTAATTTTTTTGGCTGCATAAATAATCGCAGATTAACATTTAATAAATCTTTCTACTTAAATAATTAAAAGGTCATTCAATTACATCAATATTAGGACTTCAAAATTGATTGATTTAAGAATAATTTGTAAGTTTGGTAATGAAGAAAGAAAATGTAGTTCACGATGAAATATCAAAATGGAATGATTAGAAGTAAAATAAAAAGTCATACCTTTAGAACCAAGTACAATATCGTTGCTATAGGATCTCTTCCTGAAATATATTCTCATATCTTGAGGAATGTCTTTCGCTTGTGGTATCCAATAATCCCATGTTCTGTTCGTAAGTAATTCTCCCGTATTTGGGTCATATACCAGATTTTCACTGGTAAAGTATCCAACCCCCATCACGAAACCCCCTTCTACCTGTATACACAAAATGAGAATAAAATAATGCACTAAAGAATTACAAAAAAATATCATTTCTTAGGGATTATTTTGTAGCGGTATAAGTAAACTAAGTTACGAACCATTTAACTCAAAAACAAAAAATGATATGAGTTAAAATATTTCCATTAGGAGTACGAAATGTATACTGAATGATTTTACGCGACCCCGTTGATGTCGTGGTAGAAGATCTCGTAGAACTTGTAGCAATGCACGTCAATCCTCTCAGCAATGAAGATCTAATCGAGTTACAGAATAATCCTAGGTACGACGAGTCAGGAGGAATACAAAATGCTCTTTCAAAAATATATTTAGGTTATATATGTATATATGTTCTTAGATTTAATATTAAAGTGATTGATTCAAATGATTCCTATTTTTTTGTACATATATTAAATTTTGGCTATGTTTATTCTTAAACTTCGATATACGCGAATTTTAGATTTTATGACATAAATACATGAATATTAGTCATGTAATAATGTTCTTGAATCTAACAAAAAATGCACTCACCTGTCCAATATCGATTCCTGGACTAACACTTCGACCTACGTCTTCTGATATATCGACTCTTTTAATCTCGTACTCTCCTGTAAGGACGTCTATTTCAACTTCAGCTAACGCCACTCCATATACATCGATTATTTGGTTATCAGAAATAGTCACAAACCCATGTGTCTGCATGTCTACACCATTTAAGATAGCTTTTGCTAAAAGCTGTTCCCAACTGGGATTATCCAATAACAATCTTATTGGAGAAAGTCGTTTTAATAATTCTTCACAACATCTTTGAACTCCGATCCCAACATTTTGTGAGGTAATACTACCACCAGATATGAAACTGTTTGGACAACTAGTTGAGTTATTAGCTTTAATTTGAACTTTTTCAATGGGTATTTTTAAGAAATAAGCACATATTTGAACCGCTTTCGTATTTATTCCTTGTCCCATTTCAACTCCGCTATGCGTTATAACAACTGTGCCATCGCTATAAGCTGCTAAATTTATGTCTAGATAAACTGGTATTGATACCGGTGCCCATCTCATGCATGTAAAACTTAAACCTTGTTTTTTCCATCTGTGCAGTTTATTAAAACTATCTACTGCAGCTCTTCTTTCGGCATAATTAGCGTCAATTTTTAATTTCTCATACATTTCTCTTACACCATCATGTTTGCTATCTAAATTAGCCAAGCGGACTTGCATTGGGTCCAGAGATAATTCATAAGCTATTTGTTCCATCATATATTCTGCCATAGTTATAGCCTCCATTGTTCCTATAAAGTTGTTGTTAAACTTGTTACATATATATTTTACAATTAAATAAATTCGTATTTTAATATGCCTTTCTAAGTGTTTTATATTTTTTTTAAACTCACCAGGAGATCGACACCAAGTGTTCGATGCAGTGTCAGTACTAGAATTAAAAACTTTAAAGGTCCATCTCTTTTTATTATAACAGTTGTAGTACACATCAAGAGTGTATAAAGTTAATGGTTCACTGTATATATAACCATTATCTTCATACAAATTATAATTAACGTATTGAATTAAACCTTGTCTATTTACGGCAACCTGTAAAACAAAAGAATAATCTTAATTTAAATAAAATCAATAATTGTATATGATTATGAAGAATAACCTAGTAGAATTGAGTGTTTTACATGTAGCATCAAATAGACAAATCGCTTCTGTATTATCATTCTTTCGAATAAAGAAAACGGATTGAAGAGTCGCATTTATTTCTAACTCACAAATGTTCCATGCCTGAGTTCTTTCAAAGGTACCCATTTTTTTCTAAGTGGTAATGCATACCTCATGGTTACCTAGCCGCCCAGAACTGAAGCTGTTGCCGAACTATTATTAAAACTGTTTCAATATTCAAAATTGTTTCGCTTACCTCGTAAGTAGCATTACAAGGCAACCTTTTCCCTATTGCTTTCATACTTGTTTTTAGAGGTAGAACAAATCGACACGGTACATGTTTTTTATGCACAACCATACTACAGGCTACGGCAACTTGAGTAGCTCGGGTAATTTTAAGTCCATAGGCTCCACCTAAACGTTCAATAATAACATCTACTCTGAAATGATAAAAAATCAAAAATTAATAAGCATCACCATTATAATTGTCTGTTAACATTATTATTGATTATTTTTTATCATTCCATCTCTTATCATTTCTAAATTTTTAACTGTTATTTTATCGTTGTGCAAACCATTTTAAGTGAAAATAACTATAGTGATAAAATAACTAAGGCTTGGCGTTATAAACAATTATTGTTGCATGCCTTTTTAATAACGTCGCTATTAGGAATGTAGATTTGCGTTTGAGAATTTGATTTGGGCAACTGGATCTATTAAGCTTGCATTTGACTTACTCTCAGGTGCCATTGAAGTCAACGAGAGCCTATATGTTTGAATTATGCATTTCTGGGATAAGAACAGGGACACACTAGTAGAGATACTAGCGAGATACTCGAGTAATAATAGAAGTAAAAATGTTTTAATTTATCTGTATGTTATTAAGTAGTTCTATACATAACGACTTTACATGTTATTTCTTATTTAATCAAGAATTATTTAAAAGCACTTACTTGTTTTGAGGCATTTTTAAAACACGCGCTGTCATAAGCTGAATTACATCCATCCATTGGCTAGAAGCACGTACTTCTATACCTACTTCTGTCGGCCGAGCTACAGCTACGAGTGTCTCCATGCAAAAGTGGTACTGCGCTCGTAATGATATATCGTTTTTTATTATTTTTGCTATATCAATACCTATATCTGTTGCTGGGAAAGCCAGGAATGGTAAGGTTCTTAATGGAATAAGTTTCGATAACCTTACATCTAAAACGGGTTTTCTGACATTACTGTATTTTATATTAACAAGTTTGGCCGCCTTTTCGGCTATTTCTGGCGATTCGGCGACCATTATACCTACAGGTTGTCCATTGTATTTCACATTACCATCACATAACAATTCTTCATTTGTCAAGGTTACTATAGTTAAGCCTGGAGTGTATGAATTAATTCCAGGTATGTCTTTTGACGAATAAAAAGCTATGGTTCCTGGTACTTTCTGAAATTTTAAGAAGACTTATATTAACATGATTTTGTAATGTTTCAAAAACTATAGACAATATGTCATATAATTTAAATCTGATAAGTTTATCACCATAAAAGCATTTATAGTAGCAGAACACCGTTACATTAGGTAAACCACTTATCCATATTTAGTTGGTGTTAGGGCAACTACTTAAAATCGACTGCTCCTTTTATCTTATCATGTAAAATCAAAAATATATTTTGCTAGACATACCAAAGCAACACTGGTATCTATTTCGTCAATTGTTCCAAGCCCCACTGTGGCTAACACAAAAGCAGCATGAACTTCTCGTGGCATTGATGGAGTATCATCAGTAAATGGAGCTTCACCAGCGCATTGAATCTAAACACAGATTGAAAATGTATATAATGAATATTATTTCCTTAACATCATAACATTTAATGACTATTTAATAGTATATACTTATGTCTAGGGTGAAACAGTTCTTGCGTTTCGGTGGAGTGGAGTGGTTGCCAGCTCTCATTCATATGAGGCGATCATCCCTTTCTCGGGAGTAGCAACAAATCTGTGATTGACTTTAGTAATCAGAATTAGTTAGAACCTTTGTTTCGTATGAAGTTGCTCACAGATGTTTATGGGCGGCAGTTCCTACTTACCATCAGATGGACTGCATTCTCGTTCGCTACTTCATATTATAAAAGAAATTTATATAGTATCGCGTAATCTTACCAGTGCTTCAACCTTCGGAATTGATTTATTTAGGGGCCAAACTAATGGGTTTGTGTCGAAACTCTGACTGCCCTGGGACACAGGGCGCTCTTTGTGTAAGTTGATACTACCAGACTTGTACCGACTATTCAGAATATTTGGTGGACATATGGACAGTAAGCCCTGAAAAAATCAGAAGTTCTCAAACAGTGCCTATAATTAAGTTTTACAGACGTGAAGGAAGAAAAACTCCTGAGGGCATTAAATGACATGAATGGAATTTGTGTGATACGTAAGTTGAATAATAATGAGCATTGGTATATATAATGCGTCAAATTAAAAGTCACAGTGTAAGTTATGCTTTCACTTAAAATGGAGTAGTTTCTTTTTACATTATCAGTTTTTTATTTATTATTCATCCAATTTGTAGACGATAAAAATTGAGAGATTGAAAAATTGTAAAATAATCATATAAGCTTAAAGAGCGATAAATTCTAATATGAGTAGATATATAGAGATATAATTTGAAATAAAATCAAGTCAGTAATTTTATTTCAAATCTTAATATTTATACAAGACATTTTTTTTAACTTGAAGCTCAATTCTAGTAATAAATGGGTATTTAGCTTATGCGTATTTAGCTACACAACAGCTACACATTCCATTTATTTTGTATCGTTTTTACATATTAATGATTATTTTACATTCTCAGTGCTCAAACCACCCATATCATTTCAATCGTTTACAAATATAACATTTAGCAATTTGATAATAATGATTATAGAATCCAATGTCAATTGGGCCACCGTCTTAGGTTTGTGAAACTATAAACTTACTTTGTAAAATAATCCAAGAGCAAGAGTTCTCCTGTACTTCACAGATGGTGCTGGTGGGTTTTCCTCCACTACTAATTCATCGTTCAATACTTTTAAAGCATCGCGTAAGGTTTCATTAGTAAACAAATTATTTCCTTTTAAATTATTTTCAGTTTTAGTAGCTCTCGTGAATGAAGGAGATAGACCTCCGTAAACAATTCTGCACTGTATAACTTTGTTGTCCTGATCGAGGTGATACATGTATCCACTGTTCACTATGGCATGGGCATTTTGACACCGCGGCATTATCTAGAAAAAACAATTTTTAGATTAGTATTACTCCCCGAAACATAACCACAAACGTTCACTAGTGATTTTATCTGAGATTGAACTCCAATTTCATATATTACCATATCATTGCATGATTTTGGTCATATGTTTTGTTCATGTGCTACATTTTACATAAAATCTCCACAAATAAAAAAAATACAGTTCGTAAGTAAAGAAATAATAACTGGACAGATATTATTATTTATTTATTGTATTACATTCCATTATCAAATTAGATAGAAATAGGCCATCTCTAATTGGCTACAATAACAGGTCTTGTAAGTTCAAAATGCAGCGGTTTCTTGTTGTCTTCAAGTCATCGGTCCATTTGTTTAGGAGAAACATGTGTTTCTATTGTCTAAACCTGGTCACCACTCGAGAATCTTTCTTCCCCATCGGTTATCGGTCCTACGAGCGATGTGGCCGTATGACGTATTATTGTTATAATTTTAAAAGGGTATGAGACAGTTTTACCTTGAACGTGATAATTTTAATGTTCATATTTAGAGGTGGTAGCAGAATATAGAGTATAATTTTGCCTCTCATATCTTCGTCGAGAAAATCAAGCATTGTCACCGTTTTTCGAACACCTCCACGACTTACTGAAAAAATATGTGGTTATAATCTTATTATTGACGTTATTGTACATAACCCGTCCGTTTTTTGTTAATCTGATATTTTAGGCCCTTAGGCGTTTCTACCACGTCCCTGTAGTTCCGGGATCAGAATAGGGCTACGGCATCCCCTGCATGTCATAAGAGGCGACTAAAAGGGGCTTTGGGGGTTGCAGGCGGCTAGAGTGGGAGCTCGAACCGTTCGGTCAGGCGATCCCGGGAAGGACGGCGGTATGTGTGGTCGAATGCCGTCGTAAAGACTAGACAGAGCGGTGGGCCCAGCCGCCAATCTGGGAGGAGCCCGATGGCGCAACGCGCTCAAAGGATTCCGGTTGCAGTCGTTTCGAGATCCCGGAGTCCTCTTCGTAGCGCCGAGGACGGCCCTGTGGGGGTTTTAGTGCGGTAATCCCATATAACCCTGCTTCGCTCCCACGGCGTCAGGTACCTTTTGATTTGAAGGTTTCCCCCTCGAGAATAAAAAAAGGCTTTTCCACCAGATTAGAGATCTATTTTATATACTCTGCTAGAGAGTATATAAAAAACGGTTATAAATATATTTTTGTCCCTATACTTATCTAATGTAGGCCTCATCGTCGCTTTTGGGTATTTATAAATTTTTAGGGCGGCGGGAGAGTTTTCTCGTAAAATCTTAAGTTTTCTTTTAACACTATAATAATGAAAGTGTTTTGAAGTGTTACTTATCAATGTAAATACATTATTTATGTAATTTACTTACATATAGTAATTTGAGCACCGACTGTTTCAAAAAGTAGAAAGATATCGGAATCGAAGTCCCTGTATTGATGCTTTATCATTAGGTTACCAGCTACCGTACCGATCTGAAATTAAAATCTATATGTACTGTAGTTCGAATTTAAATATTGCTTTAGAAAAAAAAAATAAACAAAAAATACAACCGACTTCCATGCAACAAAAAAGTAAAAAATAATCTAAATACATATTGGTTTAGAGCATACACAGTAGGTACTTAGTAGTAGTTCCGAAGTCGGCGCTCACATAGGACATATGTGGTTTCATCGTGATCCAGCGAAATATGGCGAGCGCCGACTTCCGGACTACTACTAAGTACCTACTGTGTATGCTCTAAACCAACATGTACTTTTTTGTTGCGTGGAAGTCGGTTGTATTTTTTGTTTAAAATTTTTTTTCACCCTTTTTAGTGACGATAAACTCACTTTTACTAGTATTGCAATAATATATAAATGGAAATATTAATTCAATCTCAACCTTACATGACAAATTAAACATGAACCTAAGCCATAAATTACAATATTTTTATAATTCATATTAACTGAGCGCACCCGCTCGCCCTGCTCGCTTAGTTTTATGTTTTCTTTTAAGTTCGAACCTAACCTAACCCATCATATATAAAAAGGCTGACAGGTGAAGTTGGTTAAACTTTTTATACATTTTTTTTTTTTCATTTCTATATGTACGTATGTTTTTCTGATCATAGCTAGTAAGTAATTCAATTTCATTAGTACCTACACCAAATGTCTTCAAACACATGTCAATTATTCCTATCGGCTGAGGAGTTACGTATTTTTTCACCGTGACTGACGGACAGAGTCTGATAGACCCTCAAATAGTCAAAGATGAACTGGCTTTGCAATTTCATTAGAACCTACACCAAATATCTTGAAACACAACTCAATTATTCCCATCGGCCGAGATGTTACATATTCTGTCTCCGAGCCACATTATCAGACCCTTAAATGTCAATGATGAACTGGCTTTGCAATTTCATTACAACCTACACCAAATATCTTCACACACAACTCAATTATTCCCATCGGTTGAGGAGTTACATATTTTGTCCCCGAGACACATTATCAGACCCTTAAATAGTCAATGATGAATTGGCTTTGCAATTTCATTCGAACCTACATCAAATATCTTCACACACAACTCAATTACTCCTATCGGCTAAGGAGTAGATGGATCCCTACCATATTTACGTGGGACTAATTCGCAGCTTGTTTCTATACAATAAAAAAAGAATAAATAAAATCGGTCTACTAACGGCGGAGTAATCATTGTACATACATAAATATATATATATATATATATATATATATATATATATATATATATATATATATATATATGTACCGGCTGAATTGAGAACCTTCTCCTTTTTGAAGTCGGTTAAAAATACGCCACTAACGGCGGAGTAATCATTGTACATACATAAAAAAATAATATACCGGCCGAATTGAGAACCTTCTCCTTTTTGAAGTCGATTAAAAATACATAATATCCATTTTATATTGGATTCCCACCATTGTGTATTGATTGTTTGCCGCGGTGCTCTAATGGATAACTTATAGTAGTAACGACTCTCGCAAAAAATACAAAATTACTCGAAAAAACAGAGGTTTTATAATTTAAACTGATAAAAAGTGATAAGTTCAGTGAAAAACATAATTTATCAGAAGAATAACACGTAATATTGGCGCTTTAACCCAGTAATTATGGTAAATACAATTGGAAAAAATCCGTTGAGTCAAGCGACAAGGCACAGTGCTCGACACCGTCTTCAACGAAACGAACAAAAGGAGAAATGTATCGGCCGCCATAGAGTTGTTACAACATTGTTTGTACTCGTTACTACGAGCATCTCAGAGACAATAGAAAGTTGTAACCCCCATTACTCCAACTTCTGGAAATACGCCAGAATATAATAAACCATTATTTTCTGGCATATTACCTAGCGTGTGAAAGGATTCACTGATAATACCTTTGTTGAAAAGTCGTGATGCAAATATTGTTCAAAATTATAAGCCCATTTCTATGATAAATATATTTTCTAAAGTCTTTGAAAGCTTAGTATATGCTGTTCTCGCTTGGCATCTTAAAAAGCTCCTTATGCCAGAACAGCACGGATTTGTAAAAGCACGATCTACTAGGACAAACTTAATTTCCTTTGTTGAGGACCTTGCTGAGGCAGTTGACCGCGGACCCTCTGTTGATGTAATTTACACTGACTTTGGCAAGGCTTTCGACAAAGTTAATCACGATATCATGGTTAAGAAGCTTTCATCGTGCGGAATAGCTGGTATTTTGTTTCAATGTTGCAGATCACACTTACAAAATCGAAGATCTATAGTAGTTATGGGGGGTTACAAGTCTGAACCATTTGTCGAACTTTATGGTGTTCCTCATGGCTCACGCTTGGGCCCCTTGCTGTTTAATTATTTTATCAACGACATCGATGTATGTTTTGTATAATCCAAATTTTACATGATTGCCGACAACTCAAAAATTTTCAAAAAAGTTAATTCCGTAAAAATTCGTATTTTACTTCAGAGTAATTTAATTATTGTCGAATTACATAAATTCTTGTTATTATTTTCTAACCATTTTAATTGTTTAATTGAATTCATTCATTTAATCCAATCATTCATGTTATTCATATATATATGCTAATAATTATTTTTCTTGTTCATTTTATGTTGTTGTCCTAATTGCAATGTTGTCACAAATTGCAAGTCAGTTACAAATGCTACTTCATATAAAAGTAAATCGGCAACCACACCTTTCACCGAAACCGAAAACTGTTTTACGCTAGAAATAGGTTATGCGATGGAACCTTTTCATATTAACTAAACTGGTTTTAAAATTTATCTGGTTAAAATGACCTTTGTGATATAATTTATTCAGACATTTGGCTGTTTTAAAAAAAGAAACGATAGAACACTTAAATTTTTAAAATACGAAGTCTGTTATACTTACGTTTTTAACGGGAATATGAGCAACAAGCTGTATATGCTCATTGAGCACTTTTAAGTAACGAAAGTCATCTTGGTTGCCTACATCATCAAATAAATCTGTAAGGTCGGAGAGGGTAATACCTCCTCCAATAACTAAATTTTGATCCAGAAAATGTTCCTTCAATGCAAGTACTCCACTAATATCTATTAGTATTCTAGGGTAATCATCTATTGGCTTTACACCTAAAATGTACAAATACATACAGTTTACTATTCTATTCAAATGTGTATTCGTCGGTTTGATACAGCCTTGAGATATAGGTATTTCTTTCAAGCGTGTATGTCTTTTAGTGATATTTTTACTTCATTATTATAGCAATTGATAATAAACTTAAAGACATATATTTATCACAGATTTTTTTCTGAAAATATGGGCGAGTAGAAAGTTAAGCTGTAGTATTATTCAACCAGGACAATTTTTATGATTATAAATTTATTAACGAAAAACTGTGTTGATATTAGTAATAATAGCCAATTATGTCATTAATGGCAATAAATGTACTCTTTTATTACCTTTAGCTGTATTCCCATTGACTAACATATAAGAATCGTCGCCTTTATCATTTAGTATGTCAAAAATGTCGTCTAACTCTTCTACTCGGAACCACTCTTTGCCATCTTTCAGTTTTATATTAATAACTGTTGACTGTTTCACATCATCTTGTGACACAAAGCACCAATCAGTGTCATTACATGTCCTTTTGCAAGTTTTTCCTGTTTTGCTACATATTGTTAGATCTTCGATGTCTAGAATATCGTTCCTATTTGGAGCGTCTGAAGCGAATGTTTTACATGCATCCAGAATCGGTCGGTAACCTGTACATCGGCACACATTGCTTCCAAGCGATTGTTCCATTTCATACATTGTCATTTTTCCTTTAGCTTTTAAGAGACTGAAAATTATTAATAACATTGGAATTGTGCATTTTTTTTTTATTTGACTGAAGTAGCAAACGAGCTTGCAGTCCACCTGATGGTAAGTGTTCACTACCGCCCATGGACATCTGTAATCAACTTCATACAGAACACACAGATCACAGATGCGTTGCTACTCTCGAGGACTATGTTGGTCGCCCCATGTAAAAGTGTGCCGGCAACCACACCCTTCTATCGAAACGCAAGAAATGCTTCACGCTAGAAATAGGTGTGGCGGTGGTACTTCCCCGGTCGAACTGCACTGGTTCTACCACCTTCACAAGAAGGAAGGACTCGATTATGTTTAATAAGAATATAATTTGTCACCGGATTCAATCGCCCGATTGATGGATTCCATTTTTTCTGGGTCTGTAATTGTTTTGGACCATGAGTGTAGGACTATCTTACCGAAGTCTAACATAATCTTTCCATCCGAGTACAACCTAATTGATAAGTAACCGTTGTAGATGGACTTCAAGCTTCTTATAAAAAAGTTAGCATTATTACCTATACATAGCCATAACCCAGCCAGGGGAGCAGTAACCGCATTGTGTGCCGTTTTTCTCAGCAAGAGTCTTCTGCAGCGGGTGGTATCCATCGTGCCTGTTTCCAACCTTCTCTATCGTCTCAATTTCCCAATCTTTGCACGATGTTATGGACACCAAACACTGAGGAATAAATGCAAATACCTACATGTCTATCGTTTTCAAGTAACATGATTTTGTTAATCTCCTAAATGACATATCGCACAATAACGAAAGTGCCCGAAGTCACGCGGGTCATCAGATTAGGTACTATAACGCAAGAAGCGACTTTCGTTGATATATATTAGACAGTTCGAACATACTACGCGTCTTAGTTTCATAGTACTGACCGCGATTAAAATCAGTATTTCCTCCGGCCGTGGTTTTTGTTTACTTTAATATTAGATCCCAACTTAAAAAGGTTGCGAACACCCGTACGTAATTTATTACATACTAGCTGTAGCTACCCTGCGCGCGTTTCTATGCCATCACAATCTCTGAATCCCAGGAACTAAAATGGTCGCCTCATAAAAGTGAGAAAGCAATCACTCCCAACCACCGAAACGCAAGAAGTGCTTCACGCTAGAACAAAATGTGGCAGTGGTGCTTCACTGGTCGGACCATATTCGGTATACTACTTTGCAGTATTACTACTTTCTACTGTTTACGTCATAAAGAAAATATATATTTCAAAAAATAATACAACAAACCGACAAACCCGCTAAGTTTCTTGCCGGATCTTCTCAGTTGAGGTCGTGTTCCGATCCGATGGTAATGTAAAGAAAAAAAATCGTAACTGACAATTTGTAAGTATCCCCATAGGCCTACACAAAATAAAGACATTCTTTTCATAAGCACATATGTATGTTGCAACAGATAGATAACACATGTGAGTGTCAGTTGCAACATTTTTTAATAACTATACATGTAGGTACTTATTATTACAGTTCGTTGTCGGTAAATGACCTAGTTTAATTTTAATGAGCCTCAATACCTTGTTGTACGTCATCGTCAACTCATTATTGACCCACTGCAGGGTACGGGTCTTCTCTCAGAATGAGAGAGTTATAGGCCATAGTCCACCGCGCTGGCCAAGTGCGAATTAGTGAACTTCACACACCTCCGAAAGCTTTTTTTTAAAGAACCCTCGGGTGTGTAAGTGTCCTTACGATGTTTTCCTCCACCGAAAAGCAGTGATAATTCTGATACGCACATAATTTTAGACAAATCAGTATTGCGTGCCTGGGTTTCAATCTTGGACTTCCCGATCGAGAGGGCAAGTTTTAACCATTAGGCTATCACTGCTCTGATATAGTTTACTTTGGGTTAATTTATTATCATTCTATTTTTTAAGTTTTAAGTTCTGACGGGCGCCCGCCTTACGCTTTTAGTTTTTAAAAATCCTAGTAGAAAACATGTCTGCCACCGAAAAGATGGTCACTGCCGCTCGTGGGCATCTATAACCATGTTGCTTATAAATGTCCGTTGGGGGCAGTGACCGCTTACCGTCAGAGAGACTTTAATTAAAAAGGAAACCCGGTACTCACATATTTCAAATGAAATATATAAACTGCTTCAATCTAGAAACGGTTACTTTGGTCCCTGGTCGAAATATACCTTTGTATCTTTTAAAATCGCTCGAAAGGCCTATTTTATGTTTCTTCTTAGAGAATTGTCGAAGTTTACTAGTCAACAACTGGTATGTTTCCACCGGTATGTTGAAAAGCATAAGCCGCACGCCAATTTAATTATTTTTCTTACAGAATTGACGCTCTGCACTGGTTCCCCAGGACCCTTGGTGACGGAGACGATGCAGGCTCCGCAACCACCCTCCTGACACATGTACTTGGTGCCTCGTAGCTCCAGCCTCTCCCGCAGGTACTTGAGGAGTGAGGTGGTGGAACTGACATCGCTGCCGACTAGAATTAAAAAGATAATCAGCTATTTTTTATCTGATTAAAGTAGCATGTAATCCATCTGATGGTAAGTGGTCACTACCAACCATGGACTGTGGCATCTGTATCTTCATATGGAAAACAGGTTCTATCTGGCTCATTGGTCATCATTTGGCTAACGCGTAGACCCTGGCCTAAAACTCTCTCATTAGAGAGAAGAAAAGGTGGTAGAACCAGTGTAGTTCGACCGAGGAAGTACCACCGCCAGGCCTATTTCTAGCGTGTAGCATTTCTTGCGTTTCGATAGAAGGGTGTGGTTGCCAACACACCTTCACATGAGGCGACCATCATAGTCCTCAGGGGTAGCAACGCATCTGTGATTGACTTCAGATAGAACCCATGTTCTGTATGTAGTTGATTCATCCATCCATCCATCAGCCTTTTGATGTCCACTGCTGAACATAGGCCTCCCCTAAATGGCGCCACTCCAACCGGTCCTGTGCCCTCTGAATCCAACGGTTTCCCGCTGTCTTCTTCAGGTCATCGGTCCACCTGGTAGGGGGGCGACCTGTACTCCTTTTGCCTAAACGTGGTCGCCACTCGAGGACCTTCCTTCCCCATCGGTTATCGGTCCTGCGAGCGATGTGGCCGGCCCATTGCCACTTCAGCCTACTAATTTTGAGAGCTATGTCGGTAAGCTTCGTTCGTCTACGGATTTCATCGTTGCGAATCATGTCTCGTAGCGAAATTCCGAGCATAACCCTCTCCATAGCACGCTGAGCGACCCTGAGTCTCCGAATGAGGCCTACAGTGAAGGACCACGTTTCGGCGCCGTAGGTCATCACTGGCAACACACATTGCTCGAATAGTTTCGACTTCAGGCACTGAGGAATTGTGGACGAGAAGATACTACGAAATTTCCCGAACGCAGCCCAGCCGAGTTGGATTCTTCGAGTGACCTCCCTCTCAAAGTTGGACTTACCCATCCGGATCGTTGTCCCAGGTAAACGTACTCGTCGACAACTTCGAGAGGAGTGCCGTCAACAACTACCGGTACGGGTGTGACATGGACGTTAGACATGATTTTCGTCTTGTCCATGTTCATCTTAAGACCCACCCGTTGTGAGGCACTGTTGAGGTCGCCTAGCATTGTGTTGAGGTCCGTCAGCGAATCTGCCAAGATGACTATATCATCGGCAAATCGAAGGTGCGTGATGTGTTCGCCATTGATGTTAATGCCAAGACCTTTCCACTTCATCAGCTTGAACAAATCTTCCAACGCAGCGGTGAACAGTTTCGGCGATATAACATCACCTTGTCTGACTCCCCGCTGCAGTTGGATTGGATTTGTGCTTCTGTCGTGTACTCGGACTGACATGGTGGCGGCAGTGTATACACACTTCAGCACCTCGATGTACCTATAGTCGATCTGGCATCGCTGAAGGGACTCATGATGTAGTTGATTACAGATGTCTATGTGCGGCAGTGACCACTTACCATCAGGTGGACTGCAAGCTCGTTTGCTACTTCAGTCAGATAAAAAAAAGAAGACCAGCAGCTAGAAGAGTAGAACCATTTTTATCCAGAAGTGGGCCAAAAATGGGTACACAAGGATTAATTTACTTTGCAAAAATGAGTTCGGTCCCATTTTGCCCCTTATGGTTGAAAAGACGCATGTAGCAAAAATTCGAAGCGGAAAAAAAATGAATTAAACGGAAAGTCATTCACAGTCCTCAAGTAAAGAAAATAATACCATGTTGGAAATTAAAAATTATACCGGTACTATTTTGTTTCAATTTCTTTAAAGGATAATAATTATTATTTAATTACAAAAGTTAAAAAAATATTTCTTCTTAAAATGTTCCTTCTTGGCAAAACAATTGGAAGGACAGCAAAACAGGTACTACCTTAACTGAATAAATATAATTAAGAATCAGTTGCGTTAAAGAAGCGAAAAAGATAAATAATAAATAATAGTTTAAAAAATCTAAAAAAACATTGACACCATGCACCCCACGCTTTTAAAAATAAAAAAATATTTTTTTTATTCACACTGTTATTAATTTATATTCATTAAAATTTTTAACACTATTTTCTTAATTTAAATTCATTAAAATTTATTTTCTATTTTTTAGTTCGGTTTTCTATAAAAAGCGTGTTTTTTAGTTTTTTTTAAACTATTTTTTATTTTCTACTTTTTAGTCAATTTAAAAAATGTTATAATTTTATCAAATTAGTGTATTGTCATCGGTCCTCAATAAATCTACAAAGTTTGAACGAAATCTGGCCGTTTATAGTGGGTCAAAATCGCGCCCAAAGAAGTCGGTTACAAACATACAAACAAACATACAGGTGAAGCTAATAATAAATAAAATATACTCCGATGCACCTACCTCTGAATATTTTATACTTTCATTTCGAAAAAATGTAGAAGCGCCTTTTTTAGGTTCTTAGGGTATACATATGATATGTTCAACTTTAACCAACGTAGCGCGTGTTTATAAATTAATGACTTTAAGTGTCCATGCATTCTTTTTTTAGACTTTATCTGTCTTTTGAACACAAACATTTCTTCAATGTCAAGTTAATTTTACAGTTTTACCCACAGTGCTACAAGTTGGTACGGTGGGACTCAAATGGAGACGGGTTGCTCAAGATTGTAGACAATGGAAGCTACTGGAGGAGGCGTTTGCCAACAGGCACACTGAGTTGTGAGATATCATATACCAAAAAATACAATAAAATAAATAAAAATACAACAAAATCAATAAAATACCAGATCGCTCACTAAATCCAAAGGCTAAATAAATAAATAAATAAAACAGTTTTACCCAAAATTGACCCAGAATTGAAAACTTGCTGCTCTAAGTACATTGTTGCCTTTTTCTTTTTATGATTTGATCTTCGTTCATTAAAAAAGTAAAACAATAAATAATAGTTTAAAAAAACTAAAAAACACGCTTTTTATAGAAAACCGAACTAAAAAATAGAAAATAAATTTAAATGAATTTAAATTAAGAAAATAGTGTTAAAAATTTCAATGAATATAAATTAATAATAGTGTGAATAAAAAAAAAATATTTAAAAAAAGCGTGGGGTGCATGGTGTCAATGGTTATAGATATTTTATTGACAGATATGAGTAGAGTGATTATCATTTCGATAATATCTTAAAAAGCACCCCACGTTTTTTTTTAAATAAAATATTTTTTTTTATTCACACTATTATTAATTTATATTCATTGAAATTTTTAACACTATTTTCTTAATTTAAAATCATTTAAATTTATTTTCAATTTTTTAGTTCCGTTTTCTATAAAAAGCGTGTTTTTTAGTTTTTTTAAACTATTATTTATTTTCTACTTTTTAGTCAAATTAAAAAATGGAATAATTTTATCAAATTAGTGTATTGTCATCGGTCCTCAATAAATCTACAAAGTTTGAACGAAATCTGGCTGTTTAGAGTGGGTCAAAATCGCGCCCAAAGAAGTCGGTTACAAACATACAAACAAACATACAGGTGAAGCTAATAAAAAGCATTGTTGTTTTTTACTTCGATACCTAGTTCAATTTGCGTTTTTGTGTTACGTAGTTATTAAATCCAAGTAATAACATAATCTTTGACCATATAAAAATCTGAAAGGTGCCATTATGTAGTCACTAGAATAAATACTCGTACATACCGGAATATTCCACGCCGTTAACTTTGAACTTTATTTTGTCCATGTCCGCCACTGTCGAAACTGTTAGACGGACTAACAACCTGTAGCTGATTACAGTATAAGGTATTCTAAGAAAGGGTGGGTTCCACCATTAGCGATAAACGAGATGACAAAGTACGATACGAATAAAAGAAAAGTGCTGCACTCGGGGACTGTTTTTTTCTTTGATACTATATACTTTCTCACAAACAGCTGCTTAAATATTCGTCCGATTTCCAAGTAGCTCGTCTTGATTGTGCGAGCTTCTTACTGTCGTACCTCATACATACACGTTAATCGAACGCTCGGCGCGCTACATTATAAGCAAAGTGGGGGGTGTTAGTTTTTTTCGTAACTTAATTTCTTGATTCGGTCGCCCGTTCAAAGCCCGTGATATAAGGTATACAATCGTTTAAAATTATAAAAAAGTCAAAATATATATACATATATGATATGTGACCACACATAGCGCCATCAACCCCAGGGTCGCTTGGCTGAACGTTTGAACTCCCACTCTTGCGGCCCGCAACCCCAGAAGCCCCCATTCATTCGCCTCTTACGACAGGCAGGAGATACCGTAGCCCTATTCTGATCCCGAAACTACAGGGACGCGGCGCCGTTATGGACGTCCGAGGCAACTCCTTCTCCGATTGGGTTCAGCGCTTTGCCCGGCACGTTCTTTTGCGGACATTACGTCGTCGCAGAAGGTGATCATGTCGTCCCAGGCCTCTCTGCGCTGAACCATTGCGGCAACGATGGCCGCCGGAGAAAGGTCCGCTCCAACCGAATTCGAATCCGAATCCGAGGGATGAGATCGAGGTACTTCATGTACCTGCATATCTGGACGTCTTCTCCGCCAACGTACATTGAGATCTCGTCTGGCTCAACTCTCGACTTTTGCCCGTGGAACCACATCGTCTCGGTCTTCTGGGACGCTACCTCGAGGCCCAATCTTCGGATGACCGCCACAACGCGTGCCACTCCCAGTTCTGCTAGCCGAGCCGTCCTCTCATATGACTCCCTTTTCGTGAGGACGAGGGTATCATCGGCGCAGCAGACGTGGCTGACTCCCTGTGGGAGCACCGTTCTCAGCACCGCGTCGTAGGTGATGTTCCACAGTAGTGGGCCAAGTAGCGAACCCTGCTATCTTCTTAGAACTTTAGTAAAAGAGACTACTTAATAAGAAGAGAAAAAAGTACTTACACTGTTTTCATAATTAGTAGAGCGCTTGACCCGCGTGGCGGAGCGGTCACCATACCAGTGGGTTCCGGGTTCGATTCTAGGTCAGACATTTGAATGATAAAACTTAGATTTCTGTTCTTGGTCTGGGTGTTTTTGTATTCGTCTTTGCATATCCATGGTACTTCACAGGAGAAAATCCTACTGTGAGTGCAGAAATTTGTGTTTTTTTCCTCAAATTTGTAACAGTGTTGGGTTACATAGAGGTAGTATACATAGTTCCTAGTATGTATTTTACTGCTCCTTTAATGTAGTAAGTTATAACTATAAATACGAAATGACGTATTTACGAAAATAAATTAACCACTTTCTGTTTGTGAAATGGTTTCATTTTGAAAAAAAAAGATAATAAATGTGTTCAATTTTGATATATTAAAGTTAATATTTTAAGGGTAATATTACTTTTAAAAAATCATGTTTAATATACAACCGTGTAGTCATACTACCATAAAAGTAAATTTAATTAAAAAAAGGAATCCAAGTGGAAAAAATAAATCTGACCTTAACACGTAGAGAGAAGATTTTCCTCAAACGTGAGATGTGCATGGGCACAATATATTATTATTATCATTATTAACAGCGTGAAGTCGTAAATATAAGTTTGCAAGAAATATCATAAATTAAATAGCCGCTATAAATAAAACACGCACGCTTTCTACACTCATAGCCCCACTGTAGGATTTTCTCCTGTGTCGTGGGTACCATGGACACACACAAGACGAATACACAAACACCCAGACCCAGAACAGGAATCTAAACTCATCATTCAGATACCTGTCTGGCCGGGAATCGAACCCGGGACCCATTGCGCGTCAAACCGGTATGGTAACCGCTGCGCCACGCGGGTCGTCATAATTATAGTGTTACTACCTTATTCAAGCAGCTTCGTCCTCTAAGGCCTCTATTTAAAGGAAAATTTTCAGCTCCACTGTTCGTCTCACGACAGTGGTCTTCGTTTCTCAAAGTTTCAAAGTCAATATTCCACAGCATAACAGTAGCTTTTTCCGGTACTCCTTCACGGTACAGTCAATACTACTCTGGAACGCTCTACCCGAAAACATCAGAAAAACTACAAGCAGGAGCACGTTTAAGACGCTTTTACGGGAACATTATTTACAGCTGTTATGAGTCCATCAAAATTTCAGTTCTTAGTATAATTATTGTATTATATTATATGTATATTATGTATTGTTTAATTATTATATTAATACGTGAAGCAAAAATTTGTGACGGATTTTTAAGTAATATGCCGCGGACGGATTAGTATGAAATTTTGCACGGTTATAGTGGACGTAGAGAAGGAGTGCAGAATGTTAATATTTTTTTCAAATAATGCATTTTTCATACATAAAATCAACTAAAAACACATTACACACACTGCCTTGCATTTGTCACAAACACATATGTACTTAGTAAATGAAAATGAAAAGACACAACGTCAAGAATGTCAGATGACATTTGATTTTTAATTTAAATTACGGTCGAATTTCGGCCGATGCTACGGATGACTAGTTCTTATTATTATAATTATTGTATTATATAAATATATATTATATTTTGTGTAAATCTAATATTGTTTATTTATTCACACAATAAATAGTTTGTAGTTACTTTTATATACCTACCACAAATTATCGCTATCGCCTGGGTTTGACTGGCAGATAATGCCATTAGGCATTAAATGTGTGTATGCCTGTTATGAATGTGTAAATGTATTTGTGTTTGTTTGTATGTATGTATATTTCTTTTGCTCGCCAGCCTTAATCGCTTGATTAATATGTCGGTGGATGACGGGAAGTCTACGTACATTTAGTGATTAACGCCGTTTTCTTTTATTGTTCGTAATTTATTAACATAGACAAGAGAGGGTAGCACCTACCTTCTCTTAACACAACACTGTGTGGGTAGGCGTGGATTATGTCGCTACCATGACTGATATAAGATGGGCTATTCTGCCTATAAATATATAATTTATCATTTCAATCGACTCAATTGTGAGAGTCACATAGGCTCTTTCTAATATCTATACTAGAACGAAAATATGTAAATGTATTATACCTTATAAAAAATATGCGTGCGTACAAAGTACACATGTCAGAAGTGAAACTTCTTTGGCGAACTAATTTATAAATCTTGTTTATATTTATACAAATCTAAAACTTTAAATTTCCAAGATTAAGAGGAAGGGAAAAAGGCGTGATACGACGTTCGCTCTGTCTCACTTTTTCTCTCAATCTTTCTCACTCGCTTGCTCCCTACTCTCACTCCACGGCTAGTTGCTCATGCTACGTTCGCCCTGTCTTACTCTCTCTCAATCGGTCTCGATCACTCTCTCTCACTTTTCCGACACTTCCGTTGCATACCGGCGTGACGTTTCATCTGTAAAAATTTTACCCTCATGCGCCTAAAGAAGTTTCACTTCAATAATATTTGTATTGAACTAGAAAAGAAACACAACTAGAGCACACTAAATATAAAAAGACAAAAAATATTATCACCCAGAGAATAAGACATGTTAATCAATACATAGATATGCAAGTAGGTACATATTAATCATCAAATTTAAATGAGAAAAGATCGATAAATTTACATAACTTTCATAGAAAATGTTTAAAAAAAACAGCTAAACAAACGAGATATGACGTAAATCTACGTGCCACCTAGATAAATATTTTTGACCTTGGTTATTTTGTTTAAGCGCGACCGTGACTACGGCAGTACTTGTTACAACGTAAAGCTCTACAAAATACTCGCCTATAAAATACTCGTACTTATTTATAAAGTCTAGATTGTTAATAAAATGCTACGATTCCTAATTCCTACTTGTTTTATTTTTTGAAGTGAAACTTCTTTATCGGGGTTGGAAAAAAATTTAGTGTAACATTTTTTCGTTACGCGCCATCTTTTTCCGTTACGCGCCATCTATTTCTTATCCCTACCACGCGTGATATTAGATAGATTATTATAGATTAGATTATTAGATAAAGTTTAATAAAAGCCTTTTATTAAACTTTATCTAATTTAACTTTATTTAACTAATTTCTGTAAAGTTGCATATAGCAAATGATTTTTTGAAAAATAACGTCATAAAGAAGTTTCTCTTCTTACGAGTATACGCTAATACACGCACACATGTTTTTTGTCAAATAATGCATAAAAATCAACTAAAACATATTACACACACTACCTTGCATTTGACACTAACACATACAAAATAAACGAAATAGAACATTCAATGTCTTACTATAAAAACACATCATGTCAAAAATGTCAGAGGTCTTTGTCAAAATACCCGCTATTGCTTTTAAATGCAGCTTAGCTAATTAAACCTCCTGTTACCTTTAACGAGTGCGTTCAAAATTCAAACTTCAAAATTATTACAATTTATTTGAATTCGAGAAATATTCGTGCTACTTTGGACGATATGAATTTTAGTTTTTTAATTTAACTACGCTACGGTCGAATTTCGACCGTTGCGACGGGTGACTACTATAATTAAAAATCGTTAGGTGTGAGAACTAACTCTCAATTAAATGATCAGATTTTAATCTTTACCAAAATTACGTCTATCAGTAGCATTCCTAGATTATTAGCAATACCTACTTTTCATTTTTTAATGAAATCCACCTGATGGAAAATATTTAGGGCCAGTCTGAGTTTTACTGACATAACGTGCATAACGTGCTTTGTAAGGTACAGTAGCGAAAATCAAATAAAACTACTTTAACCATTTAGCTAATTCCCAACTATGCTCTATGTTTCCCTTAAATTCCTATATAACAGCGTGTAGTAGAATGAATACGAGAAAAATAATTAGGAAGCAAATGTACCCAAAAAGCAAAAAAATGAAATATGTGTGAAATTGAATTATGTGTTCAATAACTTCCTTGATGGAAAATAAATTAACAAAATCTGAATCTGGACAACAAACGCGCCCCCAATTATAATAGACTAGGGTTATCCCTGCGGGTTTACCTGCTTTCACGAGTATCACCGCAATAAGAATCCCATAAATGTCAATGAAATGAAACGAAATGAAATGTTTTTATTTTGCATAAGCCTACGGGGGCACTTACAAATTGTCAGTTACATATACGCTACACTTTGACATTCATTATTTAAGGAAACGTATTGTTCAGACCCAAACTGTTTTATATGGTAGCTTGGTATGGTCTTTGCTAGGTTGCATGTGAAAACAAGATGCCATAAAAACTGTTTCTGAATTATTTGAAGACGTATAACATATACATCATATTAAGGATTCCAAGCAACATTACAATGCTGCAAAGAGTTGTAAAGCAAAATTTTAGTTTTAGGGCATTTGAGATCTTTACAATTAATAGAACCTTAATTAACAGTCCAACACTATAGCTAAGTCCCGTATTTTTTTTATAAGATTAAAGTAACAAATGACCATGCAGATCACTTACCAGCACCTGATGGTAAGTGATCACTGCCGCCCATGGACACCCGTAACCAACTTCACATAATGGTATGAATATGGGTTCTATCTGAAGTTGATCACAGATGCGTTGTTAGTCCCGAGGACTAAGATGGTCACCTCAAATAAAAGTGTTCCGTATGTTGGGTACCTGTGCCAAAACATGATTAAAGATCTTATATTCATACAGAGGTAGTGTGATTTTCCGTGAAAAAGAAATGGAATAACACTTTGTCACATTAAGTTACATTCCGTTAGACTGACACCACATGGTTAGACGGTTGAGATCTTTTTGAAAAAGTATTGAGTCAGAAATAACGTTGATGACTCTTTTTATAGTTTTTGTCTTAAAAACTTTTCTACACTCAATACTGATTAAATTAAAAACCAAATTATATAGAATATCAGGGTCATAGGCAACAAAGGCATTTTTTGAGCCAAATTGATTTAGGCGGTCATTATTTATGGGAACAAACTTAATCTTAATAACTTAATTAAGGAAATCAATAAGATTGAAAGAAGGCTTTCAATCTTTTTGATTTTTCTAGGGAATACGGCTAATTGCCCACAGTGATCTGAGTCTAACTTGTTTATAATCGAAGTATTTAATGGTTTAAAGCTTGTAAATATATAATCTATACTTGTTGAGCCAGTTGCAGTTATCCTAGTGGGTTCATTGAAATTGTTGTTTAAGTTATAGGATTTAAAGAGCAAAATAAGTTTTGTTCATAAAGATCCAGATTATACAGAATGTATGTGTTATTATAGCAATATTCTACTAATAGCTTTTTGTGAAAAAGTAACAGACACTCATACAACTTTCGCATTTCAATATTAATAAGTAAATGACTTTCCAGGTGACTCTTTAAACAAAAATCTTTGTCAAAATTGGTTTGGTCATTTGGGAGCAGACACACGTTGTAATTCTATACGTGAAGTTAGTAAAAATATATGAAGAAATGTTTTTCATAAAAACGGAAATACTTTAAATGATTTATGCGTAGGTATATGTCGATATTACTTTACTCGTGTACCGGAATTATGTTTTTAAGGTCTTTTAAGCTTTTATCTCAGTCTTTGAGCGCTGTGACCGAATCAAGAAATTCCGTAATGTAAAAAACCTAACACTCCTCACTCCGCCTACCATGTAGCGCGGTCGAGCGTTCACATAATGTGTATGTATATGGTACGTCATTACAAAGCTCGCATGGATCGAGACGTACTGCTCGGAAATCGGACGAATATGTAAGCAGCTGTTTGTGAGAAAGTATATATTATCAAAGAAATAATACTGCATAAATAAATAAATAATTATAATTGCATAAGCTGATAAAAATGTTATGAAATAGCTTTACCGCGGCAGTCCCCGAGTGAGGCACGTTTTTTTTAATATTTTATAAGTTACAATGACACCTGCTGAATAAATATGGAACGAATAACAATAACATTTATATTGAATGTAATAATTTATATTCATTCAAGGCAAAAATTTGTAAATGAGGATCATTATGTTTTCCGTTTTCACTACGAAATTATAATCCCTTTGTAACAGTTGCTCGTAACTGTGTACACATTGACTGCAATATATTTATATGTATATCTGACTCCTATTTTAAGTTCTTAAGGATAAAATTAGGTAACAAAAACCTTTTTTTTATAACTGAAGAAAAAACAAGCATACAAACCACCTGATGGTATTGCTGTCTAGACATCAATAAACAACTTCATATAGAATAGTAGTTGAATCTCAAGTCAGGAATGGTAACATGCCTGCATGTTGCCATTTCTGACGACTAAGATGGTCGCCTTATTGAAGGTTAGCCAGCAACTACTACCGCTACCGTGAAGGTAGCGCTACCTTCCCGGTCGAACTATATTAGTTCCACTTCCTTCGACTTTCTTTGAGTATGTAACGCATACTCACTATATGCGGTTTTGCCTAGAAACGTGGTCAGATTTGCGGTGATTACTGGGTCGAAAACGACCAAAAATATTTCAGAAACAACATAATTATCTTGAGTACCCAGTACATATGAAAATGTATAATTTTCGTGACACGTCAGTCAAAACCATATATTAATTCCTCAATTTCTGGGGATGTCAAAATTGGCGACTGAGGGACAAATTTCACGAAATAGGCAGCGGCGTCTTCATGTGTAACATTAGTTACTACAGAAGTCATCGACGCGCGTGACAAATGCGATATCATTTTGAAAAAACCCTCCTCAATGTCGGCTAATGGATAACTAGATACACTTATAGAACACTTAAACTAACGCAATTAATTGTAAAGCAAGGTGATTACAGCTACAACATCAGTTGCTGGTGATACGCTAATGGCTGAAATTCCGTATCTCACTTGTTCGGGACAAAATTCGATTTCAAATTTTACAGTTTTACTACATTTTTTACTTTACGTTTTACTACGTTTTTTAAGGTGGTAGAACCAGTGTAGTTCGACCGGGGAAGTACCACCGCCACACCTATTTCTAGCGTGAAGCATTTCTTGCGTTTCGATAGAAGGGTGTGGTTGCCGGCACACTTTCACATGAGGCGACCATCACAGTCCTCGGGAGTAGCAACGCATCTGTGATTGACTTCAGATGGAACCCATGTTCTGTATGAAGTTGATTACAGATGTCCATGGGCGGCAGTGACCACTTACCTGAAGGTGAACTGCATGCTCGTTTGCTACTTCAGTCAAATAAAAAAAAAAAAAAACATTAAATGTGTAAAAATAAAATATCGGGAGGAAAGGAGCATCAGGTATGGTCCACTCCTTACTTACTAGAGTTCATTTATAAAATTTGTCAAAAGTATAAAACTGCCATCTTAGTACTGGCTAGCGCGGTTGATTGTGCTCTAAGTCCCTTTTATTCTTAGTCGAGGTCTATTCATAACATGCTCTTATTCTATTTCTATTTAATTTCATGTTTTTATTTCTTGAAATCCAACTGAATACAAAAAAACAAGCATTACGAGGCTAGAATAAAAGATGTAGAGGTTTCAAATCTTTTTTCAGTTAAAACAAACGCAGAACTTTCGGTGAGGTTCAAAGGCGACAAAGTTTTGCTGAAAAAATCCTCTTAGAGGCCTCTTTCAAAGAATTGCGGGCGAGTTGTTGAGCTTTCTTCAAATCTAATTTGAGAAGGCTTTACATGTCAGCCTCAGCTGTTTGCCAGGTGCCAACTCAAACAGCGGTTGGGTTGTTCTTTTCGGGTTTGTTGGATGTGATGATCTTTCGTTTCGAGAGTTTAAAATGTCGCTGTGTGTCTTTGGGATTTTATCGAGATGGTAATTTTATTTGCTGCGTTCAAGACCAAAGTTTTCCGCGAACGTTTTTGTGCAAACGATACGCGATCAGAATTTCGAATTCGTTTTTTTTTGTTAATCAGTAAACATAAGTCGATTTATTTTCATTGTACTTTTTAATGTCAAGGGTTACATTATTATTAAAAAAGGCACTATTGAAGAGTATTTTTTTTTTTATATTTTCTGATTACAAATTTTTTTGGCCTATCTATGACAGAAAAAGTGAAAGATGTTCAACAGAGCAGCCAAGGCTCGTATAGCACCGCCCATCACTCGCCTCAGCTGGTCTCATATTTGTCACGTGCTGAGCATAAATGAAGTAATTTTTCAATTTCTTTTTGGAAAAAATGCTATACGCTGAGAAAAAGTTTAATTTGCATGGTAGTTTTATACAACCACTATAAGTTTTACTTGTACTTGATTTATTTTGCCTGTATAACTATATCGGGTCTTTCTTGAATCATTTAAAAATCACAGGTTGAAGCGTTTATTTTTTTCTTCGACTAGGTTTATTAGTGTCACTCTATGTGTGAGTATGACTTTCGTCTGACCTTTTGTTATTTGTTTAGTTTATATATTGCTTCTCTAACGCTAACCATCTGCAGGTATTTCTAATCCATTATAAGGCTTAGACGCTTAATGCTATTAAGCGCCTAACAAGAGTATTTCAAGGTTCACCGAATTTGTATAACATCCATTGCCAATCCTTAATGAGTTCGTGACTCTCACGACCAAGCTGCAATAGCCTTGGATAATGTTAAATTCCACGATTTAACATAGTAGCTGGATTAGTTGTAAAATATTTATGTATTGATAAAGATACAATCGCGCTATCCTCGGCTTTTGTAGATCTTAAAGAATCTACGAAGTTTAGTGGCGTTGAACACGGTTGGTAGTTTGATGGGTAACCGGTATTTTTAAATACCATTGCAATCCTATACTCCGAAAGGCATGGTAACCAATTTCGATTTTTATCATAGGATATTAATTGTGTACCTCATTAGGCGTTTACAAGGTGGTAGAACGGGTATGGTTAGACTGGTATAACCGCCACATCTATTTCTAGTATGAGGCGGTCCTTGTGCATTATCTATTTATTTATTTAAAGCAATTGCTTGTTGTGCTTACAGCAAAGCCAATGCGCACGACAATTGACAATTTTAACAACTAAATATATTTTTGTTATTGTATAACAATATAAAATTAGGAAAAACTGTATACAACTGACAGAACTGCAGAAATCTTTAAATGACATGAAAACATCTATATCCGTTATCGAAAATTATCGTTATCGAAACGTTGAGTAATCGTATAGCTCTAGTTGTCCCCCACAACTAGAGCTATACGATTACTCAACGTTTCGATTGCTCAGGAACCGGATATAGATGTTTTCATGTCATTTAAAGATTTCTGCAGTTCTGTCAGTTGTCATGCCGCGCCGTGAGCGTGCGCACTGACAGTGTCGTGAACACGGCCCGCGTGCGCCGCTGACACAACCGCTCCGGGACAAACAGTGAGAGGTGAGACAAAGTGGTGATTATCAACTTTATTACTTAAAAGTTGATAATAATGGATCAATAAGGCAATCTTAAGAAAAATTTTTGATGCCAACCATACCTGCCAAAAATAGTGATGGATACAAAAATGGATAGTAGCCATACATTTTTTTATATACATAATGACCGAATTTATTTTGTATTTTCTCTATCATGAGTGTGTATTTATATTCATGGGGATTAAAAATTATTGAATTTTATTCTGATTGACTCCTGACTGACTGAAAACCGTGTACTTTCTCTTATAACAAAACTGACAGATTTAAATGATCGGTTACATAACTGGGAGATGCGTGTATTAAATGTCAATTCAGCGTCCAGACACAGACCCAAATCATGTACTTGCTTAACGCGTGTTACGGGGATTTACTGGAAGGGTGCAGTTGCAGTCTGAAATTCAATGTAGTGTAGTTCGACCGGAGAAGTACCAACGCCATGCCTATTTTTAGCGCAAGATGGTAGAACCAGTGTAGCTCGACCGAGGAAGTACCACCGCCACACCTATTTCTAGCTTGAAGCATTTCTTGCGTTTCGATAGAAGGGTGTGGTTGCCGGCACACTTTCAGATGAGGCGACCATCATAGTCCTCGGGAGCAGCAACGCATCTGGGATTGACTTCAGATGGAACCCATGTTCTGTATGTAGTTGATTATAGATGTCAACGGGCGGCAGTGACCACTTACCATCCACCTGGATTGCATGCTCGTTGGCTACTTCAGTCAGATAAAAAAAAATGAGGCGACCTTCTTAAACCTCGGATGTAGCAATGCATCTGTGATTGACTTCAGGTAGAACCTATGTTCCCTAGATTCGCTTTTTCTTATGACATACAGGACAAAAGTAATCCTACAAGGGTTCCCTTTTCCTTCAGAGATACGGAACCATAACACAAACATAGGAAATTCCCGCCATTCCCTGTCAAAGCTTTACCAGTACAGAGTACTGAGGCCTCCCTGTCCCGTAATTGTCATTTCTTTGATCCCGCACTCAATACTGACCTTTACCGCTTGTGTCATTGGTAGCGTCGAAATAATCGAGCTCTTTACGAAATGAAATATGTTTTTGTACTAATTTTCTCGTTTTCAGACTCATTTGTGGCTTTGAGTTTGGGGCGAGAGTGGGCCCCATTTATTTCATTCATGTGCGCTTCCTTTTCAAATATAGTAATTCTTTCTTGTTACTTATGAAAACCCTGATAGCACTCACTTTGTGGTGTTGTTCTGATTTTTTTTCTTCTGAAAAATTGAGTGAATAATCTTTTATGAGCCGTTATGCAATGTTAATGATAATTCTGTATCTCTATTTTATGTTTTTAAGTGTACTAATTTCTATGTATCTTCTCTTCTCTATATATTAATACGTGAAGTAAAAACTTGTGAAGCATTTTTAAGTAATATACCGCGGATGGATTAGTAAGAAACTTTGCACGGTTATAGTGGACGTAGAGAAGGAGTGCAGAATGTTATTTTTTTTTAAATAATGCATATAACATACATATAACACACACTACCGTACATTTGTCACAAACACATAAATAATAAACGAAATAGATCATTCAATGTCTTACTATGAAAACACAACATCGCAGATATCACTGTCTTTGTCAAAATACCCGCTATTGCTTTTAAATGCGGTTTAGCTTATTAAACCTCTTTTTAAATTGACCGGGTGCGTTCAAAATTACTTGAAAATTATTACATTTTATTTGAATTTGAGAAATATTCGTACTAATTTGGACAATATGAAGTTTAAGGTCGAATTTCGACCGATGTGACGGGTGACTAGTTTAAACAAATGATTAAATTAAATTGTGATTGATAAAAAAGTTTTTGGTTTCAAATGATCATGAAATACAATTATAAATTCTAATTAATTTATGTTAAAATGTGACTAAATAAAAGGAATCTATGTTCCTATTTTGGTACTCGCGAAGGCATCCGAAAGGTCGAGACGGGCCCTAAAGTTGGCCCAACGTAGCTGAATTAAGCAGAAATTAATTAATTGGATTCCTCGCCGTGTTCCTTAAACTATGGTGAGCGGTTCACTAAATTCATCTTAAATAATGTAAACGGTTTCGGCCAAGCTTAATGGCGGCATGGGATTAAAGCGAAAAGGCACTTTGGTAAATAAAGTCGTTTCACATTTTTTCTGGTTAAATTTGTCTGAAGTTTAAATGATGAAGTTAATGTGGGAAAGTTTGTTATTCAATTAAAGACTTTCTTAGACTTCAGCAACTGATATAAGTTAGGTCCTGAGGTAAACACCCTGTTCATTTATATTTCCTTATTCTATTGTATCATACTTGTATTTTTAACTTAAATGTTCTATTTGTAAAGCGAGAACATATTCTATTTGTATGTAAGGCATGATACTGGAGCTAACTTTCATTGCCAACTAAAAAAAACAAGATTGTAATTAAAAATTTAAAAAATGAATATAAATAACAAAAAAGACAAACCCGCTGAGTTCCTTGCCGGATCTTCTCAGTTGAGGTCGTATTCCGATCCAGTGGTAGTGTAAGAAAAAAAATGTAACTGACAATTTGTAAGTGCCCCCGTAGGCCTATACAAAATAAAGACATTTCATTTATTTTAGTTATTTTAGTTATTGATCTGGATATTTTTGTATATGCTTTTTGGTGAGTATGTGACAGGGGACTGACTTGAATTCACTTTGTCTGGATGTTTTTTTAAAATTTGATATTATGTAGGTAAAGATACACTCATTGCCTATGTCCAGTAGTGGGCCTCAAAGGGCTGATAAATGGAATACCAATAAGAAGCGTATAAGGTCAATAAGAAGCGAACACCATATATGGGCACAACCCATTATTGTCCCACTGCTGGGCACGGGTCTTCTCTCAGAATAAAAGAGTTTTAGGCCATAGTCCACCGCGCTGGCCAAGTGCGAATTGGTGGACACCGTATATACTTAATTACAAATACACAGTATCAAACAACAATGTTTGGGGATTCGGAATATCTAAAGGGTAATTGTATTCGTATCGTGCAGAGAGGCAAGGGCAGCGAAACGTGACGGTAAAGAGGGCTCTATCGAAAGACATTGGGACTAAATTAAAACCGACAGGAAACACCCCAGTTTGTCAACCCTTGTCCCACCTGTATTATTGAGTCAGTGTATTTTGCTCGGTTAGATTCGGAAGGTAATATCTATTCGGATTTGTACATTCGAACGATTACGCGATTACGCGTTTTGCATAGTTGCAATCGCTTTCCTTAATTTAGTTTTAAATCCAAATAATATAGTGCGTAACCAGCAGCCACTCGGGCAGCGCGTATTCAATACCAATAACCATAAGACATTCCTGTTGTAGCGTAGTTAAGAATCTTTAGAATATAAACCAGTTAACCAGTGAAAGGTTGTCCGTTATTACCAATGAACCATTCTAAAACCAAAAGAAATGAACCACAATCTTTTTCAATATCTATGGTGTTTGGTTACTCTAAATGTATGTAGACGGCATTATAGAAAATAACTAAATGTTGTAAAACGTAACCAAAAATAAAGATTACCAAACCTTTTTTAGTATTTCGATATTCATTTACATTTCAAAGCATTGTACATACATTTGCCAGATTACTTTCTTAAAGTATCGATAGTAAATATAATTCAAATATTTTAATTCACTTTGAGTACTCCTGGCTTAAACCATTATAACCACACAGAAAAATAGACTGACAAAACTTATAAAAAATCCTAACTTACTTAACTTGGGGTACAACCCATTATCGTCCCACTGTTGGGCACGGGTCTTCTCTCAGAATGAGAGAGTTTTTAGGTTATAGTCCACCGCACTGGCTTTGTGCAAATTGGTGGACTTCACACACCTCCGAGAACTTTTTTTTTAAAGAACTCTCGGGTGTGTTGGTTTCCTCACGATGTTTTCCTTCATCGAAAAGCAGTGATCAGTGGTGTGTGCTTGGGATTGAACCTCGGACCTCCCTTTTGAAAGGGCAAGTTTCAACCATTATCATTATAAAATTTTAGATTTTTTATTTTTGGACAAAACGAAGTTCACCAAGTTATTTATACTCGGTCCTCCAAAAAATTTATCTCCGCTTAAATTCCTATAGAAATATTTGAAAGCACAACTAAAGGGAGTTATTTTAATCATGTCTAGCTATCTAGCAAAGGATGAGGTCTGAAATGTAAGTTAGGGGACGGTTATTGGAACGCAAGGAGGTCAGATATTCAATATCGGCAGACATTGGGACTAAATTGAAATTGACAGGAAACTATCTGACTAGAGACAGAAATTTAAGTTTGTGTAGTCTTTTAGTATCGAATGTGTACGTGGACAAGGATATTTTTATTTGCTTCCATTTCTGAGAACGTAGCTGTTACGTTAGTCTAATAACTATATATTAATACGTAAAGTAAAAACTTGTGATCCGTTTTCAAGGTACTTGTCGCAGACGGAGGAGTATGAAATTACGCACGGTGATAGTTGGTGTAGAGAAGGATTACGCAATGCTCATATTTTTTTTTTCATAAAATGCGTAAAACATACATAAAATCAACTAAAACCACACCATTACACACAATACCTTGCATTTGTATACAACACATGTAATACATGCATACAAACGAAATAAAACATTCAAAGTCTTACTATGGAAACACATAACGTTAAAAATAACAGACGTATTTGTCATTATATCCGCTTTTGTTTTCGAATGTAGCTCAGCTAATTAAACCTCTTTTTACATTTAACTTTCTAAAGATTTGAGAAATATTCGCGCTACTTTAGACAATATAAAGTTTCGTTTTTATTTTAATTACGGTCGAATTTTGACCGTTGCGACGGTATACGCTTTGAGTTAGAGACGTGCAATAACAGAAAATAAGCAAGGATTGAAACTTTCATAATATCTATAAGTTTTCATTCATTCAATATTTAATGAATTTATAGGTATGACGATTGAGCAAACAAGAGACTAAATTAAGCAATAATAAGTAAGAATCTTTAGCGGAATAATTAGTAATATCAAGTTACTATGGCGAATATGAAATTTCACAAGTCTTCGTATTTCATAATCGGCCTCTGCTACACGACTCCCAATTTCATTCGGGCATAACATCTCCGTCACGCGAAAATCTATTGAAACGCCTTAACAAATTCAAATAAGGATCTAAACATTCTTTATTACGATGCCTTTCAAAATTTCAATGCAAATTCAGTATTTTACCCGGTAAGCACTGAGTACCCTTTGTTGTCGCGAACAATATCTTCAACCGTTTGACTCTTACAATAGTTGGTAATCGAACGTATATTTCAAGTGACAAATTCGTAGGCTGGAATGTGATGGATTTTCTTGTCTGCGGAATCTAAAACTAATCCGTAAACAGAATTGCCACCTGAATAAGATTTCGGATTTACAAGAGGATTTTCGTTTTTAGGTACGAGATAATCCGTTTTGGATACTTGTGGAGTGAATAGAGGGAATGGATTCCTTTGCCTTTAAAGTTATATAGATACAGACACCTCTGCCTTGAAAGTTTTTTTTATATAGTTAAAAAAATGTATCCGCTGTTTGTCTGTTCGCAATTACGAATAAGGTAGGTTTTTAGAGTTCCTTACCCAAAGTGTAAAAACGGAACGCTGTTACAAAAGAAAAAAAAATCTTTTTCTTTTTTTTAATTTCAAAATTTCAATCAATTCAATTTCAAAATTCTTTTTTTTTTCTTTTTTTTTCTGTTACAAAAAATTTCGCTGTCCGTCTCCGTCTAGTCGTCTCTCCATTTATTCCTCTGTCTGTCTATCAACAAGCTGTATCTCATGAACAGTGATAAATAAACAGTTGAAAATTTCACCTATGATGTAATTCTGTTAACACTTCCGCTGACTTTGTCAATGACAGCTTCCCTACAGTTGACTGCCACCCGAAAATACGAGTTTTAAAAAAATGGCTACCACTTTTCTTGTTTCATTTATTGGAGGAATCTTTGAAAATAAATTGATATTTCTGCATAGAATGAACAGTAATCGTTCCTTTTTTAGGCGTTTTACGCCTACATATAAAATTATGATGATGAATAATAATATTTATAGATGCAATTAACATAATACTGTGACGCGACTCCTTCTACAAAATATGCCGTAAAAGTGTAATAATTTGTTGGACTATGTATTTTCCTAATATATAATGAAATATTCCATGCAATTTTAGCATTTTATGTTTTTATTTAGTAAGAAATAATGTATAAATAATAAAGCAACAATATGTTACGGTGCTTCGTTAGTGGTTATCAATTTAATGAATTTAAGAATATTGTAATAAAAAGACAACACAAAAACACAACATTGTATTTTATTCATTCGAAATTACAGAAAATTATTTACAATAGATTGATCCAGTAACACAATAGATCGAAAACCTCAACACAACACTCCACACTCACATTCGTTTTACATCAAAAAATCACTGGTAATAGAAAAACCTTTCGTTATTTACAAACTAAATACATATTTTGAACTTATTACATATTATAAATAACACTTTACATGTCCGTAACACTAAAACATTATTTTTATGTTTACGCGAATTTTTTTACTGTACTCCCGCCAAAACAAATGTACCTATAGTAACAGAGCTTGTTCTCTAGGGATGTGACCATACTAATATCGGTAAAAAATATAAATCGGTAATATTATAGTCTGGCCTAATTGTATATCTGAGTGTACGAAGAACATTTTCACATTAATTTTATTGTTTTTGTACCACATTTATATTAAAATACTGGCTAATAAATGAAAATATATTTATTTTTATATCAGACATTTGTTAAACTCTAAAAAGCGCGCAAAAATTGGCGCCTGTATTCTCACAGCTACATCACCTTCCATAGATAAGAATTATAAGATCCTCAAATCATATTTATAATATTGCCCGACTGCGTCAGAAGGAGAGTCATGTTTTTTTTGCATGCGCTACAGCTTTATGAACAACTTATTTTCATCAACTGACGTTTAATTTTAGTTTAGACGCGTTAGCCTAAAAGTGTCATAAAATGTCGGATCAATGATACTTATTCTAACAATACTTACAAATATAAAATATTTTTTATCATACATAAATTATACATAAACAATCGAATACAACACAGTAAACAATATTTTTGAAGTTATACGTCTTTTGGCGCGTGAGAGAAAAATGATGAGAGTAAATTTTTCACCATGCGCGCGCACACCGTCACGAAACACCGACACCCTGAAATTAGCTATAGTCAACTGTTCAGTTTTTTCTATTGTTAGTGTCGTTTTTTCTACAAACGTAGAATACGGCGAAATATATATTTTTTTAAAGATTTTTATCTTGTTGCGCCAAAGAAGTGTAACGCGTGAACATAAGATAATACGCACACTCTCTTTTTTATTTTTTGTTTGAATATTGGTTTTGTTTTGTTGCCTGTCTGCTTGTTTGACATCTTCTATTTAGCAAAATTCTAATTTTTCGGATAAACTCAGTCACGTTCAAATAAAGGCTGTCCAACCTCATGCCCACGGGTCACAATGTGGCCCGCCAATTCATTTATAGTCTCCAGTTGAGTTAGGGCCTGATTACAATCCATCCCACTAACGTGTGACCCGCAAACCTTCTTGAAAGCAAAACACGTGCGTATTTCTATTAACTCTTTGATAGCCTTGGTTTAAATCTAGTCTGAAAAGAACATAAATTCATAAATTAAAGTAGATAGAAAAATATATCGAAATCGATTTTATCCTTCATTATATCCATTATATTAACGTTTCGATATTTACTTACTACATAATTAATTTATTCTGAACACTCCGGTATCTGATGTTTTCTGCCTCAGAATTCTTTTTATTTCCAAAATTAACCGCATCAAAAACTTTTGGAAAGAAACTCTGTAGGTTCCCAGTTCTAAAAAAATTAAAAAAATCTGTCATTATTTCATAGAATATAATTAATTTTATGGGATTAATTATATTTTACAATTACAATTATATTTTACTTATAATATTTTATAATAAACAATAGATGTTTTATATAATTCTTTCAAGTCATGTTAAAATTTATGTTTAGTATGAATACCGATAAAATATGAAAACCGTAAAGGCGATTTTATTAGTACGGCACATCCCTTATATTTGTATAGAAATATTGCAATACGAAATTTTTAAATAATAATGAACAAAGTATTCTATGATTTTGATATTTTGTTTTTCTAGATTTATATTTATTATTTTCACAAATACATTATTCCATCTTTCACAGACATTTGTTTTTGTTTAGATTCCAATGGAACTCAATTTTATTTTATTTATAAGAAAGTACATGCAATTTTGTTGTATAAATTTACACAAAACACTAATAAATAGTTATTCTAAAGTTTTAAATACTTATAATGAGTAATGAACGACACTTTAGTTACTTTTCTAATTTATAAACACGCAAAACAAATCACACCATGACACTTCAAACTCCCGCCATATTGCACTGAGTCAAATAAATCTATGCTAAATACGATGTTGACAGCATACAATTTTAATTGTTACAAAATACAAAATATTATATGAATGCATCAAACCTGATAATACAAATGTGTGTATAATTTATTTATCTTCATATTTGCCCAAGACAGGTAGTAGAAATAATGTATATTAAATATAAAAAAGCGGGTTTTGTAACATGTAGTAGTCATAGCACACATGTGTGCTATAGTCCAGCCAGCGGTAGTTTTAAGTTATAGCACACATGTGTGCAATTGTCAGCGGGAAGGTTAATGTACGTTTTTTTTTTGTTTTCGAGGGAGAAACCTTCAAAAGGTACCCGACGCCGTGGGAGCGACGCAGGGTTATGTGGGATTTTTACCGCACTAAAAAGGAGGACTCCGGGATCTCGAAACGACTTCAACCGGAATCGGGCTCCTCCCAGATGGGCGGCTGGGCCCACCGCTCCGTCTAGTTTTTACGACGGTATGCGACCACACATACCGCCGTCCTTCCCGGGATTGCCTGACCGAACGGTTCGAGCTCCCACTCCAGCCGTCTGCAACCCCGGAAGCCCCTTTTAGTCGCCTCTTACGACAGGCAGGGGAGGCCGTAGCCCTATTCTGATCCTGCATACATTTTAATGAAAAAAAGAACATACTCCTTTAGCGACCTCCTTTTTATTTATTTAGGAAACAGACGATTACATAATTCACAATATTAGTTTAGTACATTAAGGAGATACATAGATCAGTGAAGTTTCCACTTTTTACTAATACGTTACTAGCGTAAAAAAGATAAGATGGAGCAGTAAGTTAAAATAGCAAAGAAATTTAAAAAAATAATTATTATTAACACTTATACAACTAAACAAAAAAAAATAGATTTTATTTTTAAAACATCAAAACATAGAAAAAAAAGAAAAAACTATTTTATTTCGGCGATTGTCTGCCTACCTTCCTTTTAAATTTTCCAATTGAAAGGGGTCAAGATTCAACAGATATTTATTGTAAAAATTACAGGACTTTTGTATATACTTTTTGAATACTATGACTTTGACGTGAAAAAAAAGAAGATTATTGTTTTTAGTATTATGCAATGGATAGAATGTTTTGAGTTTACTTATTATTTCTCGTAAATATAATAATTATTGTTAATATAAATTATAGGCATGGAATCGGCACGTTTTTGCACCCTATACTCCCACTATTATTTTAACAAATTCTGTATCTTTTGTGAGTGAGCCAATTTTAAGTACAGAATTTCCATTTTTTTGTGTCATTGTAGATTAATGTTGAAGTATTGGTTTTTATGAGTATTTTTTTTGTCGTCGTCAATCCATTATTGTCCCACTGGTGGGCACGAGTCTTCTCTCAGAATGAAAGAGTTTAGGCCATAGTCCACCGCGCTGGCCAAGTGCGAATTGGTGGACATTCGACATTCGATTCCCGGCCAGAGAGGTAAATGAATGATGAGTTTAGATTCCTGCTCTGGGTTTTGGTGTTTGTGTATTCGTCTTGTGTGTGTCCATGGTACCCACGACACAGAAGAAAATCCTATTGTGGGGCTATGAGAGTAGAAAGCGTGTGTGTGTCTTATTATATACTAGCTGAGCCCCGCAGATTCGCCGGCGTTTAAAACATCGATGTATCGATTGTCCCGTGAGAATAAAATATTTTGCCACAGTAAAAAGTACCTTATATGTTAATCCAGGGTGTTAGCTAACTGCCTACCAAATCTTAGGAAAATCGCTCCCGCCGTTTAGACGTGAAGAAGTAACAAAGATCACACTCCCAAACTTTCGCCTTTATAATATTAGTATTATAATACGGAAGCAGCTTACATGCATGTAGTCCATCATCATCATGATGATAAGTGGCACTTACAACCATGAACAGCTATAAACAACACCAGTTATAAATCATTTCAGGAGTTGTAGTACTAAGTGTGCTGCTACCCCCAGGGAGTAATTTGGAATACTCATACTCATAGATGGATTAAGGAAAACTGACTTAATTACAGACATGTCAACGCACAACCCAATCTGCAATTTAAAGTTAGAACAATTTAAAGGTGGTAGAGCGAGTGTAGTTCGACCGGGGAGGTATCACCTCCACACCTATTTGTAACGTAAAACATTCCTTGCGTTTCGATGGAAGGGTGTGGTTTCCGGCAAACTTTTATATGAGGCAACCATCCTAGTCCTCGCGAGTAGCAACGAATCTGTGACTGACTTCAGGTAGAACCTATGTCCTATATGAAGTTGCTAACAGATGTCGCAGGGCGGCAGTGAACACTTACCATCAGATGGACTGCATGATCGTTTGCTTCTTCTTTATTATAAAAAAAGAAATAGAAATTTGAAATTATGCTCTATGTTTCCTATTATAATGAAAAATAGCAACAAGAAATGAGTTTTCGGAAATTCACCCCTTAAGACGATAAAACGGACTTTCAGGAAAATCCCCAATAGGATTTTCCTGAAAGTCCGCCTATTTTGATGCTAGCTTAATGAAACTTAGTATTTGACCCCTTATTTTGGTACTATGGAAAACCTGTTTCACTATTTTCAGAAAATCAATCCCTAAGAGATCAAATGCTAAGATTTTATTATAGTCTACGCGAACGAAATCGCGGCGTCTACTAGTATAAATTATATAAGTCTCTTAAAAAAATGTTTGTATTGTCTAATAGTCAGCTTTATAGTCTGAATTTAATAGAGCAGATTTAATAAAAACATTTTAATATTACGCAAGAAAAATGAGATATTGCTAAGTACATTTACGCTACGAACTTTATAAAGAAAACCTTTCCTTAGCCAACATCATAAGCAAAGTAAATTTTAAGATAAATTTCTAACAAAATCCCAATAGCGTGAGAAGTGGTATTAAGGAGATTGTAGCACGATAAAGATGCCGCAGGAATGCAGCCTCCGGAGCCTTCGGATTAAGATGAGGTTACGCGATATTCTAGCTGGTAAAGTCGAACTTTTCCTGGAACTTACCGTAAAACAAGAGTAAATAAAATATAGGAATAAAATAAATATCGGTGCTTAATTTATGGAGGTGATTTACTTTTAAGGTCGTATTCCGTTGCGGTGGTATAAGGAAAGTGTGCTTAGGTTAGAGTAGAATCGTCCCTGTAGCCTCGGGGTCAGAATAGGGCTACGGTATCCCCTGCCTGTCGTAAGAGGCGACTAAAAGGGGCTTCCGAGGTTGCAGACGGCTAGAGTGGGAGCTCGAACCGTTCGGTCAGGCAATCCCGGGAAGGACGGCGGTATGTGTTGTCGCATACCGTCGTAAAAACTAGTCGGAGCGGTGGGCCCAGCCGCCCATCTGGGAGGAGCCCGATGGGGCAGCGCGCTCGGAGGATTCCGGTTGAAGTCGTTTCGAGATCCCGGAGTCTCCTTTTCAGCGCCGAGGACGGCCACCGGGGGGGGGGTTTTAGTGCGGTAAAAATCCCACATAACCCTGCGTCGCTCCCACGGCGTCGGATACCTTTGGAAGGTTTCCCCCTCGAAAACAAAAAAAAAAGGTTAGAGTAGAATAGTAAAAGGTATTTTTTTAAACAAGCCGTTATGTCGTGTCGTCACCGGTTGGATACTGAGGTAGATCAGCGCTGGTTGTCTTCGGATGCCAACATAATGCCAAGCAGTGCTCATTTCGTGATGTTTGCACCCTCTTTTCTCTTTTTTATATTGTACTTATGTATAGTAACTTAATGTGTGTGTAAGCAGATCGAATAAATGATTATCTTATCTTATCTAAAAGATATTGTAACTGAAAATAAGTGAGTGTCCCCGTAGGCCTAGACTAAATAAAGACGTTTCATTTCATTTAGAACCTGTTTAGTTCTTTCGAACCACTAAAACGCAAGTACTATTTCACGACAGAATTAGGTTGGGGTTGTTACCTCCCCGGTTGCACTATATACGCCTTGTGCTTACCTACAAATAATCGAGTAAATTTGATACGTTTTGATCAAGAAATATCTCTGATGTGCATCTGGCGTTCATGAGAAGACATGCTAAGGTCTCCAGTTTGATTTCTAGAAATCAATTCCCCGATATTACTAGACTTAGTGTGAATCTCTATTTGCTAAGGATTCACAAATCCCTCTACGTTGAAGTGATATTGAATTTAATACTCATGCACATCTTCGCCACATCTTGCATTTTTACGGCTTTAATGTGGAAAATATCCCATGTTACGTATTTCAGTAATATTCTAAGGGCATGGTTGTATTGAACATTCATTGGGTACTATCGCTTGAGCTATGGTCGCTAAAGCTATTGTACTTAAAACTAGTTTATTACTTTTTCTCAAAACAATCATTTATAATCATTTACTTAAGGTATTTACAAGTACTAGTCATCTGTCGCAATGGTCGAAATTCGACCGTAATTTAAATTAAAAAACTAAACTTCGTATTGTCCAAAGTAGCACGAATATTTCTCAAATTCAAATAAATTGTAATAATTTTCAAGTTATGGCAGTTAAAATTCAGGTTTTGAAAATAGTATTCAGGGGTACCCTACGCTGTTCCTCTTTACTAATACTTCCCATCTTTTAATAGATAAATATCATAAGATGTATATAAAAGGGAAAACTTGGGAGTAGTAACAGTTTTTTCCTCCATCCATCCATCCATCAGCCCTTTGATGTCCACTGCTGGAGATAGGCCTCCCCTAAATGGCGTCACTCCAACTGGTCCTGTGCAATCTGAATCCAACGGTTTCCCGCTGTCTTCTTCCATCGGTCCACCTGGTAGGGGGGCGACCTGTACTCCTTTTGCCTAAACGTGGTCGCCACTCGAGGACCTTTCTTCCCCATCGGTTATCGGTCCTTCGAGCGATATGGCCGGCCCACTGACACTTCAGCTTGCTGAGAGCAACGTCGGTAACCTTCGTTCGTCTACGGATTTCATCGTTGCGAATCATGTCTCGTAGCGAAATTCCGAGCATAGCCCTCTCCATAGCACAGTATCAGTTTTTTCCTATACAACAGTAATGCCAAATGTGACCAACACCAATGTCCAGTGCAGTGATTATTCCCAAAGATTGCCGTCAAAGGAGTGCTCAATCCAGTGTGGAAGACAAAGGGTTATGGAATTGAGGATACAGGGTAACTATGAATTTATAGGTGTTCGCTACTTTAATCATTTAATTGTATTACTTTTGATCTTTGGACTACCTACTTATTATTATAATGTTTCTTATTCGTACTGCTTTTTACAATAGGTACTTTTTATAGTATATAGTCATACTTATATTATAAAGGCAAAAGTTTGTTAGTGCGTATGGTTGTAACTTCTTCACGTCTAAACGGCTGGAGCGATTTTCATAAAATTGGTAGGGAGTTAGCTGACACTCTGGATTAACATATAGGCTACATTTTACTGTGGGAAAATATCTTATTCCCACGGGACACATCGATTTTTTTAGCGCGGGCGAAGCTGCGTGGTTCAGCTAGTATAAATATAAATACTTTATACTTTTAGAATTTTCCTTACAATGTCAAGGACACACAAAAAGCAAATTTACAAAATTGAGATACGACTATAAATGAACATCATATCATTTTAAAATTCATCATAATTAGTATTTTACATTTTAATCCGGTACTTCCTTATTCTTATTATTTTAAAACAAGGACAATAGTACACAGAAATATATACATAAATATGTTACTGTAATCCTTTTGTCGATATTTCGATTTTTATCGAGAGGGTTTTTATAGAGAGGAGCGTTACATTAACATTGAATACAAACTATTATCGGTACCTCGATGTCTAAAATAGTAATTGAATTATAATGCAGTTTACAAAATGCATAGTGTTCCCTAAGGAGTAAGCACGACTAAAACAGCCGCTAGGGAACTTCCGCCACTAATTACGGAGGTGTACCGACAAAGCAATAAGGAAAACAATTAGCAGTGACTTCCTCTAAAAGGAGATTTAATTGCCACAAATCTAAACGGTTCCTCTGATTGTAAAGTTAAAATACATAAAAATGGTGTAACACAATTAGTGCGACGTAAAAAAATTCAAATACGAATGACTTATACATAATCGTAGATGTGATTTGTAATGTAAATATATTATGAAATAAAACAAGAGCTACAAATAATATATTAAAACAGATATAGGACTAATAAAAATATATTTCTAGATCTGGTGCTGCTACAGAGGGTGCAGCACCATCCAGATCTCGAAAGGATTGAAGGCCTTCACATAGTTAACGTAGGCAACATTTAACAGCAGTTTATAATCTTCGCCTATATAATCTGTTTAAGCATCTACCGATGCTAATTTAGGTCCATGGTCCATGATGAGTTCCAAAAATATACTTTTAGGAATTAAAACTTTTTGGAATCCGGCTAATTAAGGAGGCTGGAAGTCGATAAACCTGCGTACACGTGTCCTCACGTGGACTTAAGACAATTCCAGAATACCACTAATAAAATTCCCTCTTTTTCCAGCTCCTGTATGTTCTCATCAGACCTCATTGTCTTATCGCTGTATATTGCTCGATTTAGCCATCAAGTGTTGTAGCTTTGGGGATTCTTATCTACATTTCTTTGGGGATTCCTAGCTACCCTGCTTTGCTGCTATATATCATAGCTCGGACGCCAGGGACTGAAGGTCGGGTTTTTCTGCGCCTTTTACATTTTTGGGTTGTGCCAATAGTCATTGCGACGTACATACGATGTATTGACCTCAACAGACGTTAATATTAAACAGGAAGTTGCTGCTGTGCATATCCTGGGTAACGTCACTTAGTCGACCTCTACGATATCTACGGGAAGAGTGCGATGCTCTTCAAGACAGATATTACAAGGTACTTAATACAGATATCGAATATACAGATATCGAATTGATGCCTTTCAAAATGTGGTATTGGAAGAAATTGCTAATAACCATGGATAGCTCACAAAACCAACGCCTCTATTCTTAAAGACCTTAAAATAACATGTAGACTGTCAAACATCTACCTCCGTAGGATCTTTGAGTTTTTCGGTCACATCAGAAGAAAAGGTGACAACCTGGAAAACTTCTGGTGTCCGGAAAAAATACAGGGTAAGAGGCCACGGGGGCGCAGTCCAATGTGTTGGTCTGATCAAATCCGCACCAATCTCGACAGCACCCTTCATAATGCCCTATACACAGCTAAAGCAGAGTCTGTTGGAAAAACATTATAGAAAGAAAATAGAGACCACGACCCTCAGCATGAATCACGAATTAAGGAGGAGGAATACAGATATCACACTGTACAATAAATCCAAAATCTATTAATAGTAACGCACTTAGCAAGCAGAGAAATTATTTCAAATTGTTTTCCTTCATATAGCAATATAGTTGAAACACCACAGTAATTAGCGACGGGCACTCCCCACGGAGCACTACTAGGTACTGTAGATATCTCCGCTTTACTTGGTCTCATTGTTTGATTAGGATCTGTGAATAATTTAGTACTAAATGTAAACAAACCATGTCAAAGTGTGAACCATGAAAGTAATATTATAAATTATTTAAAAAAGTTACACTCGAAAAAAAGCGACTGCTTAAAAACTACGGATAGATTCCACTTTCAGTAATGTTTATAAGCTATCGGGTTTATTTATAACTAAATAAAACCCCGCAGCTTCGCCCGCGTTAAAAATATCGATGTATCTGTCTATGTGTTAATATATAATAATGTGTTAATCCCAAGTGTATTTAGCTGACACTACCCTAACAATTTTTATGAAACTCGCTCCAGCCGTTTAGACGTGAAAAAGTAACAAACATACACACTCACAAACTTTCGCCTTTATAATATTAGTATGGTAGTTTGTTTAACGCTTTTTCGGATTTTGAGTCAAAATATTAAGTAATATAATATCTAATGTCATGATATTAAAAAAAACATCCCTCCCTCTCCTTTTCATCTGATCGCAAGCACCATAATTACTTAAACATTATATCACCTATGTCACTGCAAAATGAGACAAATTCAATTACATCTCATATGTAAAAATCTGTCAATGGTCACACACACAACGTCATACAAACACATAAATAGAGTGGAAAAACTATCCTCCTTCTAACACAGTCAGGCAAATATAAAAGTTGTGTAGATTGAACTTTTACGAGATGTAGCATCAACAACCCTTTTACCATTAGTTATTTTCGAAATGAGATAGATTAAAGCCCAACTTTTTTACGAATTTTCCCTTCATCGTTAAAGCAAGTGCTCGCTGAAAGTTGATTTAATCTTGTGTCCCTTGCAGGGTCAAACAACAAGTCTACGAAACGCGTAAACATTGACCGTACGTAAACGATAACGAAATCACAGAAGGCGTATTTTTTCATACGAGTTCTCCATTTTTATTTTTATATTTGTGTTAACTTTTTGCAATGTTGTATTACAAAATATTGTCTCTAGAAACTTAGCAAGTGTAAAAAACCGGCGAAGTGCGAGTCGGACCCTACACCAAGAGTTCCGTACATTAACTATAAAAATGGCAAAAATCTCGTTTGTTTGTATAGGAGTTGTATTTTTTTATATCTTGGCAAATGCTGTCGCGTGTTTCGGTCAAACAAATAAAAAACGTTTGTTTATTGGGAGCCCGCTTCAATATTTATTTTATACTTTTCAGTATTCATTGTCGTAGCGAATAGCTACAGGCTGATGACACCCGCGGAGACTTAGTAATAGAGTTACGTTTTTATCATTTGTGTACGGAACCCTTTAAAGGAGCTAATATTAGGAGTGCATTTATTCATCAATTGGCGCAAATGATAAGGATTTAGAGATTTCGGGATAACGGTTTATGTTATTGCTCCTGAGTTGTGGTTTGCCGATACGTTATTAGGGTGCTTTGTCGTAAAGATCGGGGTTTATGGTACAGTAATAATTGATACCTGCGTCCCTGGCATACGGTCTTTCTATTCGATTTAACGCTATAAAGAATCGAGTCAAATCCTCGACTTTTGAGTTCTATTATTTAGTTTAACTGGCTGTTTCAGCTAATCCAAATTCAAATTCCTATTTTATTTAGCAAGAACGTGGGTACATGAAATTATGTTGCTATCTATTATGTAAAGGTTTTCTTGCGTTTATTTGAGGCGACCATCATAGTCCTCAGGAGTAGCAACGCATTTGTGATTGACTTTAGATATGACGTATGTTCTATATGAAGTTGCTTACGAATGTTCATGGGCGGCAGTGGCAACTTACCAACAGGTGGACTGTGTGCTCGTTTGCTGCTTCAAAGAGATAAGAAAATTGTGTGCCTTAGCGAAATGCGATCTACAGGTTTTGAACGAAAGAGTAACAAACAAAGATACATCCTTACAAACTTACGCATTTATAATATTGGGTACAACCCATTATTATCCCACTGCTGGGCACGAGTCTTCTCTCAGAATAAGAGAGTTTTAGGCCATATCCACCGCGCTGGCCAAGTGCGAATTGGTGGACTTCACACATCTCCGAGAACTATTTTTTAAAAAAGCTCTCGGGTGTGTAGGTTCCCTCACGATGTTTTCCTTCACCGTAAAGCAGTGATAATTAATTTATAATTAGTGGCGTGGCGGGGTTTGAATAACCTAGCATAACCCAGCTGCTACCCCGGGAGACAGGGTATCCATGAGGTTTACCCACTTAAAAAAAGAATAAGGAAAAGCTAAGTGCAACTAAATTTATAGGTGAAATTTGCTTGCAAAAGGAGCGAGTGCAACGCATGTCAAATAATAATAATAGTATAGATAACAAAGATTTCATCTAAAGTAATAAGTTAAAATAAGCGGATTTTATTTGTTAATTTAATTTAAGAATACATTTATTAATAATATATTCAAAATTTCCAATGTTATGTGTAAAATTATCAATATCTTCTTGTTCTGAGACTACCCGAAATTCGCGAATAATTCGATTTTTTACTCTATACAAAATGGAATGTTATATGATTTACCGTGAACGTAGGGTTATCTATTTTTCGTGTATATGAATATTTATGCACATACAATTAACACAAAACAAAGGAAAATCTATAACAACTGTACAAATTCACAGCTGTTATGTCTTTCGAAAAATTCCACCAGCAAAACAGAAACAGAATGATACACAAGACATGGGCAAATAGGAAAATTTATCATTGTTTTGGATTAATAGTCCCACAACTCAAAAATTATATTTATTTTAAATTTAATTCTAAGTTAAAGTATAAGCGAAAGTCGTTTATTATTTACCTGGCTCTCATATAAATGACAGACAGACGGACAGACAATCAGTGAGGCCTTAGTTAGCTTCCGTGTTTAAAATTTGGGTTCGGAAACTCAGAAAACGGTTTTGTGTTGGGTCAATCCAATATGATATCCGAGGAACGATATGTCTAAGATCTTTAAATACGAAACTTGATTTGAGAAATATTTTTCATGACACTTGACGAACCGCGTAGCGGTGCGGTTACTGTACCGGTCTAACGCGGATTGGTTTCCGGGTTCGATTCCCGCCCAGACAGGTATCTGAATGATGAGTTTAGATTCTTGTTCTGGGTCTGGGTTTTTATTCCAATTGCGTTCCTTTGGAGATCCCGGAGTCCTCTTTATAGCGCCGGAGACGGCCACCGGGGAGGTTACCTCACTAACCCCCCCAGTCCCACAATATCCAATCCTACATAACCCTTTGAAGGTTCCCCCTTGAGAACAAAAAAAGGGTCTGGGTGTTTGTATATTCGTCTTCTTGTGGGTCCATGGCACCCACGATACAGGAGAAAATCTTACTGTGGGGCTCTCTCATCAACCCATTATTGTCCCATTGCTGGGCACGGGTCTTCTCTCAGAATGAGAGAGTTCATGCCATAGGCCACCGCGCTGGCCAAGTGCGAATTGGGGCTATAAGTGTAGAAAACGTTTTAAGTTATTAACTTGTCAACCCATCGGCCTTCCAGGGTCCATAGCCTTTCACTAATTGAGGCTTTTGTCAGTAGTAATCTACGTAAGTACCAACGCATTTGTGATAGACTTCAGATAAAGTAAGTAACCCTAAAGTGACGTAACTATGCTATTTACTCGTACAACAAAAAATAAAATATTTGAAATACTAAATAAAATTGAAAATAATATTGAGAAGATGGTAGAATCAGTGTAGTTCGACCGGGGAGGTATTACCGCTACACCTATTTCTAGCGTGAAGCATTTCTAACATTTCGATGGAAGGGTGAGGTTGCCGGCACACTTTTATATGAGGCGACCATCATAGTCCTCGGGAGTGGCAACGCATCAATGATTGACTTCAGTTCTATGTAAAGTTGCTTACAGTTGTCTATGGGCGACGGTGGCCACTTACCATCAGGTGTACTGCATGCTCGTTTGCTACTTCATTATTATAAAAAAAATGATGTTGAAAGTTGTAACCCAAGAAAATATATTTAATCTCTAAAATTAATCTAAAGATTACAAAAAAGAAAAGTGTGGTATGCGTACTAAAATACGTACTACGTATTAAACGAGAAAAAAGGGTTAAACTTTCAAAAACGCTTCGAATTCTCCCTTTCATCTTAAAACAAGCTTTTGTTTTAGAAATTTTGCATATTTACGTGGCAAGACCCTTGGCCCCGGAATGTCCGATATTTGCTGAAACGTTATTATGCAAAATATTCCAAAAACTATACCGTAACGTGGATAAAGGGCGGTCGGATGGACCTTCGTAGTGATGTGCCAACTGGGATAAACACGATTCGGGCTAACTCGAGTTGAAATTCATGCAACTCGGGCAAGAGGCAACTCGACCTGAACTCCAGTTACCTGGATGAAGCTTAGCATATCCTTACTTTCGTTTTCATCATGTTAATAGCCTTGCTTCATAAAACTGTAAAAACAGAACAGATTCATTATAAACATGTAATGGATAAATAATTTATTAATAATGTTATTAATTAATATTTAATTAACCAATTATTTTCCCACTGCTGGGCACAGGTCTTCTCTCAGAATGAGACAGTGTTAGGTCATAGTCCACCGCACTAGCCAAGTGCGAATTGGTGGATAATAATAATGTAATTAATTACATGTGTAAATTTTACCAAACAAGGATTTATTTTTCGTGAAATATTTTAAACCAACCACATACTTTCCAAAGTATCAGTCTACACAAAAATTCTAACTTGAGTTAACTCGAGTTGACCATCACTAGAGCTTCGCTGGCCTATGCTTACCTTGCGACTTTACGCCCTATAGTTTTATGGTTTCCTCGTTCAAAAAGGTCCGGGTTCTGATAACGGGAATAGGACTGTCATTTTGGGAATTGGCGACAAGGATCGGTGCACGTCTGATCACATAGATATGCGACATCAATGTTGCTTTTTTTATCTGACTGAAGTAGCAAGCGATCATGCAGTGCACATGATGGTAAGTGGTCGCTGCCGCTCATGGACATCTGTAATCAAGTTCATACAGAACATGGGTTCCATCCGAAGTCAATCACAGATGCGTTGCTACTCCCGGGAACTATGATGGTCGCCTCATATAAAAGTGTGTCAGCAACCACACACACCCTTAAGTCGAAACGCAAGAAATGCTTAACGCTAGAAATAGGTGTGGTAGAAGCTTTTGTGGAGTTTAATTTGTTTGACCGATAGATGTTGCAGAAACACATTACTGTCCCACTGCTGGGCACGGGTTTTTAGGCCATAGTCCACCGCGCTGGCCAAGTTCGAATTGGTAACTCGTTAAGTGATATGGAAATGTATAGATTAATCTCTGGTTTTCTAAAAATTTTGGTGGAAGAAGCTAATTTACCGAAAATTAGACTTATATGTGTAATCCATAAGGACAAAATGGAATGTAAGACGAACAGACAGAAGAATGTATTATACAAAAACATGTAAAGTAAGCATTATAAAAAGTTAATGGAGGAAATGCATCAAGTGTAGCGGCATATTGTTATACACTTTGAACACTTTTTTGAACAGGTTGGCGTTTAATAAGTAGGTTAATTACAATCATTACTTCAAATATTATGCATAAGTGTATGCACTACGCCTGTCGTGTCAAATGGATAATTATTACAACATAATATGTATACTATTTATCGTATGAAAAAAGAGATTTTATGTTTCGCTCATTTTTATAAAAGTTTAATGTAACAAATGCACACAGCAGCCAGTCTACCTGTAAGCAAGTTTATACTGAACAAGGATTCCAAGTTTTTTTTATCTGACTGAAGGAACCCTTAGGAACAACTTTAAGAATATTTTAATAAGCAATTTTAAAGCGATTTAATCTAATGTTTTTGTTATTAGATCACTTTTATACGACCATATTAGACTTCGGGAGTGTGGTGGCCTTTTTTCTCTGACTGAAGTAGCAAACGAGCATGTAATCCGCCTGATGGCAAGTGGTCACTGCCACCCATGGATATCTGTAATCAAATACATACAGAACATGGGTTCCATCTGAAGTCAATCACAGATGCGTTGCTACTCCCGAGGCACTTTCGAGGTTCTGGTTGCTAACTTTCGTAACAGGCGACCATCTTAGTCTTCAGGAATAGGAACGTAACTTTAATTGAATAAAGATAGATATCAAGGTAGTTTAATCACTGTAGTTCTGCCGGGGAACCGTACCACCGTCACACCTATTTCTAGCGTGAAGCAGTTCTTGTGTTTCGATGGAAGGGTGTGGTTGACGGCACAATTGCATATGAGGCGACCATCAAACTCCTCGGGAGTAGCAACGCATCTGTGATTGATTTCAGATAGAACCTAAAGGCAACCTTCTATCGAAACGCAAAAAATGCTTCACGCTAGAAATAGGTGTGGCGGTGGTACTTCCCCGGTCGACCTACACTGGTTCTACCACCTTGATATCTATCTTTATTCAATTAAAGTTGCGTTGCTACTCCTGAAGACTAAGATGGTCGCCTGTTATGAAAGTGAGCAACCAGAACCTTCCGCGGAAACGCAAGAACTGCTTCACGCTACAAATAGGTGTGGCGGTAGCACTCCGATCGAATCACGTACGTTCTGCGAACTTGCGATTGAGCATGCAGTCAATCTGATGGGAAGTGATTATTCTGAAGTTTAACTGTGTAGTTCGGAACAGTGAACCAGTGTAGTTCGGCCGCGAAGTACCACCGCCACACCTATTTCTAGCGTGAAGCATTTCTTGCGTTTCGATGGAAGGGTGTGGTTGACGGCACACTTTTATATGAGGCGACCATCATAGTCCTCGGGAGTAGCAACGCATCCATGATTGACTTCAGATAGAACTCATGTTGTATGAAGTTGATGACAGATGTCCATGGGCGGCAGTGACCACTTACCATCAGGTAGACTGCGTGCTCGTTTGCTACTTCAGTCAGATAAAAAAGGCCATCACAGATGCGTTGTTACTCCCGAAGTCTAACATGGTCACCTCATTTAAAAGGGAGCTAATGACGAAAAACATTACATTAAATCGCTTTAAAAATGCTTATTAAAATATTCTAAAAGTTGTTTCTATGGGTAGATACATCTTACACATTATTCAGTGGGGAGGAATATTCACGATGACCAAGCCTTTGGTCTTAATTATAAATTCACGTACAAAAGAGAATATATTTCAGCGTTGTAACTTGTGTAAGGTAAAGATTAAAGCACTTAAGTTAATGAAATCCGATATTATTTTTTAAAGAACTCTCGGGTGTGTAGGTTTCCTCGCGATGTTAACCGAAAAGCAGTGATAATTAATTTCTAATACGCACATAATTTTAGAAAAATCATTGGTTGCGTGCCGGGATTTACCTCACGATCGAGAGGGCAAGTTTCAACCATTAAGCTATCACTGCTTATATTTCCTATATAAATATAAGTATTATTTATGCCATTAATATAATTGTAAAAATAACATGTTATATAAACATATCGAAAGATTTTTTGATTAACTCTTAAATCTTGGTTTGAATTTGGATGCCGGATAGCGTTATGTACAAGGTGATTATCGTGGCCGTTTATATGAGGCTGCTTACAGATGTCCTTGAGCGGCAGTGAGCACGTACAATCACGTGGTCATGATCGATTGCTACTTCAATCATTAATGTAATAAAAATGTCTCCTGTGTCGTGGGTGCCATGGACACACACAAGACGACTACACAAACACCCAGACCCAGAACAAGAATCTAAACTCATCATTCAGATACCTGTTTGGACGGGAATCGAACCCGGGACCCATTGCGTGTCAGACCGGTATGGTAACCACTGCGCCACGCGGGTCGTCAATGTAGTAGAAAAAAAACTACGAAAATAGTTAGCAAATCTCGCTTTAAACGCTGTTGTGATAATGTATTTGAAATAAAATATTTTCCTTACTTTTTTTAATTATTTGACTATAATTATCAACAACATTAAAAGGGTGGAGTTTCTGAATATTTCACAAATAGTTATAAATTCGTCATCATACCCTACATTTCGTATCAAGGGCACTATTCACGCTCTATGAATCCATGTTAATTAAGCCTTTGACGAAGTGTTACTTCGAATAAATTATACTTAAATGTGGTGTAATGTAGTATAAGTAAATATAATTTTAAATCCCATTTAAGGTGAGTAGTAATTAACGCGATATTAACGTAATCTAATGTTAAATCAAAGTTTTTGGAGATGTTTTTAAGTAAAGTACATGTTTAAGGAAATTAATTAAAAGTAACGTTAAAATGTATAAATGATGTATGTGTATGTTAAACCTACTGTAGAATAATAATAGTTATAACATACACATAATTATAATATACATAACATATAACGGTGTAACATATACAAAATACAAATAGAAAATCGAACTTAACAGAAGTAAATATATTTATGCCTTGTTAGTTTAATACATGCCAAATATACTTACTAGACCTATATGATACTTTTGAGGGTTATACAGGCTCAATAACAGATGGTGAAAGTTGGCAAGGACCTTCATGAAATAACTACAATGGCACCACTTAAAGTAGTTTAGTGGTGCCTTTAACAAGAAAAAGTTCTTGTCTAATAACATCTGTATTATGTAACTGTTTTCTTACTTTTTTTTTATTTGGCTGAAGTAGCAAACGAGCATGCAGTCCACCTGATAGTAAGTGGTCACTGCCGCCCATGGACATCTTTAATCAACTTTATACAGAACATGAGTTCCATCTGAAGTCAATCACGGATGCGTTGCTACTCCCGAGGACTATGATGGTCGCCTCCTGTGAAAGTGTGCCGGCAACCACACCCTACTGTCGAAACGCAAGAAATGCTTTACGCTAGAAATAGATGTGGTGGTGGTACTTCCGCGGTCGAACTACATTGGTTCTACCACCTTAAAAACTGACCACTTACTTACTGGGTATCCCTGCATGCGTGTTTTACTGAAGACTGTGAAGGGTTTCAATTTAGGTCTCAGATGTAATAACTAATCCTCAGTCGAATTCAGATAACGCTCCAATCCTATTGTCGTCAACCCATTACTGTCCCACTGCTGGGCACGGGTCTTCTCTTGCGAGAGAGAGATGAAGATGAGAGAGCTTAGGCCATAGTCCACCGCGCTGGCCAAGTGCGAATTGGTGGACCCAATCCTATTACTAGTTGATAATTACTAAGAAATGAAATGAAATGAAATGTCTTTATTTCGTATAGGCCTGCGGGGGCACTTACAAATTGTCAGTTACATTTTTTTTCTTACACTACCACCGGATCGGAATACGACCTCAACTGAGAAGATCCGGCAAGAAACTCAGCGGGTTTGTCTTTTTTTCTTATTTATATTCATTTTTTTTTAATATTATTACAATCATGTTTTTTTTTTTTACATGGTAATGAAAGTTAGCTCCAGTATCTTGCCTTGCAGTTCAGTAAAAGAGAGCCCTGTTTGGTAAGATACGCTACACTTTGACATTTATTAAATATACTATAGTAATGCATATTATTGCTCAGTCCCAAGCTGTTTTGTCTTCTATGTAATCAGAAATTTTATAATACGCTTTACGGCAAAGTTTAGTCTTAATCAATGCTTTGAACTTATTCATTGACAAATTTCTGATTTCAACAGGAAGTTTATTATAAAAGCGTATACATTGACCCATAAAAGAATTATTAATTTTGTGAAGACGAGTAACATGTGCAGAGAGATTGTGCTTGTTCCTTGTATTTATGTTATGCGTATCACAATGTTTAGCAAAATTATTAATATTTTTCTTAACATACATCAAATTTTCGTATATAAATTGGGATACAACAGTAAGTATATTTATTTCTTTAAATAATTCTTTTAGTGAACATTTCGGACTTAGGTTATAAATGGCTCGTACAGCCCTCTTCTGCAGTATAAAGACAGTATTGAGGTCTGAAGAGCACCCCCACAGCAGTATGCCGTATGACATAATGCTATGAAAGTAACTAAAATAAACTATTCTAGCTGTTTCTACATCGGTGAAATGTCTGATTTTTTTTACAGCATAAACCGCTGAACTGAGTCTACCCGACAATTTTTCAATATGGGGACCCCATTGCAATTTGGCATCTAAAGTAACGCCTAGGAAGACAGTTGACTCCACAAGGTCCAAAACCGTTCCATTGAGTTGTACATTGGTTTCAACCTGCCTAACGTTGGGCAGTGAGAATTTTATGCATTTAGTTTTTTTCTCGTTAAGAAGTAAGTTATTTACGTTGAACCAATGTACGACCCTCGAGAGAGCATTGTTTACTTCGTCAAACTTGCTTAATTGTCTTTTAATTTTAAATAGTAATGAGGTATCATCTGCAAACAATACGATCTCGTGATTATTTGCTACATAGTAGGGTAGGTCATTGATATATATTAGAAACAAGAATGGTCCGAGTATCGAACCCTGTGGAACGCCCATGGTAACAGATGCGCCGGGCGATTTAGTGCCATTAATAATAACCCTTTGAGTTCTATCGTTTAGATAAGAAGTCAAAAGGTTAAGAGCTTTGTTCCTGATCCCGTAGTGGTGTAATTTCCTGACCAGTATATCATGATGTACACAATCAAAAGCCTTAGATAAATCACAAAACACGCCAAGGGCATCACGCGATCCATCCCAGGCCTCAAACACATGTTTTAATAACTGGATTCCTGCATCTATAGTAGAGTAAGAATACATCTTAGCCCTTAGAAATGGCAACAAATCTTTGATGGGCTTCAGGTAATTTTTTTTTGTATATGGGGATAATTACATGAAGATGGAATTTTAAGAGTATTGTAGAAATAATAACATAAATGTAAGCTATGGTCTATTTACTTTCATGGGAGACCCATAATGTTTTCATGATAAAAAATGTCCCTCGCCCCCTTTTTCTCTGAACGCAGGCGCCATATTTTAAACAATTTTTATCCTATGTGACTCTCACAACTGAGTCATTTCATGTGATATGTCATATGTTCAATCCGTTAAGCCGTTTGGACTGTAGTGTGTGCCAAATAAATGAACGTAGTCGTAAATACACACATACCCTCGAAAAACATTATTCTCCTTTTTTTATCTGACTGAAGTAGCACACGAGCATGCAGTCCACCTGACGGTAAGTGATCACTGCCGCCCATGGATATGTGTAATCAACTTCATACAGAACATGGGTTCCATCTGAAGTCAATCACAACTGCGTTGCGACTCCCGAGGACTATGATGGTCGCCTCATGTAAAAGTGTGCCGGCAACCACACCCTTCCATCGAAACGCAAGAAATGTTTCACGCTAGAAATTGGTGCGGCGGTGGTACTTCCCCGGTCGAACTACACTGGTTCTACCACCTTGTAACGCAGCATTAAGTCTTTTTACCTTCGTTCTGTCGCAGTCGGGTAAAAGGCTTAATGCTAACACAATTTACAACGATGGTACTAGGCATGCAAATTTATAATATGCAATACAGGTAGCATGACGAAAGGTCCGGCCATCTTGAATATTCATCTCGACCGAATAAATTAATGTGTTAGATGCTCGATCCTGAACATTAGGGCGATTGTCCACCAAAATTTTGTTAGCTATGGTAAGCTATCGGTGTTATTCCGGGATCTCCAAAGGAACGCAACTGGAATCCTCTTAGCGTGTTGCGTTTGCCACGAACGAAATAGAGCCGGCAACCATACCTTTCCACCAGAATACAAGAAGTGCTTCATACCTCACACTTCATACTTCATAAGCATATGTAAGGTACCATTCCACGGTTGCGCAATACTCATTTCAATAACTGTTAACCAAATCTATGTATATGGAGCGATGTGAGGTAAAAATTGGATCTACAAAATATAAGCTTACGAAGGAGACAGTGCAACCGAAGCGGCAGTACAATTTTCATAGCACATCTTAGCTTAGCTTCGCTTTGTAGCTTAGCTTTGATGTCCTTAACCATTTAGCTTCCTTCCAAGCTTAGCTACAGATGTAAGCTAACGATCCACTCATCTTTTAACTATAGATGTAAGCAAACGATACACTTTTTTTTGGTTTAGAGGGGGAAACCTTCAAAAGGTACCCGACGCCGTGGAAGCGACGCAGGGTTATTTGGGATTTTTACTGCACTAAAACCCCCCCCGGTGGCCGTTCTCGGCGCTAAAAAGGAGGACTCCGGGATCTCGAAACGACTTCAACCGGAATCCTCCGAGCGCATTGCCCCATCGGGCTCCTCCCAGATGGGCGGCTGGGCCCACCGCTCCGTCTAGTCTTTACGACGGTATGCGACCACACGTACCGCCGTCCTTCCCGGGATCACCTGACTGAACGGTTCGAGCTCCCACTCTAGCCGCTCGTAACCCCGGAAGCCCCTTTTAGTCGCCTCTTACGACAGGCACCGTAGCCCTATTCTGGTCCCGGAACTACATGGTGCCGTTACTGGCGGCCGCGGTGGATCCTTCTCCGAGAGGGTTCAGCGCGCTCTCTGGCCCTTTCGACGTCTTCCTTCGCTGACATCACGTCCTCGCAGAAGGTGATCATGCCGTTCCAGGCCTCTCGCCGCTGAACCAAAGCCGCAATGACGGCCGCCGGTGAAAGGTTCGCTCCAACCTTTTGGACGAGGATCCGCCGCTGAGACTCCCAAGCTGGGCAGTACTCGAGCGTGTGCTGTGCGGAATCCTCGTCGTGCCCGTAATGGTGACAGAGGGCTGTCTCCTGTCTCCCTATCCTGTTCAGATACTGACCGAAACAGCCGTGTCCGGTGAGTATCTGAGTGAGACGGTAGGTCACTCGACCGTTGCTTTTCATCCATGCGTGGAAGTTCGGCAGGATAGCGTCGACCACCCGTTGGCGTATACTATGCGGCTCTTTGAGTCGCTCACGCCAGCACCTCATAGCGCGCCATTTGGCTCTCCTCCGAAGAGCTTCGATCGTCCCTACGTCGAAGGGTTCAGTCCCCTGACGGAGGACGCGGATCTTAAAGAAGACCCGTGCGTCCATATCCGCCAGGATGTCCAGAGGCGGAAGCCGCCCCAGGACAAACGCCGCCTCGTACGAAATTGTACGATAACCGCGGGCGACCCGAATTGCGATCGTACGGTGCACGGAGTTTAACTTAAGCGCGCGGCGCCGGCTGCCAGACAACTTGTCCGACCACACCGGCGCCCCGTAGAGCGCAATCGAGCGCACCACCCCCGCATAGAGGCGGCGGACTTCTTCCCTTGGTCCCCCAAGATTCGGCAGCAGTCTGTGCATTGCACCCGCTACCTTGAGAATCCGGGGGACGAGACGATCGAGGTGCTCGTCAAAGCACCAGCAGCCGTCCAGTGTTAGGCCGAGGTACTTCATGTACCTGCCTATCCAGACGACCGCTCCACCGACGCGCAATGAGGTCTCATCTGGCTCGACTATCGGCCTTCGGCCGTGGAACCACGTCGCCTCGGTCTTCTGGGACGCTATCTCGAGGCCCAACCTGCGGATCTCCGCCACGACGCGCGCCACTCCGAGTTCTGCTAGCCGTACCGTCCCCTCGAAACACTCCCCTTCCATAAGGACGAGGGTGTCGTCGGCGTAGCAGATGATGCTCACTCCTTCCGGGAGCACCGTTCTCAGCACCGCGTCGTAAGCGATATTCCACAGCAGTGGGCCAAGCACCGAACCTTGCGGCACTCCACGCACGACGTTCCTCCCGCGAACGCTCCCATAGCGGCCAAGGAAGCGGATTTGTCTGTCCGACAGGTACGCCTTCAGCACCTCCTGCAAATAGGAAGGCACCTGATGGACAGACAAGCCATCCATAATCGCACTCCAGGGCAGAGAGTTAAAAGCATTGACGATGTCAATGCTGACTGCCAAGACTACTCTGCCCTGGGAGATGGCCTGCTCTGAGAGCGCTCGGACACGGAGGATGGCGTCCACGGTCGATCTCTGCTGCCGGAATGCTGCAGATGGGTCTGTACGCCGACGGAGAGTCTTTGGGCTTACCCTGTTTGTGCAGGAGCACTAACATTGCCTGTTTCCACATCGACGGAAATCATCCGTGGCGGAAACAGGCAGTGAAGAGCCTGCACAGCCTCACCCCCAAACCTCCACATGGCTACATACAATAAACGTGTTGCATTTCATCTTATTTCATCACATCTTGTTTCATTATATTTCAATGTGCTTACACGAATATTAAAATGGTTCAAACTGTGCCAGAACAGTAGCTGTGTCGCATTTCCACATATTGGCGTTGTGCGTTAGCGCTGGTTTCACGATACGCTGCTCCGGACCGAATAAACTCGCCCGAGTTAACCCACATGAGTGCAATTGCGGCTCGGGTACGCATCAATATCCGAGCTTTTTTCCATTTACAATATCAAGCTTTATTATATTTATATGTTTATAGTCATGCATTTGAATTTATTATAACTATTCAAGTATGCAGCAAAGGTAGAATATATGTATATGGTACATCAGAAGAGTAGCAACGTACTCGTGATTACCGCGCCAGAACGATAGCTGTGATGTATTTCCAGATATTGGCGCTGTGCGTTAGTGCTGGGTTAACGATACGCTGCTCCCGGACCGAATAAACTTGCCCGAGTTAACCCACAGGAGTGCAATTGGGGCTCGGGTACGTATCAATATCTGAGCATTTCTCTATTTATAATACCGCGCAATATTGTATATGTCTACACTCATGAATATTAATTTATTTTAACTATATAACTTAGTCACAAGAGAACGTATATGGACTGGGGAATATCAAAAACTTCGTGATTGATTTCCTATAGAATCCTCGTTCTCTATGAACGTTAGTTCTAACAAATGTTTACGGGTTTGATCACTTATCAACAGGTGAATTGCGTGCTCGTTTGCTACTTCTGGAAAAAAATATAAAAAACCCTAATTATTTTCAACTTATTTCATACAATATTTCAGTATATTTCATACGTGTATGAAAATGGACCAAACCGCAGTTAGAACGATAGTTGTGACGCATTTCCACGTATTGGCGCTGTGCGTTAACGCTGGGTTCACAATACGCTGCTCCCGGACCGAATAAACTCGCCCGAGTTAACCCACATGAGTGCAATTGCGGCTCGGGTACGCATCAATATCCGATTATTTCTCCATGTACAATATCATGCTCTATTATATGAATTTATGTTAACTATTCAAGTATACAGCAAAAAGTTGGTAGAATATATGTACCTATAAGGTGCATCAGAAGAGTAGTAACGTAGCCGTAATTGATTTCCGATAGAATCATCGTTCTCTATGAACTAAAAAGTTACTAAAAAAGTCTACAGGCACCAGTGACCACTTACCACCAGGTGAATTGAATGCTCGTTTGCTACTTATAGAAAAAAGTAATCAACCCCAATTAAGATGTGAGAAAAAAAATATATATATACAGATAAACTAATTAGAAAGGAAACAGACAAACTCATTATGGTTGCTTACATTACAAATATTTATTACATTCAAATTAATTTTAATTCAATTTATTCATCTTATTTCATCACATCTTGTCATATTATATTTCGATCTTACATGTATGCGAATGGCTTAAACCGCAGTCAGAACGATAGTTGTGGCGCATTTCCATATATTGGCGCTTGGCGTTAACACTGGTTACACGATACGCTGCTCTCAGAGCGAATAAACTCGCCCGAGTTAACCCACAGGAGTGCAATCGGAGCGAGCTCCGATTGCACTCCCGTACCCGAGGGTACGCATCAATATCCGAGCGTTTCCCCATTTACAATACCGCACCATATTGTATATGTTTACAGTCATCTATTTGGATTTACATAAACTATTAAAATAATAAACGAGTCGTCTATCTGATGGTAAAAGCACAGTAGACATTCATTATGTACCGTGAACTTCAATTAAAAGTATATAATTCATTCTATTCAGTCATAGTTGAGGGCTACGGCATCCCCTGCCTGTCGTAAGAGGCGACTAAAAGGGGCTTCCGGGGTTGCAGACGGCTAGAGTGGGAGCTCGAACCGTTCGGTCAGGCAATCCCGGGAAGGACGGCGGTATGTGTGGTCGCATACCGTCGTAAAGACTAGACGGAGCGGTGGGCCCAGCCGCCCATCTGGGAGGAGTCCGATGGGGCAGCGCGCTCGGAGGATTCCGGTTGAAGTCGTTTCGAGATCCCGGAGTCCTCCTTTTCAGCGCCGAGGACGGCCACCGGGGGGGTTTTAGTGGGGTAAAAATCCCACATAACCCTGCGTCGCTCCCACGGCGTCGGGTACCTTTGGAAGGTTTCTCCCTCGAAAACAAAAAAAAAAAGCCCTACACTAGGATTTTCTTCTGCTGTTCTGCTTCTGTCTATTAAAAATGACATTCAATAACAATATTAGATTTTTTTGATAAGTAATGACAAACAACTAGAGAAATGAAATTTTCATTAAGTAGTATATAGGTAATATTATTATTATTGGAAAAAAAAATCATCATCACACAATTGTTTAAAATGTAAATATTTGTGAAAAATTAGTAAATAGTTTTCACAAATATGTTTATGTCTTTTTGACTTTATATCATCAAATTCCATTTTATCAAGTGTAGTCTGTTGGGGAAAGTGATAAAGGAGATATTTGCGAAATAGTTTTTACTAAATTAGGTCATGCCAAATTTCCAGCACAAAATAAAAAAATAAAAGCTTAATCCAGAGAGATAACATTAGCAGTTGTTATAAAGAGTAAAAACATAAACGAAATAAGAATTTCTTTCAAGCGAGTAAACTAAGAACTAGATTTATGATTTCATTAGCCGGCTAGGAAATAAGCACTCCCGAGTGTAGGCTGCACAACTAAAACTCAATTAGCTCTGTTAATGAAGGCAAATTTTATTCAAGAAACGCTGTAAAAATACATTGGAGCGTGGAAATAAAATATGAGGATAATGAAGAGAAAATATAAGGTACGAGCCTTGGGACATATGCGTTAGTTATTTTATTCTCTAGAGACGTGTAACCCGGTAATAAATGTAATGAGATGTTTTACAATAAATAATTTGTAAGGTAGAACGCATGTATATGGTCCGACCAGGGAGATATCACCGCCGCACCTATTTTGACTTTTTACGATTTACATACGAAACGATTAATGTTATTTAGAGTAGTTTCAATAATTTAACTCAATTTGCCGAAGTTTTGAATTCGATTCCTTTCGTTCTAATTGTACTTACAATGTGTAACCTAAAAAAGTTAAGGCGCGTATTTAGGATTCGATTGGTCTCTGTGAAAGCCGAATTTGAAAATATGTATGCCTATTTCAGAAAAAAAATATAATTGAAGTAGCAAATGAGCATGTAGTCGCCCATTGACATCTATAAAAAGCTTCATACAAGACAACGGTCAATCTCAAGAGGCCTTGCTACACCCGCATGATCGCATTATATAAAAGTGACACGGCCATTACACTCTTCCATCAAAAAGCAAGAACTACCATACGTTAAAAATAAGTGTGGCGGTAGTACTATATTATATTATGTATAATATTGTATCTACTTAATAATCCGAAAGCAAAAACATACATCTAGGCACACATGTCCAAGAATACGTATCTCATTTAAAACGTATAAATAAAATATTCTTTCATGTCAGAAAATCTATAATATTACGTACTCGGACCAATGTAAACCTATCAAACGAATAAAAACAGAAGTGGATTGAACAAACATTCCCGATATTCATGTGAACGAAGAAATGTCTTCCTTTGATGCTAAATAGTGAACTAAAAGACCTTTTTCAGAAATTCTCTAGCGTTTACCTACTGAACAGGAAAAGGATATAAAACAACCATTAAAGGCTGGTTGAATTAATTTCCATTAAGCGAGACAGAAGAAAATAACTAAAAGAAATTATTTGAGTTTTGCCTTAATATATGGCGCACAAGGTTATCCATATGTTCAAGATAGGTGATAGATCCTTTTCTTGTTCTACTCCAATAGCATTAAAGCTATAATATATATATATCTTACACATGATTAATCTCTTTTAAAAAGATTAAGAAATAGTTATTTTGAACCAGAAATGGTTCAAAAGTTTTGGTAAGTAGACATATACAAGCGCGTTTTTATGTACAAAAGGCACTGGTCATAAAAGGACCCGTGTCATCAGTTTTAATGAATAAAGAGGGTAAGGCCCTAACATCGAATAAAATAGCAATAAAGGTTATATAAAAAACGATCTTTGTTTACACAGACTGGATGTCAAAAAAAACATATAAGAAGTCAAAATCAAAAAAGTAAGTCCAAATAGTCTTTAAGTATAAAATAAATGCTTTCGCGTGATATTTTTTACTCGTTACTAAGCGATTACTATGGACGCGCGATGCGAATTCCCGAAAAATTCAAAACAAAGCGATGTTATTTCGGACGTAGACGTCCGGATAAAAGGTAATCGTTTGAAGATAATATTTTACCAGCCGCCCGGTCCTGAATCAACAAATGTCAAATTGCTGTCAGATCTCGAATCTCTTGAAGCTGTTGAGAATAAAGCATCTTTTGAGGTCAGTGGATTTTATCTGAAGGCCGAGAAGAATAGTCAATAGACAATAATTTGCTCTTTTTTTGGTACTTGCAGAAATAACTGTATCGTCACAAATATACGAAGACATTTTTTCAGATCAAGATTTAGGAATCTACATCAACATAAAAAAATCAACTGAATTACGAATTTTAAGGATAATTTGGGGAAAGATAAAAATAGAAACATAAATTCTAAGACTTTTAGAAAACCGGTGAATTTAAATTTGATTAATACATTTTCAAAATCTAAAAATTATTGAACGGCTGCTAATAACATATTTTAGCTATTTTAATATGTGTCATACAAACTTTTGATTTTGAAAGGCCGTTATTGAGGAAATATATAAAGATATCTGCAATATTTATAATTTCTTAGGAAGCTCATTGCAGAGTTTGCTTGTTAGAAAAGACCGATCATCTTTTTATCTTCATCTTTTATTCACGACCGTAAAATCCTCTTTCCACTGTAAATTAGCTTTACACTTACATAAAGGAGATTATTCTCGCTTGCAATTGCATTTTATTTCTGTTGAAAAAGAAAATCCTGGAAAAGGCACTTTGAATAATATCTCCAAATGTGTAGACAAACGGAAAGGACAAGGAAGATAATGAGATATAAAGAAAAAACCCGCAACGATGTCGTTTGCGAGATTTCCCTCAAAGCATATAGTGAGGAACGAATGAAAATGCAAAATGCAATTTGCAAGGCAAATCAGCCTGACTGGCATTTTTCTGAACTAATTGTCGGTTTAACACGTTCCCTTGTAATCTATTTAAACGCTTTTCGTTTTAAATTAATGTTTTTTTTTGTGAAATGCACATGCAAATTATTGGAAACTCAATATTGTTCGTGCATTTTAAATATTTTCCTTCAATTCAATTTTACTGAGCAGGTACATCCGAATGCATGCACATAATATGTACACTAGTAATTCATACAGACGTATGTATCACTATGTATGTATTACATCTACTAATACAGTGTAACACCTTTTAATATAATTATGAGTACTGTTTCAATTTCAATCGTAATCATAGTTCTTGTTGTTCCTTTCCCGACTAATCATTATTATTTTAAGTTTTGTTTTTGTTCTCATGATTATTTATTTTATGAATATACATAAAAGTAGTTAATAAGTGTAGCACCAGCTCCGGCTAGGTCTGCCAAAATATTGAGTATGCACTCTATCTAATAATTATTATCTAGGTCTATAAAATTATCTAGCGGAAAATATATACTAGTTTTTAGTATATATATGTCTGTAGATATATCTGAAAATTTGATAGAATTTACTGATTGCTTAGCTATAATAAATGCAATTGTAGATAATGAACATATAGAATGTGCCTATATGCTAGGTGATTTTAATGCTCATCCAACAGAATTGTTTTATAAAGAGTTATCAAAATTTTCAATTGAACAACATTGGAGATGTGTAGATGTTGAAATGTTGGGTTTGAATTCTGGTGTATTTACATTTGTAAGCGAAGCACATGGTTCCAAGAGATGGTTAGATCACTGTTTGATTACAGATTCTGCAGCGCGATCGATAATAAATGTTCAAGTTTTATTCGATGTATTATGGTCAGATCATTACCCACTTATTATAGAATGTAATCTTAGTGTAATAAATTTGGAAACCAAAGTAATAAATAAAAAACAAAGTGACATTATTTGGGGTCAAAGAAATATAGAACAAATAAATTTATACTATAATGAATGTCATCGTATGCTAAGATTAATTACTTTTCCCGACACATTTAGGTTTTGTGGCGATAAACAATGTCAAAATTTTGATCATAAAGAAGAAATCAACAATTTATATATTAAAATTACATCAATTTTGAGTAATTCGGCGAAAACGAGTTTAAAAAATATTATAAATTGTAAGAGAAAGAAAACTGTTATTGGTTGGAATAAACATGTAAGTTTAGCTTACAAAGAAGCCCGATTTAAGCTTAAAAATTGGTTATATAATGGTAAACCTAGTAGTGGTAAAATATTTACAGAAATGTGTGAGTCACGAAAAATATTCAAATCCCGTTTGAAATGGTGTCAAAAAAATAAAGATAAATTAAAAGTTGATATTCTAGCCGCACATCACTCAAATAAGGATTTTAAATCGTTTTGGAAGAGTACTGATAATTTATCTAACACAAGATCAGTTCTCCCTATAAATATAAATGGTAATTTTGATAGCAAAGACATTGCCAATCTTTTTAAAAATCATTTTGTTGTAAAGTCTCCACATAAGTCAAAATTTTATATGAATAATAATCTATTTTCTGGTAAAGCGTTGACAAAATTCACAACAAAAAATATCATTAATGTTATTAGAAATATGTCACCTGGAAAGTCTCCAGGTCACGATAACCTTAGCATTGAACATTTACTTTACGCGGGTCCTCACTTGCCAAGAGTTCTAAATTTATTATTTAATTTATGTATTCGGCATTCATACTTACCACCTGATATGATGAAAACAATTGTAGTACCCATCGTTAAAAATAAAACAGGTGATTTGTGTGACAAAAATAATTATAGACCTATATCATTAGGGACTATAATTGGAAAAATTTTAGATAGTTTGATTCATTCAGAAATAAACAAAAATATTAGTATACACGACAACCAATTTGGATTTAGACCTAAATTATCTACTGAAACAGCAATATTATCTCTAAAAAATACTATCAAATATTATACTAAACGTGATACACCAATTTACGCATGTTTTTTAGATTTATCAAAAGCATTTGATATGATTGATTATAATATTCTTTGGAAAAAACTACAGAAGGCTAAAATTCCTTTTGAATTAATAAGTATTTTAAAGTACTGGTATAATAATCAAGTAAACTTAATTAGGTGGGCTGGGACTTTTTCGGATCCATACAAGTTAGAAAGTGGTGTGAGGCAGGGTGGGCTAACCTCGCCTACTCTTTTTAATCTGTACATTAATGCACTTATCGATGAGCTCAGCAATAGCCATATTGGCTGTCATATTGATGGTGTTCCCGTTAATAATATCAGTTATGCTGATGATATGGTGTTGCTGAGTCCCTCAATATGTGGATTAAGAAAACTTTTAAGCATTTGCGAAAATTATGCTAAATATCATGGCTTAACATACAACGCTAAAAAAAGCGAAGTCATGGTTTTTGGGGCTAGTGGTAAATATCCAGCCTATGTTCCAAGTTTACAAATAAATGGAACAACCCTAAAAAGAGTTAATCAATTTAGATATTTAGGACACATTGTTACCACTGACCTCAAAGACGATGAAGACATTGAAAGAGAACGAAGAGCATTGTCAGTGAGGGTTAACATGTTGGTTCGAAGGTTTGCTCGTTGCTCTTTTAATGTTAAAAAAACCTTATTCAACGCTTACTCGACTTCTTTTTACACGAGCAGCCTTTGGGCCAACTACACCCAAAAAACTTACAATGCTCTTCGTATTCAATTTAATAATGGATTTAGGATGCTGATGGGGCTACCGAGATACTGTAGTGCATCAGGGATGTTTGCAAAAGCACGTGTCAATTGTTTTTATACTATAATTCGCAAAAAATGCAGCTCTCTGATGCACCGTGTCCGGGAAAGCTCCAACAGTATCCTAAAAATGATCAGTAATCGATTAGACTGTCAGTATATTAATCACTGTATCAGTAATCATATGATAAAATGATGTAAATGTACATTGAGTCCAGTTACTTGAATAAATAAATTATTATTATTATTATTATTATTATTATAAACTATGCATATGTGCCTATGCTAAATTTCAGCGAATTTTGATCAGATTTTTTACGTCTAAGAGTCACACGTCATTATCCTTACAAAAACAATTGCATTTATAAGATTTAGCATAAGAAAAGGGATAACAAAATCAAGAAGGTCCTAAATCGTATGTAATTCGAGATGTTCAATTTTGTTTTTATTGCATTGAAGTAGCAAACGAGTATATGAGGATGTATACAACTACATATAGAACGATGCGTTGCTACTCCAGAGAACTATTACGGTCGCCTCATATAAAAGTGTGCTGGCAACCACATCTGTCATCATAGAATTAGCTTGATTGCTATGAAATGAAATGTCTTTATTTTGCATAGGCCTACGGAGGCGCTTACAAATTGTTACATATATATATATTTTTTTTACACTACAACCGGATTCGAACACGACCTCAACTGAGAAGATCCGGCAAGAAACTCAGTGGGTCTGTCTTTTTTCTTTGTATATCTTTTTTTTTTATTTGCTATCTTGTTTTTACATGGGTTACAAAAGTTAGCTCCAGTATCCTGCCCTACATGACATTTTCAATAGAGGAATAGTGATATAATTTCCATTTAAAGGCTAGAAATAGGAAAATAATTATAACTTAAGCTACAGTAGTATAGTTTCTGGAGCGGATTACGTCCGCTCCACCGCCCGTCCCGTAGTGACAGCTGGCAAGGATCCGCACATATGACGTAGGTAAGTTTTTACGCCAAATTTAATGTTTACGTTATAGAGCTTTACTCAGTTTACCAAATTATTATATTATAGGGACCAACCATAATTTTTTTTATATCGATTTAGGTTGCTAATGATTTTGTTGAACTTGATTATCTTGAAATTTACTTAATTTCACTTTTTACTTTGAGTTTTTTGAAATCGAATTCTGAAAAATATTGTAATTAACTACACAATAAAGTCGTTTAATTTATATTTATTACAGTAGAATATTTATTACACTAGAATTTCACAGAATTTCTTCGCTCTGAATGTATTATTTACTATTTTAGTTAGACAGTAAAAATCATGGTTGATAAAACATTTACAGCTACAATTTTCCATACAATGTTGCTCTTATAAATGCTTCGATGCGAGATCGTGAGAGATGACTGGCTCATTAAAGACTTCAACTTAAGTGTAAAATTAAGTCAATGTCTGAAATTATTTCAAGTTACTTTTGTTAAACTTTAATTATGTATAGAATAATTTTATGTATAGAAAAAAAATCGAGAATTTTTACCCAAACCAGTTCAATACTTTTTATTTACAAGATATTAAGGGGTGTTGGTCGAATAAAGTTGACGATGAAAGTTGATGAATAATTCAGTAACTACTCACTTTTATATTTTTTTCTCAAATGTAAATTGTGTGAACAAAATATAACCATTTCAATAATACATAACTTAAGTTCAAATACAATACTATTCTGATCACAAATAGTCCTCAAAAAGATCTTTTCTAAAGGAATAAAACATGTAATATTAAAATGTAAAGCACCATCCGAGATCACAGAACAATTTCAAAATTCACTTCGTGATCGAAAATATGATTTAATATGGAGCTGAGAAAATACAGCACGGAAGCTATTATCTCGCTGCCACCGAAGCAGTTGGCACAGAATATGCTTATGTAGAAGAGATTATTGAATACCTTTCTTCAGAAATCCGAAATTAGAAAATGCCTTTCAATAACTTCTTTGTTGGCAGAAAGGTATTGTTGAAGAGACGTGATTGGTTTACGACATTTGTGCCTACTTATGCCTTTGAAATGATCTTGTATTTGTAGGATTTTTGTGGCGTGGTATATAGGTGTTAGAAAAATAAATTGACACTGCAATAATAATTAAGTTTTTCTTTGAATTACATGAATGGGTGTCTAAAATGTCAAATAATCTCTTCAAATCTTATTGTGCAGTTGGTAAGTAGCAATATTATATTATTTTTGTATTTCATATTTTTACAATAGAAGTTTACTTTCCTATATGTCTACTTTTAAGTAATGTATAATAATGGGACACTGTACTTTCGAATGAAATCTTAAATTTTTCTGATATGTCCGGGCTTGTCTGTAACTCTATAACATAATCTTTGACAGATGTCTGAAAGCCATTTAGCGTTTATATAGCGATTCGCTTCGCTTTCATGAGCTTCAACCACCTTTATAACTTAGTATCGCCTTTTTAAAGAAAAGTTATTTTAAAGGACCACGAGGTTTAACTTTAGAATCGACTTTTAACATTCTGTTCACAAAATATAAGTTTCTACATCACAAAGATATTCTGCTGGTCAGTTTTCTCAAAACATTTAAAATATGCGAATAAAGTTTTGTTACTTGAAAAAAGTATAGACATTTGGAAAAATGATTTGGCAGCAGAGAGAAAGAGAGAGAGCAAAATATTACAAATCAAAAATCGTAATAAGCGTAGTTGTATCGTTAAAGTCATCTAATCAATTATTATTACTCGGGAGGACTTTGATGATATGAATCTTGATAATGGTAGTAGTAGGCGTTAATTACTTTCTTCAAGCAAGAATATGACAATCAGGAACAAATAGCAAAAAAATCACCTTTGATTTGCAGTTTCCAATCATAGCTGATGCTACTCAAATGATCCCGTGACGAAATGCGCTTTGAATGTTCATTTAGAGGCCGTCTGTAGAAAATTTCTAATAAAATGGTCGTTAAAACACATTTAGTCGAACAGACCGGGCCTCCGGACAATATGCCTAGAATTGACTTCGGGATTCGAGACAACTTCGCCATTATCCGTGGATATAGTTATCAAGGTACAGGAGAAAGCGGAAATAAAGAAAATATGAGATACTTTATAAAGATATTTTCCCAATAAATTTCTCACGTGAAAAAAATATGATAAAAATACGAGACAAATGTTATACGTAATTCAAAACGGATAATGTATAAAAGCTGACATTATGACAGTCATAATAATAGAAGAATATATTTCTTCATGTGGCATAATTTTAATGGTTTGCAGATTGAAGATTTCTTTAATCTACTCTTAATTACGCATATTTAATTATTATCAATCTTGCGTTTTGATAGTGAGGTGTGGTTACCGGTACATTGAGGCGACCATTCTTTTTTGTGAGTATCTGATATGCATCTGTGATTAACTTCAAATCTGTGATTGACGATGTGAAGTTGCACAAATATCCATAGCGCGGTCACAGTAGACATACATATTTTTACTGTGGCGCGGATGGCGCTAAACTCTTTCAATCTGAGAGAAAACACGTGCCCAGTAGGAAAACGAGGGTCCATAGGCGGCTGTGACCACTTACCATCAGGGGGTCGGCATGGCCGTATGCTAGTTCAATACCTTAAAAAAGTAGAACTTTAGGTTTGCTATAACATTTTCTACTGACTTATAAATTATAACTTAAAATATAGTTTCCCAAATTTTATACCTTAAACCATCAGCTAAGGAGAAAAGTAGGAGCGCTCGCACTCGCGCTTTGTGACATCACAATGGCGTTTCGATCCCATCCCGATATTACCTCGTTTATTCGTACACGGGGCCATTCAAACTATTGTTAATGTTTGAAATCATATTAGTTCCTTTGTCCCTCTTTGAACCTTTCAGCAGAAAGATTAGACTTCACTGAAAGGTCTATTAAGTATATCATCTATTTCATTTTCTCTTGACTCTTACTTCTCCTTATTAAATTTGAAATCTTGCGATCAAACTTATTTTACAGGGTGGGGAGCATAATTTCCTTATTTGAAATGAGCACCGTTCAGCCTGACTAAGTTATCTAGAGGAATACTAGTGGTTTCTTTTGGAAGGGGAAGCCTTAAAGCTTTGTTCCCTTCTAAGGTCAGTTGTTAGATGCCATGGAATAGTGTGAAAATCGCGTTTGCCGTAGAGGCCTACTTTTCCAACGGTGGGTCACATCTCAACGCGTCTTCCGGAACCATCTTAATCTCCGGTCCTTGGCCCATGTTCCAGACCGAAAATCAATTGTTGGTATGGTCAACACTTTTTGTAAAATGGAAACAGTCTTAAAAAAAAAGACCCAGGCAGGCATCAGGCCAGTCAGAACGCCAGAAAATGTCAAGGCAGTGTGACAGTCAAATAACCGCAGCGGTCTACTCGCAATCATGCCTAGGTCCTTAGATTGTCGGGTTCTGTGAGGCAAATTCTTCACGAAGACCGTAGTTTCCATCCCTGTAAATTTTTTTCGTGATATTCTCAATTAAGGTTATCAAGCCATGGTGTGTTGATGAAAACAAACCGGCGGGATGTTTCATCTCTCTCAGAAGCGACATAGGGTAGCCGCTTTGATCACCAGATTTGACTCCATGCAACTTCTTTTTGAACACACACACACAAAACACGTGAAATTGGTTCGTTCAGTGTACTGACATTGGAAGGTTTCACTTGCCCGATATGATTTTCAAAATGATTTAAAATAAAGCTTTAAGATATCATTAACATATGCAAAAAATAAAATAAACTGATATCTTCAATATTTTTTATTTTATCGCGAATAAATATAAGGTAGTTATGTTGCCCCAGCCTCTCTCTATGTATCAGATTGATTGGAAATGGATTTATCACATTAGGCCCATTATAGTCTTCGAGAGTGTTCACTATATGAAGTTGCTTACAAATATAATATATGATTTTAAATAAACTAATATTATCGCGGAACTGACACATTTTAATATTAAACGGGTACTTACGATATGCGGTTTTTGAATTCTTGTATCATTTACTTTATTATTACGTTTTTACCATTTATATAATTTTATTAATTTACAAATAACAATATGAATATATTAAATAACTTATTTTATAACTATATGTATATATAAAAGAATAACTTAAAAGGTAAAGAAAAAACAAATTGCTAAATTAAATATAAAATGCTGCATCCAAATTACTGTCCCTAGGATGAGTTCCCAGAACGCTGGCAACATTACCTCGTTGAATAGCAAGGCTAATTCGTTGACCGAGGTATGTGCCAGCTTTCTGATCATTCGTTGACTCTATCAAACGTTTGGACAGATGCTTAAAAAATAATTTAGCATTTAATCCCCACGGTCCCATAGTTTCAACGCCAAATGCCAGAAATATGTAATCTTTAATGATATCTCCATATTTCTGGCACTTGCGGATTTCAGCGTCAGTCGCCACGACACCGGCTGCCCTGGAAGATATATTAATATGAGAAGGTGCCAGTGTGTCAACGCAAGTAGCGTCCCACACTAGACACCTCCCATTCTTCCAGGGGATGAGAGTTATACCGTCGGGCCTCTTGCCATCACCACGTACTAAACCATTCGGTTCAAGTTGAGCCGGTACGTTGGCAGTGACAAGAGCCCTCCGGATAACATCATTCAAAGCCGCGTGTCGTGAAAGACGGCCAGCACTTCGATGACAGGAAAGACCGTGGAGACCCAAACGATCGACTTGAGCTCCACAAGGGCAGCAATTCTTGTCGAATTCTTTTTGCCAATATTTCGACCCAGTTGCATGGATTGTGGTCACGGTAGGGACACGATTGTCAAAGTATCGTGTATCTAAGTTTCCAATGCATGTACAATAAAACGAAGTCGTCATATTCAAGAAACATGCTTTTGAAGATATACTTCTTTGAGCTCGTTAGGGTAAAACGATGAGAGTATTTTTTAAGATGCGCAAACATCGCATCAACCCATTATTGGCCCACTGCTGGGCACGGGTCCCAGAATGAGAGAGTTTAGGCCATAGTCCACCGCGCTGGCCAAGTGCGAATTGGTGGACTTCACACACCTCCGAGAACTTTTTTTTTTAAGAACTCTCGGGTGTGTAGGTTTCCTCACGATGTTTTCCTTCACCGAAAAGCAGTGATAATTAATTTCTAATACGCACATAAATCATTGGTTCGTGCCTGGGTTTGAACCTCGGACCTCCCGATCGAGAGGGCAAGTTTCAACCATTAGGCTATCACTGCTCTAACGCAAACATGCCGACACGTAAAACCGACACCCTGAAGTTAGCTATAATCAACATTTTATTTTTTTCTATTGTTATTGTGCTTTTTCTACAAACGTAGAAATAGGCGAAATATAAATATTTTAAAAGAATTTTTATCTTGTTACGCCAAAGAAGTTTAAGTTCTTATGCGTGTACACACACACACACACACACACTTTCTTTTTTGTATTTATAAAATAACATCCTATTGCATTCAAGTAAATTATTTCTTTAATAAAGGAAAATTCAGGCTCTGCTGTGGATTAAAAATACAGCTGACAGGTTTTATGGAAATATTTTCAATCCACTTTTCGTCTTCACGCTTCATGCCTCCACGTTTTATTGTTTCAAGCTGCTGTTGTTCTTTCGCATATCGAATAAGACTGTGTTTGTTTTGTAATTTCTAGCAGCTTCTATAAATATTTAGCACAATGTATTGATTTGGTTTAATTACTTAATGCTTAAACCTCGGTATTGGCAATATCAATTACTTTGGGAGATTGCGCGATCAATCTTATTAACTGGGTTTGATCAATTATTTAGATGATATCGGGCAAGGAATTAATCTTAGTTTATTTTAGTAAATGAGACAGTGCTAATCTATAGATTGCTTCTATGACATTGTCTGATTGATGTTCCGGTAAGATATTTGTTATATTACCACTAGCTTTGCCTGCGTTAAAAAATCGATGTATCGATTGTCCCGTGGGAATAAGATATGTTTCCGCAGTAAAAAGTATATGTTATTACATATCCTATATGTTAATCCAGAGTGTCAGCTAACTCCCTACCAAATTTTATGGCAATCGTGCAAGCCGTTTAGACGTGAAAAAGTAACAAACATACGTACACACTCAAAAACTTTCGCCTTTATAATATTAGTATGATATGATGATATGATTACATCATCGGAATCTTTTAATCTATTATACTGTCAGCTCTCGTTGTGTCTGAGTTATATAGTACATATATTATACTCGTATAGCATATATGTATTTACATGTGTGAAAATGGATCAGGAGACAGGGTTCCGAATTCAAAAATTAAACCTCCATCTTAGGTGCCGTTTTATAGTTTTTTTTTTATAAGTTAGACTTATATATATTAATAATAGATTAATAATTTAAAATAATGGATAGACGCTGGTGAGGTTCTGATTTGCAGGTAAGGTAGACTTTTCCGCGTCGGTCCAACTTTGTTCTCTTTTCAACGCCGGGGAACCTTTCAAAGACTGTTTTCCGCTGGACTACGAAGAGGGTCCAACTTTGCCCTTAGGGATAGCAACGCATCTGTGACAAATTTCAGTTAAGGCACTGATTTTATCTTCTTCATAAAAATGAATGTTTGTCTGTATGTCCTCTATAGAATCGTAAACTATTAATTTGATCATGTGATGATATTTAGCAAAATTGTTATTCATGAGCTCGTGAAGGTTTTTGGTGTATTTTTTTTTGATGGCGTAGCAACGCACGCTGGGTACAGCTGGTACGGTAATAAAAAGGTTGTGTTAATTTACTTATTCAAAATACCCTTAGCTTTATCAACAAGACAATATTTTGTATTAAATTAATACTTAATGAAGCAGAACGGGCTTAAATGGAAGTAAATCAGTCCACTGGTGCCGAGGACGTGCGGTATGACCGCCGATAATCATATTAATGCAAGGTTAGGGTTCCAGGAACGGTGGTAAGCTATATTGAAGTATATTGAACTACATTTAATTATTTGCAACGTGTAAAGTACAATTAGATTATAAAAAGGTACGAAAAACATTATAAATTAAATTATTACTTGTTTTTTTTATATTAAACAATCCTTTGTTTAATATATGTTACTATTATTTAGCTTTATATTTCATATTTCAGTAAGCTAGACTTTGTACTATTGTACTTTGGACTATTGTGAGACATATCGGATAAAAGACTACCTAGTACCTACTACCTACTACTACCTGTGATTGTCTTCAGTTGCAACGCATCTGTGATTGACCTCAGATAGAACCCATGTTCTGTATGAAGCTGATTACAGATGTCCATGAGCGGCAGTGACCACTTACCATCAGGTGGACTGTATGCTAGTTTGCTATTTCAGTCAGATAGAAAAAATGTGTGTGTATACTAGCGTACACTCGTAAGAAGTGAAACTTCTTTATGACGTTATTTTTCAAAAAAATAATTTACTATATGCAACTTTACAGAAATTGGTTAAATAAAGTTAAATTAGATAAAGTTTAATAAAAGGCTTTTACTATATTATTACTTTATCTAATAATCTAATCTATAATAATCTATCTAATATGACGCGTGGTAGGGATAAGAAAAAGATGGCGCGTAACGGAAAAAAAAAGATGGCGCGTAACAGAAAAAGATGGCGCGTAAGGAAAAAAAAGATGGCGCGTAACAGAAAAAGATGGCGCGTAACGAAAAAAATTTTACACTATTTTTTTTTCCAAACCCGATAAAGAAGTTTCACTTCAAAAAAAAACCTACTTTCTTTTAAGTGTGTAAAATAGTATTCATATTGAATTTTACTTTAATTGGCCACCGTTAAGTAATAGAATATAGACGGAGTTACTTTTGCACTTCATGTTGCTTTCTTTAAACGACTTACACATTTGGGACACACATATATATATATATATATAGGTATATAATAAGTTTGATATTTTTTTTTTTATATGAAAATCTTCTTAATTCTTTAAGACAAGATAAATCATACACCGGTTTATAATTTTAAACTAATATTACTAATATTATCGCAAAATTGTAATATGAATATGTGACGAGTAATCACATACCCAGTTTTAATTTCATAATTATTTATAGTTTATCTTTTGACACGTATTTAAACGGTTTAAAAATTTTAAATATATTAGAAACCGTTTCCAAATTAAGTTCATGTTATGAGTTATTTGTCATATACCTTTCTCAGCTCCGCAAGCCTTCGTGCTAAGGCATTAACTCACAAGAATGCGAGCAGAACAATTCGCTCATAAAGTAGATATTCCTGAAATTGGTCCTACGTTCTGGATACCGTCGCGCTAATTACTTTGAGTCGGGCGCGCGAGCGATTTTAACCTTTAATGGCATTTCGTAATGGAATAGAGCGTCCCTGGTTAATATTCACACTAGTTTTTTAACTATAATCTTCCGTACGAAAAGTAAAGACAGTCAGATAAATGTACCCGGTGAAAAGGTAAAACACAAATTCCTGAATCTTAAAAACAACGAATGATTCGATAAATAACAATAATAATAAGGATATGGTATACAAATATCTGTGCTCCAAGTGAAAACGGATGTAACTTTAATATTTGTGAAAGTGACCTTTACCAAAATGATAAAAAAATGAAGAGTTTAAATAAGGTTTACAAAAACGAAAAACTATCGATATATCTTTGTTTTCCTTTTAACTTTGGTATAGAAAGTCATTTTGGCAAAAAACAGACTTATATAGTTTTCTCTGGAGGCTTGGATTTAACAAAAATTTTGTATCTTAAAAAACTATAAAAATGGAACACTATATTGTCTGTAGTACCTACGAGTTTATTACGTTTCCTTAAAACAATAAACGTTTACGTTTATTGACCCAAAACGTAAACCATTTTTGTTTGAAAAAAAAACAATAAACTTCTAATTCCGGTTGCGTTCCTTTGGAGATCCCGGAGTTCTCTTTGTAGCGCGGAGGACGGCCACCGGGGGGGTTTTTAGTCCTGTAAAAATCCCACATAACCCTGCGTTCCTCCTACGGTGTTGGATACCTTTTGAAGGTTTCTCCTTCGAGAACAAAAAAAGGACATTCGGTTTAACACGCTTAAAGCTTAATCTAATCGACAAGCATTTAAAATTTTACAAACGGATAATTCTAAGTTATAAACGTATAGAATTATACATTTACGTAAGAATTCTACAATTCACGTGGAGAATTATACAATAAGCTTATTCACAGGTAACGGCACAAAGCTAGGCGTGAATTTAACATGAATCCTCTGTTTGTCGCACATAACTTTAACTAACGTGCTCCAGCCTGTGAATTTTAAACTGTTGTTAACAGAGTTGAATAAGCTTCGTTGAATATTTTTGTTAGTTTCGAGATGTAATAGGTAATATGTGGTTATGGTATAAGTAATTAGGTCTTTTCCGCTTATTAGTGGTGACAACTGAAGTCTTTGTGAACGATTTTTTATTTGTGACTAAGTTAGTCTCGCAGCTGGTAGTTCAAGTTGATATAACCAGTGTAGTACAAGGTGGAAGAACCAGTGTAGTTTAAAGTGGTAGAACCAGTGTTGTTCAGGTGGTAGAATCAGTGTACTTTTTCAAAGTGGTAGAACCAGTCTAGGTCTACCAGGGAAGTATCACCCCACCTATTTCTAGAATGTGTGTGTTTGTGCACACACATACGTTGTGACTTAGGTTCACACATGTGGTGGTCATTTACGCGGTAGGCATGACGAAGCGGGCTAAGCTTTTTTTATCTGACTGAAATAGCAAACGAGCATGCAGTTCACCTGATGATAAGTGGCCACTGCCGCCCATTGTCATCTGCAATCAACTATATACAGACCAGGGCTTCCAAGTCAATCACAGATGCGTTGCTATTCCTGAAGACTACGATGGTCGTCTCATGTGAAAGTGTGCCGGCAACCACACCCTTCTATCTAAACGCAAGAAATGCTTCACGCTAGAAATAGTTGTGGCGTTGGTACTTCCCCGGAAGAACTACACTGGTTCTACCACCTTGGAAGTTATATAAAAAATAATGTACTTGGATTATAGGTAAATAAACAGAAATTCTGAGTATTGTGTCCATTGACCTTATATTTATTCAGGTGGTTTTATTTTTCATTTACGCGCAATACAAGTGTGCTGTTTGAAGGACATCTGATGTAAACAATTTGAACTGAATGTGTTTTGTTTCAACTTCGTATAGAAGAATTCGATTATTTTTATTAAGGCTTACAGTTTAAATTTATATATATTATCTGCGGTAATTACAGGTTTATTCCCACGTCAAAATATTAGAGAACGTGTATATATGTGTATTGACAGGAAAAATATTCACTGAAATTATGAAATACCTAATCCATACAAGCAGCAAATCTGATAGTATTAATATTAAACCAAATAGGTATGGCCAAAGGCGCCATGGGCCAACTGAAAAGAATATGGAAAGATAGAAATATTCGTAAAAATACCAAGCAGAAGCTTGTCAGAACCGTAATTTTCTCCATATTTCTCTACGGTGCCGAAACATGGACGCTCAGTGCAAACGAACGCAAACGTGTTGATGCCTTCGAGATGTGGTGCTGGAGAAGAATGTTACGGATCCTCTAGACAGCTATGAGAACTAATGTGTCGATACTCAAGGAACTCAAAGTAACAACAAGGCTTTCGTCCATCTGCCTTCAGCGAATACTTGAGTATTTCGGCCACATCGCCCGGAGGAGTAGTGACAATCTCGAAAAGAAAGTAATCACCGGCAAAGTCCAGGAGAAGAGACCAAGAGGACGAAGTCCGATGCGCTGGTCGGACCAAATCCGCACCACTCTCGACAGTAAGATACATGATGCCATTCACGTTGCGGAGAACCGGCACCGTGGGCGTAATATAGTCCGGAATAAGGTGATCTGTGGAGGGGGTCACGACCCTCAACATTGAGGAAATCGACGCAAGGAGGAGGAGGATGGTAAGCACGACCGAAGTGGATGGAGCGGCGGGAACAAGCTACTTAGTACGTTAACAGATAAGTAATCGACATTTTACCAGGTGGTAGAACCAGTGTTGTTCGACCGGGGTAGTACCACCGCCAAAACTATTTCTAGCGTGAAGCATTTCTTGCGTTTCGATAGAAGGGTGTGGTTGCCGGCACACTTTCACATGAGGCGACCATCATAGTCCTCAGGAGTATGATGGTCGCCTCGTGTGAAAGTGTGCCGACCCAAACAAACTAGTGATAACAGAAATAGGTAAAACCAAACTTCATTGGAAAAATTGTTATTGTATGAGTATAAAAATTTATAATACTATACCAGATGAAATTAAGGACCTGCTATTTATAATGTTTAGAAAAAAAATGTTTAATTGGTTATTAATGAATAGTTTTTATTCTTTAACAGAATTTTTGACATGGAGAAAACGATAATGATGATGATTATAATTACGATTGACATTTAATTCAATATCTTGACTTGACATAACTCTTATTTCGCTATTCAACTATTTGACATGATTATGAATTATTTGTATATTTATTGGTTCTGTAATTAATTTAATTTAATGATATTTAATATTGTAATAAAATCTATAAAATATTTCTTCTTCTTCTTAGTCGTTACGCTCTTGACAGAGCGGTCGTGGTCATCAAGTAGTCCTTTTCTTTTGGTTGGCTGATGTAGCATGCCTCACGATGTCTCGCCATTTTTCACGGTTAGCAGACAACCTGGTACACTCATTCAATGGGCCGCCCACAGCAGATTTGATTTGGTCGGTCCATCGCGTGGGTGACCTGCCACGTGCTCTAGTTCCCTCTATGCTTCCTTGCACGACCAAACGTTCGATGGCGTCATCGTTTCGCCGGGAGACATGGCCGAAGAACTTAAGGATTCGACTTTGCACTAGATTCGACAGACGTTGTTTAATGCCAAGCTCTTGGAGTATAGAGCCGTTTGTGCGAAACTCTATAAAATATTTCTTAGGAACCCAAAATTGCATACCTTAACCGGTGAAATATGATTGAACTGTAATAATTGTGCAACATCCTATGTAATACCATATTTATGCAATAAAGAATTATGAATTATGAATTATGAGTAGCAACGTATCTGTGATTGACTTCAGATAGAACCTATGTTTTGTATGAAGTTGCTTACAGATGTCTATGGGCGGCAGTAACCACTTACCATCAGGTGGACTGCATGCTCGTTTGCTACTTTAATGATAAAAAAAACATTGGAAAAGCATCTAACTGTGCATTAATAAATTACTTTAATTGAAATAGCAAACGAGCTTGCGGTCCACCTGGTGGTAAGTTGTCATTCTGTCATTCACGATTTGGTATAAGGAATCAATCACAGACGCGTTGCTGCTCCCGAGGATTAAGATGGCGTAATATAAAAGCAAGCCGGCAACGAAACATGTCCACCCAAAACGCAAGAACTGCTTCCCGCTAGAAACAAGTGTTGGTAGAACAGACTGTCTAACCATAGTGGATAAACTAAAACTAAGAATATATATACATAATACACGACGACCCGCGTTGCAGAGCGGTTACCATACCGGTCTTTTTTTTTATCTGACTGAAGTAGCAAACGAGCATGCAGTCCACCTGATGGTGAGTGGTCACCGCCACTCATGGACATCTGTAATCAACTTTATACAGAACATGGGGAACCCATGTTAATCTGAAGTCAATCACAGATGCGTCGCTACTCCCAAGGACTATGATGGTCGCCTCATATAAAAGTGTGCCGCAACCACACCCTTCCATCGACACGCAAGGAGTACTTTACGTTAGAAATAGGTGTGGTACTTTCCTGGTCGAACTACACTGGTTCTACCATCTTCTTGCGGTCTGATGCGCAATGGGTTCCGGGTTTGATTCCCGGCCAGACAGTTATCTGAATCATGAGTTTAGATTCATGTTCTGGGTCTGGGTGTTTGTGTATTCGTCTTGTGTGTGTCCATGGTACCCACGACACAGGAGAAAATCCTACTGTGGGGCTATGAATGTAGAAAGCGTGTTTAAAAAATAAAAATACACAAAAAGCTAGTTTTAAACGTGCTTTTATAATATCCTTAAGGCTTTGCTGTTGCCTTTATAAAGTTAAGGCTTATGGTGATGTGTTCGGTTAGCTCGGAACACTTCGGAAGGCTCTTACTTGAAGTGGCTAATATGAGTATCTATTTCGTAGGAAAATATATTTTAACTGGATCCATACTCTAAGTATATGTATAGGAATCAATAGGAATCTATAGGAGTCCATATCTATAGGAAGCGCATATGTGTATGATCCATTTGGAATGTTATTTGTATTTTTTTGTCATGGAATTATTTATAATGATAATATCATAAAACTGATGCATAAATAAATTAATATTAATAAATGGTTTTTGTAATTGAATTATTTATTTATAATGTTTGCATTAAAAATAGAATAATAATACCTAATATAAAAAGTTATTTTATGGATTGTAAAGTAATTTATTTTGTATCTATCTGCAATTTTTTGTCGTCCAAAAATAATATGCCATTAACTTTAATATGTTCACCAATTCGCACTTGGCCAGCGCAGTGGACTATGGCCTAAACTCTCTCATTCCGAGAGAAGACCCGTGCCCAGCAGTAGGACAATAATGGGTTGACGACAACTTTAATATAACAAGTCTGATTTAAGTTTTGTTATAATATTAAATAATGGAATATACATAGTACAATATTTGTCTCGAAATATATGAACTGTTTGTAACGTATTTAATGCCTGAACTTAAGTATGTAGTTTGTTTTCGTAATTGAGATTACTTTAATGCCTTTGTATCAGTGGAAGTCTCTTTAATAGTTTGTGTAATGTCTTTAAAACTATATCGTTATCTTAACGTGGTAATGTAACTATTAATGATATTTCACAATCTTATTCTGAAGAAATACTGTGTTGGCAATCTTATTGTGAGATTATTTCTAGCTTAAGACTGCAAGCGGATCTGAGATCGATTACAAATACTTGCATCAATTGAATTATAGCAATATAGCGTTAGTCGTTATTAGTGTTGCCCAAATGCAAGAACAAGACGAGACTTAGCCAGTCTTGGTCTTGGTCTTGCGCCAATACACCTGGTCTTGGTCTTGGTCTTGGTCTTGCGCTCCCAGTCTTGGTCTTGGTCTTGGTCTTGCAGCAAGAGTCTTGCAAGTCTTGCAATTACCTATTAGTCTATTACTATTTATTAAAGTTTGACTAAATGTACAATAATAGTACCTAAGTAATTAGTTTAAAACCATATAAGTAATCAATATTATAATATATACTTACTAGAATGAATTAATATGACATCTACTACCTATCCTTACCATTTTATCCCAATCATAATACTACTTGCGTGATCAGTATAATGTATTCATTTTCATTCTAAGCACTCTGAAACTTATTTATTCTTTGGAACACCTGTAGGTACTCTTAAAATTCGAAATTATTTTGCATGAGTATACCTACGCCCTATGGCGGCAATCAAATAGTGTCAAATGTTATGATTTCGGCGTGGCGGCAACGATTGTTTTAGATTTCAAAAGAAGCCGCCGGCGCATGTATCATAACCATGTACTTCCGAAAAGCGGCAAATTTCTTTGAGAAGTAAGTACAAAACCTTTGATGCCGCATTATTAAAGTGCCGATGGTTAAAACATAACTATGCACGCACTCAGTTTGATTTTAATAGATATTTTTTTATTCGCTATGTTTATGGTATTAGTCGTAATGCGCATAGGTCCAGTTTTTCATATTCTTTGATACAGTTTTTTGCGTCTCATAGAATTCCTAAGCGTACCTACCTATACACCGAACTGTTACACCTAACTACTCAGTGAAATAGCGCTAAGTCCTAGCTGCAAGACGCAAGAGTCTTGCAGGCTATGTCTTGTTCTTGCTCAAGTCTTGCACGGTCAGTCTTGGCCTTGGTCTTGCTAAAAATACGCGGTCTTGTTCTTGGTCTTGGTCTTGCAAAAACGCAAGAACAAGACCAAGACTGCAAGACCAAGACTGAATTTGGGCAACACTAGTCGTTATTATAATATTTATTTGAACGATGTGTTGTCCCAATTAATAAACAGTTAGACCAAGCTTTTGCTAAAATAGGAAGGATATGGTAGTATAGTATAGTGTAACGGAAACCACACCCTTCCTACTATACTATACTTAGTATATAGTATATAGTAGTAATCACAGATGCTTTGCTACTCCCGAGGACTATAATGGTCGCCTCATATAAAGTGTGCCGGCAACCATATCCTTCCATCGACACGCAAATAATGCTTCACGCTAGAAATGGGTGTAGCGGTGGTACTTTCCCGGTAGAGCTACACTGGTTCTACCATCTTCAAAATTAATAAAAAATAAATACAAAAAATTTATGGGTAAAATAAAACAACGTTTTTAAAAACAGAGTAGTCACATGTATTTAAATCATCACATTTTGCGTACAATTTAAAACACTACCAGTAAATCTTTGCTATTATAATTTTACAGTTATAGTTGTAATTAATCATAATTGACTTCAAACTTTATTACACACTTTTATAGGTTTTTCGAATTATACCAATATTTGGAGGGTATTTTTTTAACTTAAAAAATACGCCTTCTACATTCATAGCCCCACAGTAGGATTTTCTCCTGTGTCATGGGTGCCATGGACGCACACAAAGACGAATGCACTAACACCCAGACCCGGAACAAGAATCTAAACAGATACCTGATACTTGTCTGGCCGGGAATCGAACCCGGGACCCACTGCGTGTCAGACCGATATGGCAACCGCTGCGCCTTTTTGACTATGGTAAGATTGCGTGATCGTTACCCTCGATACAATAAAAGTTATTAGCGGATAGGTTAGTTGCTTAACGATAAATCCCTAAAAATTCCTAGAAATTGGTGTTTTTTCTGATATGATAAAAAATCCAGGCGAACGAAGGCCAACCCATAGTTTGGTCACTGTAACTATACATAAATAAAATAAATCATTACAGTAAAACCAATCAAATCAAATGTTTTAGTAAATATAAATGTCAAATGTTTCTCCTTTGTTCATTGTTGTTGACATTTCAGGCATAGCAATGCCTGTCTACTTTTGAGATGATTATAGTGATTCTCGTGACCCTAATAAGTGTGACAAGAGAGCACAATATGAAATGTCCCGTTCGCTTGTTTTATTGCCCCACGGGTAAAGAGTTTTCGATCCTCATAACGTAAATGAGCATGGACACCCGATAGTTACTGGCGCTTATAGACATTTGCAATCGACTTTAAATTGGATAGAGGTGAAACTTAAGAAGTTGAAGTAAGTTACAGTTGTATTTCAAATTCCCTTGTACTACTCGACCACAACAATTAGGCGCATAAAACAAAAGCGGTTCCGTACCCCGCACCTTGCTTCTGTCCCCGCGAATCCCCTAGTAACGTGCAGTCGTGTATCGTCTAGGTATTTTCGTTAGCCAGCACGTGTTTAATGTTATTTCGTTATAATGTTAGTTTAATGAGTGATTGTTGAATTTCTAATGTTATTGTTAAATTAGTTGATTATTCGTCAATAAACCTCACAATGGGTAGGAAAAAGACTATTCGTGGAGGAGAAAGGACTCTTATATTCAAAATATGCATTTTTTTAACAAGAAAAGATAAATGAGCTCAGTATTCCCGTCTCCCAAGTCGAAAATGGAGTGTGTGCTGCAACAAGCATTATTCTCTTACACAAATAGAAAAATAAAGAAATATTCCATGTCTGCGAATATATTAAGCACATGAAAGTGCTTTAATAAATACCTGACTACTGAACATATACCACTATGGCGTATGTTTTAATAATGGTATACCTACATACTCTTAGTATATTTTATTACTAAATAATAAAATATACTTCGTATCGGGATGGGTAATCCCTAGTTCTAATGACGTTTCAACTGACATGCGCCTAATTGTTTTGGTCGAGTAGTAAGTACACTGACTTATCACGCGTTGAAAACCAAAACAGTAGTGCTATAGTGCATGTACGTGTAAGGCAGAAATAGATGTGACGGTGGTATTTTGAATTTGTACTTTACAAAAGGTCTTACCACCTTTATTAGCGTATTTCTAGCGTGAAGCATTTCTTGCCTTTAGATGGAAGGGTGAGGCTGCCGGCACACTTTTATCATAGTCCTCGGGAGTAGCAACGCATCTGTGATTGACTTCAGAGAGAATCCATGTTCTGTATGAAGTTGATTACATGTCCATGAACGGCAGCGATCACTTACCATTAGGTGGACTGCATGCTCGTTTTCTACTTTAGTCAGATAAAAAAAAATCAATGATTTACGTCTCAAAACTTTCAGATATATCTCGTTATCATTAAACTCATTTAAATCGAAAATTAAGGCAAATCCTTTTTATCTACAGATTTGTGTGTAATTAAAGTTTAATGTCAATTATAATTTATAAATGCTTTACACAAGACTTCGAAGTAGTTTACAAAAAGCATTATAGCTTAATAAGGTTTTTGTAAAAACTAAATTATTGTGACTAGTATTACTTTTATTGCAATATTATTATGTTACGTAAATATATACATACATTTATATTCTAATTCTTTTATATATAACAGAATGCAATAATTTGGCATATTACAATAATACTACAAGTTATTAATAACACTGTTTATTTTTTATTATACTACCTTACTTACGGGAAGTGTAAAGTCATATTTTACATAAAACTTAGTTAACATTTTAAGTTATTATTTAGTAAATGCGTTTTCTAATGTTATAAAGCCCGATTATATTTTTATACAACAAAAGGGGCTAGTGACATAGCACTATTTCTACTAATAATAATAATTTACTACTTATTAATAATACTATTCGGATTCATTTTAGGAACCCTGTTATATTTTTTATTAACAGTATTCATTTATTATTTACAAATAAACGAAATAATTTATAGAATAAGATACATTACAGACTTCATCGTTTGTCATTGAGCATAAATTAATTTTAAATAAGTAAAATGGAATATGAACGATGATATAGACATATACCTATGTGATACATATGGCTATTAATAAAAAAATGTGTCTTTTTAAGTTTTAAATCCATTTTAGAAACAAATTGGCTAGATTGAGGCTCTGACGAATAATCCATCCACCAGCATATTGAGATTTACTGCTGGACATGAGCCTCCCCTAAATGGCCACCGGTTCCTTTGAATCTAGCGGTTTTTCACTGTTTTTTTCCGGTCATCAGTTCACCTGGCTCACACATTTCTCGAATAATTTCGATTTCAGGCACTGAGGAATGTTGGACCAGAGCATACTACGTAACTTCCCGAACGCAGCTGAGTCGATTCTTCGAGTGTCATAAATGTTTGTTTAAATTATGGCTTGGTTAAATCAACGCCAATAGACCGATGACCTAAAGAAGGCATTAGAATACCGATTAAACATAGCCTGCTGGAGAGCCACTGCCTAGGGAAGGCCTATTTTCAACAGTGGATGTCAAGGAGCTGATGGATGAATGGATTCTACATAGTACAAATTTGTATCATCATCAAATCATTAGCAATTTATATCGAACTAGTTGACCCGGCGGACTTCGTTCCGCCTAAAAGTAAAATACCTAAAATTATCAGTATTCCTCCACGATATTATGCATGTATCATAAGTAAAAACCTTCCTTTTGAATCCCTCTATCTACTTAAAAAAATTGCATTAAAATCCGTTGCGTAGTTTTAAAGATCTAAGCATACATAGGGTCAGACGGCAGGAAGCGACTTTGTTTTATACTGTGTAATGATAAGTTAGCTATGCATGTTTTAAAACCAATCATTTTGAAAATTTTAATGCAATAATATTACTACATTCATTTATTTTCGTATAATTACAATTATAAGAGCTTACGTAAGTAGTTTTTTTTAAACAAACGCAATTTTTATATTTTAGACAAGTTTTATGTAATATTTGGCCATATTGTTATAAAATGATAATGAATTTGAAATTATCTTCATAGCTAGTATATTTATAATACACAGATAACAAATAAGTAACTAGTATTTATGTAAATGTTAAGTACGTACAAGAAATAAATCATTAGGTAAAAAATATAGTTATATAGTCGATATCCTTTTAATTGTTTTAAATAAGTAAAAAGAGGTTTCTACATTCATAATCTAATTCTAACATTTTTTCTATGGTTTTGAAATTCTGGATACACTACGAGACAAAAACAAATTTTACAAGAATTTACATATTTTTAACCGAGAGTCGAATCGGAAACTTTGTGTAGTAGATTAGATTAGGACCATCTTGCTACGACCAACTTACTTAATATGTTTAATAATACGTCACTTTATAATAATAAGTTTTTAATAAAATGTGAAAATATAAACCATAAATGTTGATATGATCTGAATAATTACGTTTATTATACAAACTATCTCATCAAATCTCGCAGTGCATTATGTCTTTCGCGACATTTCAAATATTACAATTACATTTACTTATTCACAATAATTTAAGGATTTTTCTACAAGAAATATAAATGACATAATTTTTTAATAATAATTCCAAAAATATACATTTTTGCAATTATAATTCATAACGGAAATTATTATTTATTATTAAATAAGCTTCAGTGTTTTAAATGATAAATAATAATAAATGTTTCGAGTACCAAAATTTATTTAAGTTAACTGCCTTTATTTAAAATTTATTTGTATTATTAATTATATAATAATTACCAGCATTGTTTTTTAATAGAATTAAAGTTATTTTTTTAAATTAAAATTGTGCGGTGTATTTTGAAAATAATTTTATGGACGGAGCGGCAGAGAGAATTGCCTGTTTATACTTGTAAAGCAGAAATCTGTAGAATTTGAGAATAAAAAGTGTCAAATATTGCATTTTTATACAAAATAGTCTATATATTTTACATTATGTGAACAATGAACTCCTACCCCTAGTTATTGTTAAATTAGCATCTACATTTATACATTAAATTTTGAAATTTTCTTAAAAAAAATTGAATTACGTAACATAATGTTAACTTAATGCAGGATTTTTTAAATATTTAATTTATTATTTACATGGATATCCTTAAAGGATCTTATTATTTTTGGAACTAACACACCGAAACTTATACACTTTTTTCATTACATTAACTTAATAAACATTAAAATATCACAACCTCAACATAATTAAATATTCGGAATATCGATATATCTTTGGCATAATTAGTATTACTTAAAGCTTAGACATTAATTAAATTAAAATTTATAAATAATAAATAACTTAAAATAATATAGGTAGTTATTGAGTTACACATATTTACAATTTTCATACAATTATATATATAAAAAAATTGAATAATTAATACTGATTGATTATAATTTATTAAATTTATGAGCATTAAGCGTTTCAATTTTCTACAACAATTATTTCTTATGTTTTACGTAAAAACTTACTAATTATTTTTCAACTAATATTTATGATATGCTATTAACTACAGCTAATGTTCATATACAATACTGATTAAATATCACATAAACGTAATATTCCTTTTATAATTATTAATAACCCATTAATTAGTTAACTATATATAATTAAGTATATTTGGCCGTTTAGTAGATCTCCTGAAAATGTATCGAAAGTGAAAAAGGTGAAGAAAATTCGTTGTTCGAGAATTTATTTTCTACAATTAGCGAAACACCATTCATCCATTGTAATCAATACCCATTTTTATATAAAGCTATTTACATAGAATCAATCTAATACATTCGATCCATGTACAGATTTACATAGTATTTACAAGAGGAAGATCTTTTCTGGAGATAACTAAGATGACATTTCGGATTTTTTTTTATCTGACTGAAGTACCAAACGAGCATGCAGTCCACCTGATGGTAAATGGTCACAGTCGCCCATGGACATTCTGAAATCAACTACATACAAAACATGGGTTCCATCTGAAGTCAATCACAGATGCATTGCTACTCTCGAGGACTATGATGGTCGCCTCATCTGAAAGTGTGCCGGCACCCACACCCTTCCATCGAAACGCAAGAAATGATTCACGCTAGAAATAGGTGTGGCGGTGGTACTTCCCCGGTCGATCTACACTGGCTACCTTGGCTACACGGTTCTACCACCTTGAATAAGTATCATAGACGATATTAAAGGATCCGGCTAATGGAGCCAGATGATCAGGTTTTGTTAGAAGTAAATCTAAGTACTAAAATACTTGAAACAATATATGCGATTTTGGAGTCGTCGCCAACCCATTATTGTCCCACTGCTGGGCACGGGTCTTCTCTCGAAATGAGAGAATTTTAGGCCATAGTCCACCGCGCTGGCCAAGTGCGAATTGGTGATTTTGGAGTATGACTGTTTAATATGACCTAATATTTGCAGGAGTGCTAGTATAATAGGAGTAATTTGACGACCCGCGTGTCGGAGCGGTTACCATACCGGTCTGACGCGCAATGGGTCCCGGGTTCGATTCCCGGCCAGACAGGTATCTGAATGATGAGTTTAGATTCATGTTCTGGGTCTGGGTGTTTG